>OX940974.1:91641793-91774350 GCA_954871275.1 Leptopterna dolabrata | reverse complement strand
AAATAATTCTGCCGATGACAAACAGTAACTAAAACGGCAAAAAGAAACGCAAATAATGAAGTTCTGAAGGAATTGTTCATGTGGAGTGAAATAGATCACCCTTCTGCGTTCATCACCGTTTTCTGTGGTCAATACCTATAATGAACCGTTGTGTAATAACTTGCCCATCAATAATACTTCAACGGTTGTTCAAGTTGCAAAAGTACCGATCAACAAAATTCAGCTCCTTCTTGATAGATGAACCGTTGTGTAATAATTTGCTGTTGTGTAATAATTTGCCGTTGTGTAATAATTTACCGTTGTGTAATAATTTACCATTATCTAATAATTTACCCATCAGTAAATCAACGTTTGTTCAAGTTTCAAAAGTACCTACCAACAAAATCCAATAGTCCATCCTTATCAATTGAAATAATATCACAGAACAACCAAATCCACTTCATACAGCCATCCTTGATTATAATCAGGTGCACCGTAGTGATGATATCTGGGCCGGATTTATACCGTTTGATTCACGATCGTGTTTACGAAGCCTTTTGGTGCACACGAACGGCTGGACGTACAACGCTCGGGGTTGCCTCAAAAAATTGTTTAGCTCAAGAAAAATTTAATAACGTAAAAAAACCCATACCCTTCCATAGAAAGTTTTCGACCTACGGCGTTCTGAAAATTTCAACCCCTATTTTGAACCCCATAGAGATGACTGACAGTAACGTCGAGCTTCGAGGACCAACTAGACCCCGAACGGAACCTATAACCCGAATTTCATCAATTTTCTTTCATGGTAACTAAGAAAAGTGGCCCGTACGGCGTACGTTGTACAGCGGACAGACAGAAATATTTGTAATTGCATTTTCGGATTCTATATACCCTGAAACGTAAACCATCAAATTTTGAGGGGGGGTAAATGAGGGTAAAGATTTGCAGCGTTTTTTCTTGCTCGATTCCAATGGTTCATTATTTAAAATAATAAACCAAAGTGAAGGCTCTTTTGGATTCTGTTGATAGAGTTTTGGTTTATTATTTTCAATAATGAACCGTTGGAATCGAGCATGAAAAAAAAATTCTTACTCCCCCTCAAAATTTGATGGTTTACGTTTCAAGGTATGTAGAATCCAAAACTGCAATACAAATATTTCTGTCTGTCCGCCGTACGCCGTACGGGCCACTTTTCTTAGTTACCATGAAAGAAAATTGATGAAATTCGGGTAATAGGTTCCGTTCGGGGTCTAGTTGGTCCTTGAAGCTCGACGTTACTGTCAGTCATCTCTAAGGGGCTCAAAATAGGGGTTGAAATTTTCAAAACGCCTATACCTTTTTTTTACGTGAATCTTTTTACGGTTTTAAATAGTTCTTGAACTTACGAGTTTTTTAAGACCACCCGGAGCATCGTACGTCCAGCCGTTCGTTCACAGTAAGGCCCCGAAGTTTGCACCGACAGGCATTTTCGACTCCAGTGTGAATGAAATTGTATACATTCAAACCAAATCTCGTTACCAGGGACTATAGGAAATTTGCCGGAGATAAAATCATTGCTAGGGCCACCTGGTTATACTGGCGGAGTATGAAGTCGAGTGGTTGTTCTGTGATATTATTTCATTTGAAAAATGATGTCTCTTTTGGAGTTTGTTGATATGTAGTGAAACTTGAACAAACGTTGGGTAAATTATTAATACACGATGGTAAATCATTACTCAACGGTAAATTATTACACAACGGTTCATTATACCATCTACGTAGAAGGGGCTGGAGTTTTTTGGTAGGTACTTTTGCAACTTTTTTCACTCCTCATCAACAATTTCTTTTCAGAACTTCATTATGTGTGTGTTTCTTTTTGTTAGGTAGTTACTGTTAGTCATCGACAGAATTATCAACATTTAACTCGTGATTTAGGTAGGTACCTAGTGACGAGTACGGGGTTAGGTACTAACCTACGGAGGGTCTGCGATCTACATAATATGTATAGAATAGTACATATTATATTATATAGACGGGTTATCTATACATAGAGCTGTGATCTGCAACAGAAGGGTATTCTGTACAAAATAATAAACCGTTGTGCAGGGATTTGCAGCGTTTGTAACTTGAACGAACGTTGAAGTATTATTGGGAAAATTATTACCCATCGGTATATTATTACACAACGGTAAATTATTACACAACGGTTTATTATGCTATCTACGCAGAAGTTGCATCTATACAGGTAAATAATAAGCCGTTGTGTAAAATTTGCAGTTTTTTTTTCTTTAAATGCTTGATTCCATTAGTTCATTATTGAAAATAATAAACCAAAAATTTCTATCTGTCCGCCTCACGCCTTACTCAGCACTGTTCTTAGTTACCGTGAAACAAAATGAAGGTTCAAATTTTCAGAACGCGGTAGCTCGAAAACTCAATAGAAGGATATGGGGTTTTTTTTTAACGTTTTTAATTTGGTCTTGAACTAAAGAATTTTTTGAGACCACCCGGAGCATTGTACGACCAGCCATTCGTTTGGACTGAAATTGAAATCTTCGTCAACACAATGGTGAATCAAACGGTATAAATCCGGCCCAGTTATCATCACTAGAGAGCACCTGATTATAATCAAGGATGGCTGTATGAAGTCGAGTTGTTTGTTCTGTGATATTATTCCGTTTGAAAAATGATAGCTCTTTCGGTTTTGTTGATTGAAATTGAAATTTGTAATTATTGAATCCTGCCTGAATTTATTTTTATGAAACGGTAATTCCCGGGCCGGTTGAGGTATGCGATTTCAGTTAGGGCTTTCCAGGGGGGAGCTCGAGTGTAGGTATTTACCGCAGAAAACAGAGACCTACGCAGAACGGGCATCTATACAGGTAAATAATGAACCGTTGTGTAATAATTTGCAGCGTTTTAAAAAAATTGTTGATAAATATTTTTCCTGAAAAATGTGGTGGAAGTAGGCAGATTTAGCGGATCAAAAAGTGGAAAAAAGAGCGTAGGGGTATGTGTTTTCTTTCCTTAACCCGGAGATAACTCCAGTCATTATAGAAGAGTTTTTTTGTGCGTTCCAAATTTGAAGTAATACCTACGTAGGTACCCTGGAAAGTGTATTGTGATATACCTCGTTCGATCGTAAAATCATTCCCTACCACGTACCAAATCACCCTGATTTCTCTTTTCTGGCTTATCGGGTTACGGGTGGTGAATAGACAAGAATGGGGGTAATTATACCTATGTTATTAAATTAAATTAAAATAAATTAAAAAATATTTATCAAATGTGTTTTTTCCTTTCCTACGAGTCGTCCCCATCCACATTCATAAATCCTGAGAAGGTAGGTAGTGGGAAACGTGGGTTTTCCAACAAAACTGTCATTTCATTTTGAATTCCACTTTCTTATCTTGAAAAATAATCAATCAATTTTATGACAAAACCAAAATGTATCCATAGCTTACTATGTTGAATTATCCATCCAAAATTACATCATGTAAGATAGAACGACATTTTGCAGAAAAGTTCAGAGGCGAGAGATTTCGAAGCTAGGTCTTATACCTATATGCCGGTGTTGGACATTTTTTTAAATTATCAAATTCACCCAATTTGTCCGCTCAACTGTGTCCTGCATGTACAAATATGCTAATTAGACACCTGCATATATTTTTCCGGTCCATAATTAAAGCTCAAGGCCATTTATAATTGGTTGGGAGTGACAGTTTCGGGCGAATAAGATTGAACTAAAAAATATTTAAACAATCGTAGTCAATAGAACGTCGAAATTTGAACACTTTTTGCTTCATACGAATTATACGTTTACCGAAAACATCGACACTAGATTAGAACTACTGTAGGGTCAGTACAAACCCGAAAGTCGTACGTAATTTTATTCTCAACCAGCACACCACCATAGTGAAACTGATATGGTTGTGATGGTTGAACTTGGAATTTTCTCTTGTTGGCTTCCCTTCACTTTAATTGTGGCTTCCCTTAACTAGCAGTCCTATAATAAATTAAACACCTACTTGCTATCCCAAATTATTGTGGCTAAAATATTTGAAAAACGCCGCCAATCCCTACACAACGGTTTATTAGTTTAATCCCAAGAAGGTACCCTTTGTACAACACAGAAGGGGTAGGCTAACGAGCAACGAAAATAAACTCGTGACAAGCAATACCTGTAGATCACAAAACTTAAAGTCCCGTTTTGGGGGTGCCCGAAGGGGCAAAATATTCTGTGTAGCGTCCGGAATACCTCTAACGAGCAAAATATGCTAAGGGGTAGTCCAATGGATCGCCCGTAAGGCCACCCCCGGATTCAACAAAGAAGTGGTAGGCCAACGAGCAGCGAATATAACTATATATATATATATATATATATATATATATATATATATATATATATATATATATATATATATATATATATATATATATATATATACATCCTGGTATCATTGTGGCTACCACACACAGAAAACTTGCATTTAAAGTGGCACCCGTGTGCATGCGACATCCGTATAAGGGTGCCACTTTGAAATCCCTACGTAGTTTGGAGGTTAATAGAAGAAAAAATTGAAACACTTCGGAAGTGCTGCAGGTATCAATTATCAACAACTATCGATACACAGAAGGGGGTAAATCGATTAGAGGAGTCAGATATATTGATTTGAAAATTGTCACATGGGTGCCACAAACATAGCAAGATGGATAACAATTATACGGCGATAGTTCCCGGTTTTTCCAAACGCAGCGCTGGTGCCAGTCGAGAATATACACAGTATATCATAAAATTGACGAAGACCTATCATTGCGACCTCCGGAGATTTGGCAACACTGTTATCAGAGAATCAGTCGACCAGCCCAAGCCCCTCGTGGGCTGTAGGGCCATGGGGGCTTGTCAGAAGAGCACTTTTGGAGTATCAACTCATTTAGCCCAGTCAAATTAGAAAAGAAAAAAAGGTACCAGCGGGAAAAAAATCCTAAAAATTTGAAATGTGGCATGCTTGTTGACTGGTACATCATACAACCGTGAAATATTGGCACTTCGTGCAGTTTTGGGCTTATAAAATCCAAACGATAATTCTTACAGACAATTTCACTCGGACAAAAATTAAAGAGCATTAAATTCTACTTAGAATGATTGTCTTAAACATCAAATTTGGTTCAGCCGTTTGGCTGAATTGACGGTCTAAACTCGGAAATTTTTTTCCATTTTGACTGAAAAGTGTGTTTCACACGCCTGCAACTAAAAATGGGTATTCCAAATGAAACATATCATATAACTAAAGTTGTACATCATTCAATTCTGCGTTCAATGCACCCATATGTTTTATTAAAATTGCAATTTAAAATTTTAATTGATCTAAACTTTAATATTTCAATTAAATATTTTGAAGTCCATATTTGGCATCGAACATGGTTGGAGGGGTGGGGGGGGTGGGGGTAGCCCCCTAAAAATTTTATGGTTACGTTTCAAGATATGTAGAATCCAAAAATATATGAACCAATAATTTCTGTCCGTCCTCAGTACGCTGCGCTGTTACCATAAACCAAAATTAATTAAATTTGGTTGGTAGGTTCCAGTTGTGGTCTTTTTGATCCGCGAAGCTCAGCGTTACCGGCGGTGGTCCGCTTTTGTTCAAATTCAGTAGATAGTTGGGGTGGTGTAGCTCCTAGGTCGTCCCCTATGAATTTGGTGCTCTACAACTTTAGTTACCTATATAACACTTTTCATTTCGAATAATCGTTTTTGAGTTTAGGACAACTTTTGTCTGCCAAAAAAACCTCAAAATTGTAGGACTTTTTCCAGTTTTTAGCTTACCTATCTATAAGATTTACCTGAACGGTCCATCTTACATGAATCATCTTAATGAAGTCCATCTTTGGCATCAAACATGAGGGAAAAGAAAAAAGTTTAGCCCCCTCAAAATTTGACGGTTTCGTTTCAAGACACGTAGAATCCGAAAATAGATTAAACAATAATTTCTGCCCGTCCGCTGTACGCCGCGCCGTACCAGACACTTATCTTTGTTACCACAAACCAAAATTAATGAAATTTGGTTGGTAGGTTCCAATGAGGGTCTTTTTTTGTTCCGCGAAGCTCGGCGTTACCGGCGGTGGCGGCCCGATTTTGTTCAAATTCAGTGATAGTTGGGGTGGTGTAGGTCCTAGATCGTCCCGTATGAATTTCAAATCGCTCGGATCATTAGTACGACCACTGTGCTTGCGCAGACGCAAAATCGAGGTACTTGATTTCTCATTAACCTGTGTTTGTTCATGTTGCTGTCTGAGGACAAGTACGGAAGCCTTACCTATTAATAAAGCGTTACCTATTAATTTTGAAAAACTCACGACTTCTTTTTTCCCTATTTGTAGAAGTATTCGTAGAAGCTAGGTTAGTACAAAGTCGGTTATACAGTCGTATTCCATCATTCTTTGACCGCCCGATTTCGATGGCATTTTTAGGAACGGTTCTTCAAACTAGGCGTAGGAATTTTCGTTCTACTATTTTTAAACTACACATTATGCTTCATGCATTACAGCAAATAACTGTAGATATAATTTTCGACTCTACCGCATATTAAGGAAAAGGACCTGGCGGGAAGAAACGTAAAAACTCTGCAAATTATTAAACAACGGTTTATTATTTTCCTATAAGGATGCCCCATATCCGAGCGGATGGGGAGCCCAGCCTTTTGGCAAATGTTGCCAAAATCGGATTCAAACTGAGGATATTATGCGTGTGACAAGGGTTTGCGGACGCAGACCGATAGACATACATCGAACCAAATTTTTGTTCAAGTTGCTAAAGTATGTACCTATCGACCAAATCGAAAACACCATCTTCCAAGAAACGAAATAATATTGCGGAACAACCAACTCGGTTTCATGCAGCAATTTCTTTTCAACCAAAAAAAAAAAAAAAAAAAACGCTGCAAATCCCTGCACAACGGTTTATTATTTTGTACAGAATACCCTCCTGTTACAGATCACAGGTCTCCGTATAGATAACCCTTCTATATCACATATGTACTATTCTACACATATTATGTAGATCACGGACCTCCGTAGGTTAGTTCCTAACCCCGTACTCATTACTAGGTACCTCCCTAAACCGTTGTGTAATAATTTACCTGTATAGGTTCCACTTCTACAGAGATAGAATAATGAACCGTTGTGTAATAATTTGCCCATCAATAATACTTCAACTGTTGTTCAAGTTGCAAAAGTACCTATCAACAAAATCCAGCCCCTTCTTGGTAGATTAGCCGTTGTGTAATAATTTACTGTGGTGTAATAATTTACCGTTGTGTAATAATTTACCGTTGTGTAATAATTTGTCGTTGTGTAAAAATTTGCCATTATGTAATAATTTACCCATCAATAATACTTCAACGGTTGTTCAAGTTGCAAAAGTACCTATCAACAAAATCCAGCCCCTTCTGGGTAGATGAGCCGTTGTGTAATAATTTGCCATTGTGTAATAATTTGTCATTGTGTAATAATTTACCCATCAATAATACTTGATCGGTTGATCAAGTTGCAAAAGTACCTATCAACAAAATCCAGCCGGATCGCACACCCTCCGTAGGTTAGTACCTAACCCCGTACTCGTTAATAGGTACCTACCTAAATCACGAGGTAAATGTTGCTAAAATAATTCTGTCGATTGCAAACAGTACCTAACAAAAAGAAACGCACATCATTTTTCAAATGAAATAATATCACAGAACAACCAACTCGACCTCTTAGGTACCCCAAAAATTAAATCGGCGCGTCCCTGGTGACGAGATTTCGTCTGTTGTATACATTTCATTCACACTGGAGTCGAAAATGCCTGTCGGTGCAAACTTCGGGGCCTTACTGTGAACGAACGGCTGGACGTACGGTGCTCCGGATGGTCTTAAAAAACTCGTAACTTCAAGGACTATTTAAAACCGTAAAAAGATTCACGTAAAAAAAGGTATAGGCGTTTTGAAAATTTCAACCCCTATTTTGAACCCCTTAGAGATGACTGACAGTAACGTCGAGCTTCGAGGACCAACAAGACCCCGAACGGAACCTATAACCCGAATTTCATCAATTTTTTTTTCATGGTAACTAAGGAAAGTGGCCCGTACGGCGTACGGCGGACTGACAGAAATATTTTTATTGCAGTTTTGGATTCTACATACCTTGAAACGTAAACCATCAAATTTTGAGGGGGGGGGTAAGAATTTTTTTTTTCATGCTCGATTCCAATGGTTCATTATTGAAAATAATAAACCAAAATTGTGAATTGAATATTTCAATATAGGAACGCTGCAAAGTCCTTGTCGCATGGGTTTATTATTCTTCTGGACTTACCTACAGAAATGTTGGCTGCTCATTTATTGTTTCTCAAAAACACGTTTTTTTTTTACAAATTATCTTTGATCAATTATAGTGCCATTTAACTGTCTTGATTCACCTGTTGATACTACTTTTTGTGTTATTATACAAATTTATGGTGATTTCAGACAATGTTCCTGGTTTCTGACCCATAAAAAATGAATCCGGGGAGCTGAACGTTAGGTACAATTTCAATTCTTCACTCTTTGGTCTTTGGGAGAATCAACTTCATATTCGGTCTTCGTGCTCTGAAAAACA
Organism: Leptopterna dolabrata; assembly: GCA_954871275.1. Lineage (NCBI taxonomy): Eukaryota > Metazoa > Arthropoda > Insecta > Hemiptera > Miridae > Leptopterna > Leptopterna dolabrata. The sequence continues at coordinate 91,765,758 of OX940974.1, read as the reverse complement.
TGGAAAACGATACCTCGCAAGCTCATGTTCACCAAAACCTCAAACACTGGAAAACTCCTATTTTTACACCCCCCCCCCCCCCCCCCACCACTAATAAACCAACAGGGGTCCTCAATGAATTCAGCATGACTTTGCTAAGGTACCAGGCTTTCATTGAAAAATATGATGAACAATACCATCGAAGCTAGAATATTAAAAGAAACATTTAAAGGAGAACTTGTACTGTTGCCACATTTCCCAATGATTCCAACAGGTGCCATTCGAAATCAAACGTTTGCCGTTTCGGCGCGACTCGCATTTGCAGTAATAGTCAACAAATCAAGGAGACAATCGCTAAAATTGTGTGATTTAAATTTGGGAATACAATAGTCTTATGAGTCAGATGTTTGTTTCCAAAATTTAAAATTTCAATATTTGTCTCCCGAGCCTATGCGGCCTTGACAGTTGACATACAAGTGTCTTTGAGTTCAGGATATAGTGTAGAATTAAGAAACAGAAAACAAACGCGGTAAAATAAGTCAGAAGTTGGTTGCCAAATAGACTTGACATTTTTAAATTTGTCTGCTGAACCTACTAGTTCAGTTGGCAGACAAGTGCCTTTCAATTCAGGATATGATGCAACATCAGATAATACTAGTGGGCCCACTGACCAGACGCATTTCGCAATTTTGAAAATAAGCTCACTGCCTATAAACCATGCTCAATAATATATATTTTTCGGAGCGGTTTATGGCTTAATATTTAGCAGTTGCTGTAAGGATGATTGGCAGAGCGTTGAAAGTAATCGTATTCGATTCAGCACGCCGGAAAACATGAAAAACTATACCAAACACACATTTTCTGACAGATGACAGAGATGACAGGCGTCGTTCCCTGGTACCATGGTGGCACCAAAACTACACAGAAAATTCTGGAGGCCTTAACACATTTTTCTTATAGATGGTACCACTGGTAACATGGTGGCACCAATAGAAAATTTGGAAGGCCGAATGAGGCTAGCCTCAAAGTTTCAAGCCAAAATACCCAAGATTGCGGCTTGCAGCGCAGTACAGACATACCCCGAAATGTTCGCAAGTCTGAGGCATCTCTGACGTACGGCAATAAGACGCAACACGCAAACGTGATTGTAAGATTTAGATTCCTAAATTTAAAACTTCGGAATTTGCCGAACGTTCCCACCCGAATTCAGCCGGCACATTTCTTCCCACTTGAAATTTATATTGATAAAGAAAATGTGGTCAGATTTCCCCCTTTTTTATTCACATTTTGAACATACGCCATTTCCGAATAAGACCAGATCAGGTCATTAGACTCAAGAAATTCATCTCATACAAGTTGAAAAAATTAATTCGAAAAATACACCTTACACTTTTGGTAGAGGTCCCATTTTATCAACTGAAATGGCCCATTTGGATCCATTAGGCGATCAGGGCTTTCCTGGGAGACGCATGAGGGTAGGTTTTGACCACAGAATTCAGTGGTCTTTAACGTAGGTGTTTCTGTACCGGTAAGTCATAAACCGTTGTGTAGTAATTTGCAGCTTTTTTCTTACCATTTTCGGATTCTATGTAGGTACCTTGAAACGCTTTCAAAACAATTGTTTTAATGCTCGATTCCAAAGGCTCTTTATTGAAAATAATAACCCGAAAAAATAGTAGTAACTTATTCAATAGAAGGAAGAACAAAATCGCTGCAACTTATTACAGAACGGTGTATAATTTAAATCACTGTTTTCTGTGGTCAATACCTACCCTCTTGGACCCCCAGGAAAGCACTAAATCGAGTACTGGAGCCGGCCGGGCAGTTACAGTTTCATAAATATGCAGTGGATTCAAGAATGCTGTGATTAATAAATTATTTGTTGATATTCATGAAGCGTGTGTTAAGCTACAAAAGTAGGTACCTACCAATTAGAAAAATAATAAATAACAATAATTCTTCCGATCAAATAATATCTTGGAACAACCAACTCGACTTCATACAGCCATCCGTGATGGATGCATACCATTTCATTCACGATCATACTGACGAAGGTTTTCGGTGCAAACTTCAGGGCCATAATGTGAACAAACGGCTGTACATACTCCAGGTGGTCTCAAAAAATTCCTAAAGTTCGAGATCAATTTAAAAACGAGCCCTGAAATAACGGAGCCCTGAAAATTTAGGCCCTAGTTGTGTCCCGAAACTTTTCAGCCCGATCGGAATATACCGAGGAGTGTTATGGGTGAAAATGTGCACAAAAATAGGTACTTTTTGTGTTTTAGTAACATGTTAGTAAAATGAGCTTTTGAGGTATCGTTTTCCATGTTTTTGGGAACGAGAAGACCGAATATGAATTGGTGAAAACAATCAGAAATACTTATCTATTTAAATTATTTCACATGAAAGAAACAATAAATGAACAGCCAACATTTCTGTGGGTATGTCCAATAGAATAATAAAACCATGCGACAAGGACTTTGCAGCGTTTTTTTCTCCCCTTACAGCAGAGCTCCATGTACCATTCAGACCCCAAATAGGACCCACAAACCGAATTTCATTAATTTGGGTTTATTATTATGAATAATGAACCTTTGGAATCGAGGACGAAAAAATAAAATAATTAAACTTTGAAAGTTTCCATTTCAAGGTATGTAGTATCCGAAAATGCAATAAATAAATTTCTGTCCGTCCGCTGTACGATGTATTTAGCACTTTTCTTAGCTACCATGTGATTCGATGCCAAATTTAATGATCTTTGGTTCTAGTGGTGGAAGGTAGGATGTACGGTTTGGAAGATATACCTAACTAAAAAAGTTAGAAAGTGCCAAAATGTCGGTGTTTTTGCTCTCAAAATTTAAGCTCACTACCTGTGACCGTGCAAACGCAGATTCTTTTACTTAGCATCAACTGAAGGTATTAAACTTTTATTTAGCATCATCTGAAGGTACTAAAACGATTTCCGATTTTTCGTCAATTAATTCCTGGAAAAATCCTAATTTTATTGGCCTAGGATGTTCCTTATAGGTACGTATACGAATGTTTACTCTAATGAAACAGTGACGTTTTAATACATACATACACAGCTCAATTAATTTCCTTGCTGCAAGTTTATCCATCCAGAAATAGGTAGGGGATATGTGGGAGTTGAAAAATCGACCGTATTGGGTACTGTAGAGATGGATTCCAACAATTAAATTAAATGTCTTTTATAACCCAGAATTTTACCTCAATGGGTATATCCCGGGGGGAACTTTTTACTCGGACCTTACTCAATCTTTAGTCCCTGTAGACTTCGCATGATTACTATGAGAGGTGAAGAGCTAATCGCTGGTCGAGTAAGCACAAGCTTTGAAAAGCTTGCATTGGTGCCCACCTGAGACGAGGACCAGTTGCCGCCAACTTTGGGGTTACTAAGATCTACATGGTCACCCCGGGCCACGATTCTACACTACCAGGTTAAATGCTTTCCCCACTAGAGATTTGGCAACAGCGCATGGTGCCATATTGATAGCACTATGTTCAATGTATACACAAGTGGGTTCTGCAATGATGTGAATTCGGATAATGTATACTTCGGGTGCCATATTGATCTAAGAATGAAAAGATGCCATAATGATAGCATTATGGGATTTCATTTCTGTTTGCAATTTCAAGAAAAAAATTACACCCATCACTTTCTATCAATGTAATGGACCAGTATACGCCTTAAAAATTCGATATATATTATTGGATTGCAAGGGTGCCACAATAACGCGTTATGTGCGGATGCCACTATGATAGCAGGATGTAAATATATATATATATATATATATATATATATATATATATATATATATATATAAATGAAAGCAAATTCCATCCTGAGAATTTTGAGATCACACGCATGCTCCTAAGATAATTGGTTCTTTTTCTATGGGTTTTCAAAGTTCCCTACGTCACAGTGGGGTCCCGCCCAGGCGAGAGGGGTGCAACGAGAAAAAGAACTACTTATCGTAGGAGCGTGCGGTTTGTCTCGAAATTCTCATGATGGAATGTTTAGTAGTTATAGAAGGTCAGGATGAATCAGCGATGACTCCTCTGCTCATTTTGTCCAAAATGTTCATTTGATGCTACAAGCACATGGAATGGATGCCGGTTTCAGGCTGTTATATCCATAAGACCAAAATGGGCGGCTTTGCCCAATTTGGGCAAATTGAGCAGTGGGCATTGATTCATCCTGACCTCCAACAGATTCAGATATCAGACCACAGGCACCATAGGCAAATTCTCCGGTTTTGTAATTATCCTATATAAAGTGAAGTAAAAGTAACTTTACGTCCAATTACCCTGCCCATGTCACGGACGTGATTGGCTGTCCTTTGCGGAGATAAGAATTTCACAGTCATTTCGATGACGGCAACCTATTGCCTTACTGCCCTAATTTAGGACGAGGGGCGTTGGGATTCGAACCGACGGACCGCAATCACCGTCCCTATCCGAACGACCAGTAAAGAGAGCGCTCGGCCTCCGGCTCACCGGCTCACGGATGTAACGGGGGATAATGAACTTATACTTTGAACTCCTATTTGACACAGTGACTAGTATTATAACTCGGTTTATAATAGTGCTCTATATATATTGCTAAATAAAATAGAGGAAAAGTATCTAACTGAGTAACAATGCAATATGTAACATGGTGGCAACCTGAGATATATATTATACTTGATACCTACTCAAATGTGATAATAGCTCCAAGGTATCAGATATCCAAGATATTAGGTGATGTTCTCAAAAATATAAATAAATCGAGTGCTTGAATCAAGGGATTAACCGCTAATGGGTAGGATCAAATGGGTGCCATATTGAGATTATGAGAGAATCTAATGAAATATGCGATCAGGAAATGGTCAGGTTCGAAACAGTTCAATGTTTCCAGTTCTTCCAAACAGTTCAATGGTTCCAGTTAAAATGCGTCGTCACATTGAGGGTACACACCCGGAACTCGGGGAAAAACAGACTGATTATTTCTAGAGGAAGCTCACTGAACTGGCTGCTTCTCAAACCTTAATCAAAACTTACGCAAAAACTGTAAATGACAATTCTTTAAAAGGGTCTTATTTGGTAAGTTATCGAGTGGAACAGGCAGGTAAAGCTCATTCCATCGCCGAAACCCTCATAAAACTGTGTGTTAGTGATATTGTCTCTTGCATGCTTGACGATAAAGCAGTTAAACTTGTGACATCAGTGCTGTTGTCAAACAACACTGTAAAAAGGGGGATACTTGATTCATCAAGTGATGTGAAGGAATCGCTGGTTTCTCGCATCAAACACTTGTCGTTTTCTCTCCAAATCGACGAATCTACAGACGTCGCGGGGTTGGCAATTTTATTGGCTTTTGTCCGCTATGAATACTCTGGATGTTTCGAAGAGGATCTTCTGTGCAATCCACTTCCTGTCAATACAACAGGGGCAGAAATATTCCGTTTGTTGGACGATTTTTTAAAATGATGAACGAAATTCCTTGGAGTAACTGCATTGACGGGTGCACAGATGGTACAAAAGCGATGACTGGCCCAACGGTTGGAACGATTACGAGGATAAAAGAAAAATCTAAAAATTGCAGTAGCAGTCATTGTGTTCTTCATAGACATGCTCTAGCGATGAAACAAATGCCTGCCTCTTTTAAGAGAGTTTTGGATGAGTCTGTTCAAATGATTAATTATATAAAGGCGTGGCCGTTAAAGTCAAGACTTTTTGTACTACTATGTGATAATATGGGAAGCCTTCACAATTCCCTGCTTCTCCACACAGAAGTGAGGTGGTTGTCTCGTGGGAATGCACTTTCACGGTTACAGGAGTTACGTTCTGAAGTCTTATCTCTGTTGTTGGACCACAATATCAAATTGGCCAAGGTTTTTAATGATGAGAGATGGCAGTGTATACTTTCGTATTTATCAGATATTTTCATGAAAATGAATGAGATGAGCCTTTCTCTGCCAGGGATGAATATCACAACTTTTGAAGCTAATGACAAAGTTCGCGCATTTAAAAGAAAAACCCAGTTTTGGGTTGAATCTGTTCAGAAGAAAGAGTTTCCTGTGTTAAATGATTTTTTACATGAAAACAAACTGGATCTTGAGAAAATCACTTTTATTGATGAAATATGTGAACATCTTCGCGGTTTGGAGAAGTCCCTTGAGCACTACTTCCCTACAGCTCGAGATACAATTCTGCAAGAACATGAATGGGTGGTCAAACCGTTTTCAGTTTCAAAAAATCCAACTAGTCTATCGTCAAGTGAATACGAATGTCTGATAGACATAACTTCAGACTCCACCTTGAAATCTACTTTCGAGTGTGATACTTTCTCCCATTTTTGGCTCCGCCTGGAAAACAAAAAGTTCCAACCGATTGTTGAAAAAGCGAAACGGGTTCTTCTTCCTTTTGCCACAACTTACTTATGCGAATCTGGATTTTCTATCTATGCAGCCACCAAAACTAAACACCGAAGCCGTCTAGATGCTGAACCCGACATCCGACTCCGGCTATCAAAAATTAAACCAGATATTTCTAAATTGTGCCAATTAAAACAACTTCATTCTTCCCATTAATCAAGCTGACTCTAAGTTCAAATCATTACTTTTGAATTTATTCTGTTCGATTACCTACAATAGTTGTACCTACCTATCGATTCCGTTCTGTTCAATTTGATTTTTGTGTTGTAAGTAAAGTTGAGTTTTTAAATGTAATGTTTGTTTTCATAGTGATATTCCCGTCCAACACTAATAATAAGGCATGGCCTGGCTAATTTACTAAACTTTTATTTACCACAAACTGCAAATTTAGTGTCATGTAGCTAAATCTAAATACTTGAGTAAGAGGGATCCGCAGTAGATATTGTTCCGTGAAAGGGATCCGCAAGCCAAAAAGTTTGGGAAGCCCTGCTTTAGAGGATCAACCTGTTCCAAGTGTTCCTTCCTCTAACGTGGTGCGCCGCATATCACGCTACGCTCCCTCTCTCCAAGTTAAAAATATTTGTTGATGGCTAGGGTATATAAGTGGCTGAGTTGAGTAACACTGCATTACATCTAGTTCACATTACCGCTAATTGTGAATGTCGCTTAAATATAGCACTTTCCTGTAAGAAAGGCATTAACTTGAAAGATTGATAAAACGTTCGCGTTAATGATTTGCAGCCATTTCATCGTTCTTCAGGGTTTTTGAGGGATTTGGTTGGTATATGTAGTAAGGACATAATAATATATTATTACTGAGGATTTGTGGAATCGTTTGGTCGCTCATCGTATTACCAGTGCTTTTTATTTTTTAATTCAGATCGCTCTCTTTAACTGAAGTATTCATTGAACTATCTGTGCGCTCGTCGGTTTACCCGGAGCTTGTTTTGATCGACGTATATAACAATGAACTGAGAATAGTTATGTTAGAATTGCGTAGAACTGATGGTTTTGTTTCGGCTGTTCTAGGAAGCGAAACTTTCTAGATTTGAGAATTTAGTCGAGTTGCCATCTCATTACGATCAGTCATAAAAGAGAAAGTTTTTGAACATTCAATCCGTCCGACAATTTTTTGAGCTTGGTACCTACTGACTGTCGAGAATGGCGGAAATATGCCTCTACACTCGGATTGTATGTGTCATTTGATGCATTCTATTACTGTGAGCAGACGTAGTACATATTGCTCTATCACTATGAAGTTGAGAGTCATGTTTTTGATTGAAAATAGAGGATATTGCGGCGCACTTTATATTTAGGTACAGAAACAGGTTTGCCTCGTTTCATATTGTTTCCTGTATTATTCAGTGTATGGTCATTGCTTGGAGTTTACTCGAGGTTTGTCAGAGAAGCGTGATTGTTGACTGGAATGAGACGAGATTAATAATTGATAGATGAGTAGCGTACAGGGACGGGAATAGGAATATTCATGTTCCCGCTGTTAGCGCAGGCCTATTTGAGACTTTGCGTGACTTAATTTGCGTGGGGACATGGATTCGCTCTGTGAGTCAATTGGTTCGCTCGCACTGGCTTTTTCTTACTGTTAGCTGACTCCTAGAAAACCTTAAGAAATCATCCATCATCCAATAATGCCTTATGCCTTATTCATTTGGGACTACTTTTTTTCTTTGAATTCCAGTCTCTTTCATCATTTACTATGAAAATAGAGAAGTGTTCTTCTTATGTTTCTGCATTCAAATGGGTAATCAAAAATGTATTAATGTATTTGTGATGATCCAGCGGGAGCTAAAAATAGAAATAAATACACGAGACTACTTGAGTCGGTTTGTGTGGTCAAATGACAATTTATTGGCGATTTACAGCTTCTTTTATACCCCTTGATACATGCCCAGAGAGCGGTAGGGGGTCCCCGCTCTGGGAAGCCGTTAGACGCGGCTTATGATGCAAGCGACGCTATTTACATAGTGTTAGGGAGCAGCCGATCACCACACTGCTCCCCCCAGAATTGAAGTTAAATACTGCAATTATGTAAATGACGATGAATCTTGTTGATGAGGCGTCGGTGTTGGTGAAAGAGGCTGCGTGTGAGCTGTGTAGTCGCCGTGTAGGTGGGTGGCTTGAGGAGTTCGTGGTGTGTCGCCGTCGTGTGTTAGCGGCGGCTGCGGTGTGGGATCTGTGAATGTGCTCGGATGCGGTCCAGCTGGAAGCGTCGAGGGCGATGTCTCGGAGAGCGCTGGAACGGGCGGCTGGAAGAGGTGATCTTCCGAGGCGGCTTGAATGGCGAGGCAGGAGGTGCTGGAGCAGGTGACGTCGGCCGCGCCTGGAGTAACGGCTGCGCCTGGGTCCCAGTGAAGACGGTGTCGGGAGAGGCCTGTGTCCCAGGGTGTGATAGGCCGTGGTGATGGAAGACCGGGCGCTGTAGAGCTGTAGGTAAGTACGGCCGGGGCGCTGAGTCGGGCCAGAATGTGCCAGTGTTACAGCTCTCTCGAGGACATGTTTCGTTGCTTCGAAGGCGGCTTCGGAGTCGTGAGAGCAGTAGAGTAGGCGTTTATTATGTCGCTTACGGGCGGCCGTTCGATCGGGCAGATGTGTAACGCCGCTGGGTGATACGATGTGGCCGAGGAATTCGACGGAGGTGCGGGCTAGTTGACACTTCGACTTGTTGACTTGGAGGGAGTATTTTGTGAGAGTATCGAGTAGTAATTTTACGTGTGTAAAATGTTCCTCGATATCTCTCGAAGCTACTGGAAGGTCTTTGTAGACGGTGGTCCTATTGAGAGGCTGCGTTGAAGGCCGCGGTTGTCTGTGGTGCTGGATCACCTGCAACTCCTCGTTGACGGTAGCCACACGAGGAGGAGGGAGAGGCGGTTCTGGTGTCTTCGTAGCTCTGGTCTCCATTTTCTTCTTTGATGTTCCTGAAGGTGTGAATCCGAGGAATGAATGCTCCGTTGATGGTCGCTCTCGTTAAGTAGGCAGCGGAAACGGCGAGATGTTCTCTGGTTGGTTCGCTGGAGAGACGATAGCTGGTTGGTCGTGGATCTGACGAGTGGTGGGGGGCGTAGGCGGTTCGCTGCCGATCGCAGGAGGCGAGAAGCCAGGGCGAGAGGTGTATTAACTTCGCCGGTGTTGCGTTCGCAGAAGGCCGGGGCGAATGTGCGTGTCTCACGCCGAGTTGTCACCGTAGGCTGAAGATCGCAGAGGGCGAGAAGCCGGGGCGAGAGGTGTATTAACATCGCCGGTGTTGCGTTCGCAGAAGGCCGGGGCGAGAGGTGTATTAACATCGCCGGTGTTGCGTTCGCAGAAGGCCGGGGCGAAGGGCATGTTGAGCCGTCGCAGGAAGCGAGAAGGCGGGGCGCTGTTCGCAGAAGGCGGGAAGCCGGCGAAGGTGCGTGTTCAGCCGTCGCTAGAGGCGAGAAGGTGGGACGCTGTTCGCAGAAGGGTGAAGGTTGCGTGTTCGTCGTCGGGGTGACCAGTGTGATGATCCAGCGGGAGCTAAAAGTAGAAATAAATACACGAGACTACTTGAGTCGTGTGATGAATTTAAAATTGGCTTATTCATCATGGTGGTGTGAGGGAATTGCCCAGGCGGTTATGAGCGAATCACCGCCGACATCTGAGATCTTTTTGGAAGAGGTTTTGCCAGGGCGGTTATGAGCGAATCACCACCGACATCTAGGATCTTTTGGGTTGTGTCCAGGCGGTTATGAGCTAATCACCACCGACGTCTGGAATCTTTTAAGGAGAATTTGCCTAGGCGGTTATGGACTGACCACCACCGTCATCTAGGATCTTTTAGGTTTAAGGAGAGAGAGCAGGGTAGGAAGAGAGACAGTTGCCAGCGGCTAAGGGAAGCGTCGAATGGCTCAAAAGGCGCAGGATTCGAGTTTTTATAGCCAGGGAGGCCTTCTCCCTCCAACCCCCTGTTAGGGGTTGATGGAGGGGTCCCCAGGTTGTGCACTCGGGTCCTGCGACCTGTCTCCCCACTCGTACCGTTTATTCAAGAGAACTAATATTTGCGGGTCAATATTTGGCGAGAACTTAACTGTAAGGTGGAGTGGTTCCTGGAGGGACTCACGACAGAGGTCCCCTCAGTTTGAGCAAAAATTTGACAAGAGCTGAGGGCTACGGTACAGATGGGGCTGAAGGCGCAAGGTTACAAGAGGCTGAGGGCCAAGGCAAACAAGAAGGGGTGCTGAAGGCAAAGGTTACAGGGGCTGAGGGCCAATGCAAACAGGAGTGTGCTGAAGGCAAAAAGGTTACAGAAGGCTGAGCGCGTGGTGCTTAAAACTAGGGTACATGGGGAGTTTATAAACTAGGCGAGTGAACAAAAAGGCTGAGGGCCTGCGAGCGACTTAGAGCTAGTGGAGGTATTTACAATGATGAGGGGTGGCGTATTTACATGGTGGTGGGTAGTATATAGTATAGTGATAGGTAGCATAGTAAGAGATATGTAGAATTAGTTAGTTAGTAATTAGTTATAAGTGTTAGGCACTAGTTGATATTTACAATAGTTATTGTAAGTATAGTTGATACTTACAATAGTTATTTACAATGTTTGGGTATAGAAGTTATTTACAATAGTGTGATGTACAATGGTATAGAGGTTATTTACAAAAGTGCTATATACAATGGTATTTACAATAGTCTGGGTTGGTTGGGGTGGGTTTACAATTTGGGGGGTGCGCGGAAGTCCGCCGTTTTTTAGGTATGGTGACGGATTGTGTATGGTGAGGGTGTGGGGGTGTGGATGGGTGGTGAGTGACTGTAGTGAAGCGTGTGGGAGCCACGGCGACGCGACCGGCCCCCTGACATGAAGAGAAGAAAACCTGTCAGGAGGGTCGTCCGCTTCGCCGGGGTACCCTTGATGAATCCGGAGAGTGCGGCGACGTTGGGAGCTGTGGCGGCGGGACTGCGAGAGGCGGGATGCTGTGTGTAGGCGAGCAGACAGCATTCCGCCACCTCAAGGCCCCGCCGTGATTGCTCGGGGCGGGGCAGGGTATCTGGGCCGCCGGGACGGGTAGAGGGTTGCGGCGCTCTCTCCGTCCGTGGCGTCGCCCGGGCCGTTTCGTCCCGGCGGGAACTATGGGGGATATCCCCGGCAGTGGTTTGGGTATGGGGGGTGGTGGTGCGTGTTGTGGGGCCGGTGGTGGGGTTTGTAATTGGGGTGGTTTTGGAGGGTTTATTTTGAGGGGTGGTTTGGGGGGGTCGATTTTGGGGGGTGGGGGGCGAATTAGGGTTGTTGAGGGGGGTGGGGGCATAATTTGGGCAAGCCGAAAGTCGTGGAGGATTTGGGACATGAGAGGGTCGATGGGGACGTAGGGGGAATGTACCCCAGTAGCTTGTGCCGTGCGAAATTTGCGGAGAATTTGCCACTGGGGTAACTTCCACTGCCGGGGCCGGGGAGGTAGTCCGGTGATCCTCGGAGGCGGAAATAAAAGAAGCGGTGATGTTGGCCCGGGCGAGGGGGGAAGCGGCGATAAAGGGTCGGGGACGAATACGTCCCGGAGAATCGCCACCATTTCCGGATCCGTGTCGAAATCCGGAAACGGCGACGGAGGTGACGGGGAGCGGGGGTGAGGCAGTCGATGTGACATGGTGCGCGGACGGAGAGAGACTGATAGGGGTTTGTGGTTGAGGGAGGACAGGAGCGGGTTTACACCGCGCTAACGGTACTGTGTGGGGATTCCCGTCAATTAACAGGGTCGCGGTGGTAGGTGTGGAGCGGACAACTTGAAAGGGCCCGGCGTAAAGAGGTTGGAAAGTTTTATGTATGCCGGGCTCTTTCAGGTACATGTGAGTGGCGGTATAGAACCGTTTTGGATAGGCGGTGTCGTTAACGGGTGTTGTGGTGTGTAGCGGTTCCCTGTTAATTGACGGGCTGTGACATGTGAGAAAAATGTCGGCGGGCAAGCGGAGGGGGTCTTTAAATGCTCTTTGTGCGGGGCTAATATTGTCGGACGGTCGGGCAGAGGTGCGTAGGCTTAATAGTACGTAGGGTAGTGTTTTGGTCCAGGAGGGGGATGTAGATGAAGTAGAGATGGCCTGTTTAAGAACGGAGTGCCACCGCTCTACTTTCCCGTTGGATTGAGGATGATAGGGAGTGGTGTGGATTTTTGTATGCCGAGGGAACGGATGAGGTCAGAAAAGTGGGCGGACTCGAACTGCCTCCCCTGATCGACCGTGATTGTCAGCGGACAGCCGTAGCGGCTGATCCAATTTGTGAGGAACGCCGCGGCGACGGCGTCCGCGGTAATGTGGGCGAGTGGTATACATTCGACCCAGTTAGTGGCACGGTCGATCATGGTGAGGCAGTACTTTTTGCCCTCGGAGGGGGGAAGAGGGCCGATGAGGTCGAGATAGAGGTGTTCCCACGGCAGGGAGTCTGGGATTGGGTTAGGAGGGACGCGGGGGTGAGCCGAGACCTTAAATTGCTGGCACTTCTGGCACCCCAGAACCCAGTTACGAATATCTGTGTTCATGTGGGGCCAGAATTACCGCGTTTTGATGAGGTCCCGGCTCGCCCGGATGCCGGGATGATGTAAGGAGTGGTAGTGGAGGAACAACTGCCGCCTGAGCTCCGGTGGGACGTAAGAGCGCGGTGTATCGGCCGTCACGTCGCACCAGAGATCGAGGGGCGGCAGCTGTTCCAATTTGGAGGCAGAAATGAGGTTGGAGAGGGCGGGGTCTGAATTTGGAAGTTGCTTGGATTTGAGGATGTGTGGGGAGGGGAAGGGCAGTAGTTCCGCCACCGGCGCGGGGGTGGGGCGGGAGAGGGCATCCGCCACGCAGTTGTCGGCCCCCGGCAAGTATCGAATATCGGTGGTAAATTGACCGATAAATTCGAGTTGCCGGAGGCGACGGGGCGAGGCGGATTTGCGATTTTGGAGTAATGCGTGAGTTAGGGGCTTATGGTCTGTAATGACAGAGAACTGCCGGCCCTCCATGAAGTCACGAAAGTGCTTGATGGCTTCGTGGATGGCAAGAAGTTCTCTGTCGAATGTTGAGTAATTTTTTTGAGTGGGGGAGAGAGTTTTTGAAAAAAAGCCAATGGGTTGGGGGGTGGCGCCGGTGTGCTGGTGTAGTACTGCCCCGATGGCCCAATCAGAGGCATCCGTGGTGATGGAAAGGTGGGCGTGGGGATCGGGATGGGCTAGTAGAGCGGCGTTCACTAACTCTTTTTTACAGGCTTCGAAAGCGGAAGTTAGTTCGGGGGACCAGGCTATGGGGCGGTTATCATTTTTTTTGGCCGGTTGGGGTATTGAATTTATGAGGGGTTGCTGGTGTTGGGCTGAGTGTTTCATGTGGCGGCGGTAAAAATTTAACATACCTAAAAAACGGCGGAGTTCCGTGACGGTACGGGGTTGGGGATATCTGTTATTGCTTTCACCTTGTCGGGTAGCGGCGTGATCCCGGCGGCTGAGACGACGTGTCCTAGACAGTTCACTGAGGGTTGGGCGAGGACGCATTTTTCCGTGTTGATTTGAGGCCTTCGGAGGAGAAGATGTGCAAAATTTGATGGAGATGTTCGAAGTGTTCGTCAGGTGTACGGGAGGCGACCAATACGTCGTCCAAAAAACAAAATACAAATGGGAGGCCTCGTAGAATATTATCCATGTAGCGCTGCCATGTTTGGGCAGCGTTTCGCAGGCCAAATCCCATTTTTACATATTCGAAAAGGCCGAATGGTGTGATGATGGCCGTTTTCGGTATGTCGGGAGGGTGAATGTCGATGTGGTGGAAGGCGCGTGAAATGTCTAGGGTGGAGAAAATTTTGGTACCGTGGAGATGGGACGAAAAGTCGCGAAGGTGGGGGACATTGTAAAGGTCGGGGGTTGTTTTTGAGTTGAGGCGGCGGTAGTCGCCGCAGGGGCGGATGTCTCCGTTTGGTTTTTGTACAATATGGAGGGGGGGAGGCCCACGGGGAACTGGAAGGGCGGACGATGCCATCCGCGATGAGCCGGTCGAAGTGTTTCCGTGCTTGCTGCAGTTGGAGGGGGCCTTTGCGGAGAGGGGGGGTCCTGTGGTCTCTATATAGTGCTTGACGGACATTAGGTGGGAGGAGGGGCGGCGCTGGGGGCGGTAGTTGAGGAGAAGGGACGCAAAACGGTTGGGGGGGTTTTGGATGGCGTCAATGTATCCGGGGATTGGTGTGTTGGAGGAGGGGTCGATCAGGCGCGCGTGTTTGACATCAACCTGGAGGCCGAAGTATGCTAAGAAATCGGCCCCCAGGATCGCCTTCCAAAAATCCACTCGTATTTCGACCCGTTAAGGTGGACGGACGAGTGGTAGTTCCCGTAGGAGGGAATGGTGGTACCGTTGGCGGCGTAGAGGGTTTGACGGTGGCAGCGCGCCTGACGACGGAGTAAGGAGTTGGGGAAAATGGAGAGCGCCGCCCCTGTGTCCACTAGGAAGGGCACATTGGTCCGCCGGCATTTAATGAAGAGCCGTTGGTGGGCTGGGGTGGCGTGCGGCAAAATGGCGTCGGTCGGAGTGGCGGAGGGGGGGGGGGGTGCGGGTGGCCTCAGCGTAGGTTCGTGGGGCGGTATTGGTAGCCGTGGCGTCGGGGTGGGGCTGTCGTGGTGGTGGTGGGGTAACGTCTCCCGCAAAGGAGACGCGGTGAGCAGTTGCCGTGGTGGTGGCGGAGATGCAGGCCGGGGGGGGATCAGGGGGGTCCCCCCCGTGTGAGCGAGGAGGGGGCCCGCCGGGTTCACCGGCGGGCGTCGGCGTTTCCCTGCCCGGGGGCGAAGGAGCAGGGGGGGTGGCACTTGCGAGCCTCCCCGCCGAAGTTGACGTGGTAGAAACATCGGTGGGGAGGGTCGGCGGGAAGGTAGGCGGGCCTGGTCCGGCGAGCCGGGCGTGTATCGGAGGCCCGGCGATCCGGAGAAGCGTCACGCCGTTGGTCCGGAGGTGGGGTGGTCCGGCGATCGGCAGAGATCCGTGGAGGGGGGTCGGCGGCGCTCCGTGGAGGGGGAACGGCGGAGCTCAGTGGAGGTGGGTCGACGTCGGTCCGAGGAGAGGGAGCGCCGACGGTCGGGGATGTCCTCTCGCTGGCGAGGGGTGGGTGCGGAGCGGGGGGTGCGAATTTCGCCGACGCATGCGGACGCGGCGAGATCGTGGACCGTGTCCGCGAGGCGGAGGAGGGCTTCGTCCGGGCCGTCGAGGTGGCTGGCGAGCGCCATTTGGATAGGGTGGGGAAGCGCACGTAGCCAGAAGGTCCGGGCGATGTCGGCGGTGATAATGCCCTGCAGCTGGTGTCGCAGGCGTCGGTAGAGGTGGGAGGGCTTCATGTCGCCGAGTTGCTGTGGTTGCGACAGGGCGGCGACTCGTGCGATTTTCGACGGCTGGTAGAGTGAAATGAGGCGGCCGGGGAGGTCGTCGTACGCAGCGGCGGCGTCAGGGGAGATGTCCGACGTTTGTAGGAGGATGTCGTACGGCAGTAGGGAGATGATGCGAGAGTAGCTGTTCTCCTGGCTGCGGATGCCGGCGGCCGAGAACGCTGCGTCGACCTGAAAAAACCACAGAGCAGGGTCGTGAGAATAGAATGGTGGTAACGAGAGAGGGAATGACGCAGAGGCGGTCATGACGTCGGCGGCGGCGCCCGTAGTGGGCACGGGCGGTGAGAGGGTCACGGGTGGTGAGAGGGTGGAGAAGGGGTTAGCGACAGTGGCCGTCGCGTCCGACGTTGAGGTGGTGGGGGGTTGGAGTGTGGCAGGTTTGAGAAGCGGAGGCGTCGGGGAGTCCATGGTTTTGATATTTCAAATTTAAAATTGAAATTTCGAAATTTCAAATTCGAAATTCGCAAAATCAGAGAAAATGGCGTGGGTTGAGCGGAGATGTGAGAGGGCTGTGATCTCTGAGCGGGCGAGTGGGCAGCGAGTGAGAACTTGAAAATGCGAATTTAAATTGAACTGAATTTGAAATTTGAATGGACTGAATTTGAAATTTGACTTGACTGGAACGGGAGGGTCTGAAGCGGCGTCGTCGAGATGAGACGGGAAAAAAGGAGGAAGGTTGGGTGAACGTCGGGTTCACCACTGTGATGAATTTAAAATTGGCTTATTCATCACGGTGGTGTTAGGGAATTGCCCAGGCGGTTATGAGCGAATCACCGCCGACATCTGAGATCTTTTTGGAAGAGGTTTTGCCAGGGCGGTTATGAGCGAATCACCACCGACATCTAGGATCTTTTGGGTTGTGTCCAGGCGGTTATGAGCGAATCACCACCGATGTCTGGAATCTTTTAAGGAGAATTTGCCTAGGCGGTTATGGGCTGACCACCACCGTCATCTAGGATCTTTTAGGTTTAAGGAGAGAGAGCAGGGTAGGAAGAGAGAGTGTAGCCAGCGGCTAGAGAAAGCGTCGAATGGCTCAAAAGGCGCAGGATTCGAGTTTTTATAGCCAGGGAGGCCTTCTCCCTCCAACCCCCTGTTAGGGGTTGATGGAGGGGTCCCCAGGTTGTGCACTCGGGTCCTGCGACCTGTCTCCCCACTCGTACCGTTTATTCAAGAGAACTAATATTTGCGGGTCAATATTTGGCGAGAACTTAACTGTAAGGTGGAGTGGTTCCTGGAGGGACTCACGACAAGTCGGTTTGTGTGGTCAATTGACAATTTATTGGCGATTTACAGCTTCTTTTATACCCCTTGATACATGCCCAGAGAGTGGTAGGGGGTCCCCGCTCTGGGAAGCTGTTAGACGCGGCTTATGATGCAAGCGACGCTATTTACATAGTGTTAGGGAGCAGCCGATCACCACACTATTATAGGTACTTTTATCAAGCAATAGCCCTATTTTTCCAGTACAAAATAAGGTTTTTGCTTTGTTTGTTTGTTTGTTCTTTCTTGTTTGAGCCAGACTGATGAACGACTCCGTTTGATAATATATCGGTCCGTCACCAGTTCGTTTCCTCCTGAACCGGTGGAACTAAGGACGAAAGCTGTGCGTAGATAATATCGTGTAAAAAATCAAGTGGAATAGGTACAGATATATCTTTATGTTTGGCATACGAAAAAATCATTTCAATCTTCATGCTCGACTACCCTAAGCATATTACAAAGTTACATTGAAACACAGATGTCCTGTGAACATTCCCAAGATTTCATTCGAATAGGATGATTCACATCGCCGTGGCGTGCGAACAAACATAAAGGCGGAGAAAAATATAAATAATGGAGCCGATCGTCTCAAATAGCATAAAACGGAAAACAAACATGGAATTTCGTGATTCTAATCAATATACTTGTATAATATATATTATAAAAGTACAATTTCATTACCTAATATAAATTTAGTTGCGTGGCTTCGAAATGTAACGGTGGAGAGTTTGTCTCAAGCTGCAGGACAGGACCGTATAACGGTGTGATCACGTAGGTAGCGTATTTACCTGTACTTTTCACAATATTATATTACCTGAAGAGTGAGTCACCTTTCATGGGAAAAGCAAACCGTTTCTTCTGACCTTTCTGTAAATTGCATGGAATTACTCGGAGCAATGATAACGTGAGGCGGCGTCCAAGTAATATTTTATTTTTCTGTTAACTATTCAGGCTAGATGGTCTTGTCACCAGCCCCCACGCTATGCTGAAAAATGATGGGGGGGGGGGGGAAATAAGTCCGTGGCTCGGTTCAAACCTATTTTATCAACCACTAAGTTTCTTAATATCATGAAAGAATGGACGCAGGAGTAGGGTTTGGGTAGTAAGAGTGGGGCTAGATTCCCAGCGAGATAATTCCTTTCCTGGTGCAATCATTCTTCATTAATCTATATGTTGTACACGCAACGGCCGCCCCTATCGTCAACCGCAATACTTGGAGAGTTTAGTTTCGAAAATGTTTCTATTTTTTAAGGAATCAGGTTGTTATTTTCACTGATGATTTAGTCTCTAGATCGAATCTATGAAACCGATGAACGAAATGGTGTCCCGTTTTAGGAGTTTCAATCTTTTGAAGAGTTATTATTATTTTTAACCACTATTACCTTCAAGTTCAAGACCTATCAATAATAGAAGCTCAACTCCAAAAGCTGTACTCAGCTCTCTAATTGCACTGAAGTGGATTAGTGTTTAAGGTTAAGCCCTACACCATACATAGGTACTATACCTTACTCTAAAATGCGTAACATGGTAGTCTCTAAACGTGGGAATCTTTCAGTTTCCTGAAATATGTCACCAAGAAGGGAACTGGGATCTTTTAGCAGCCATTTGGAACGCAGCCCAAAAACATCATGATGATTATTCGGTATTGTACCACCTATCGCCGTTGAAAAACTACATAATCGAATTATAATAGATTAAAATTCATAGTAAAAAAATTATTTACTTACAGATTTGGACAGCTAAGAACACCGCCGGAGTAGCATTATTTGTAACAAACCTTATCACTGATGAGAATGGTACGAGTGGGAAGCCTCTCCTCAACTGTTTGAATATCATTTATAAGAATGTCAAAACAACCACAGGTGCCTTGCTTCATCTTGAGGGGCTGTTGATCGATTCGTTACATGGAGGCTTGTGCAAACCAATTTATTTAGATGTTAGTTGTAACTTTGTCGGAGCAGGTCCTGAACGCGAAGAAATTGTACTACCCAACTCTACTTTGTACTTACAAAGGAACTCTACCGTAAACAGGAGGAACGCCTCAACTCTTGAAAATCAAATTTTTCAGGAGAGCACTTCAAAGTCATGCACAGTTACCCTCATCCTAACTTTTGTCCAGTTTGTCATAAAAATAAAATGTTTTCACATCACGATAAATCTAAGTTTAGTGATCATATCGATACCAAACTATAGCCAAAATAATCGATAATTCTAATCGATTCGGCTTATAAGGCGTGTTATTTAGGTTTTGACAGAGTTTTCTACGCTGGAGATTCATAAAAATAACTAGATAAATTTAGTCAAGAACACCTTCTAAATACCAAAACTGAATGCCATATTACTTATACCTACCTAATCAATCGGCATATTCTTTATTTTTGCGATTAGAAGATTTGTAATAAAGAAGAGGAAATGAGAAATATTTGCTTACATTGATTTTAAAAAAATATAATTATCTATTTTTCAACTTTTCGTTTTGTTCAATTTTATATTTTGAATTTTTTACCGAAAATCCGAAGCAATGCACTTTTCTTAGAAATGTGCAGCTAACCCTAAAATATGAATTTAGCTTCATGCAGAATAAAACGTGCGGTTTTGGAACCAGCTTTCTGTGAAATGTATAAATATCATTGGAACTTTCAAATATTATTTTTTCCTGTATTCCTTTCAGATACAAATTTATATTTTCTGCAAATAGATATTCCTACTGGAAAAAATTACTAACCAAATTAATTGTACAAAAAATGGGAAAAAACTGTAACAAAATTTATTAAATACTACTGAATTGATGATGTTTGTGTACACTATAAATTTATTAATACAAATGTAAGTTATTTTATTTTGCTTACATTTTTCAATCCTTTTCTCCAACTATTAAATCTTTTGCTTCTTCGTCAACTGGAAGCGATTTCCAAAATCTTTTCCTGCTTTCTGGCATGAGACGACAAAGATGTTTGATTATTTCTGTATTCTTATCAAGTGGAATACCACGCGAAGAACGCCTCATGTGGGCTCAGCTGCTATAACCGTCGAAGAACGCCTCGCTCATCTGACGATAAATGACTTGACCCAGTAATGAAGCCAATGATTCCAAGGTGATACGCCTCATCTCGATTTTCACCGACTGGAGGTGTATCTCCTCGGAATCTAGGATTAGAATAAATGGTGCTGTACTTGAGTCGTTTCACCTTTGACTTGAATGAGATGAGGCGTTTCTCCTTTTAACACCACAATTTTCCCGTTTTTCGGGTGAAGATTTCGACTTTTTCCGATTTGAATTTTCAGTTTTTGACTTCAAGAATGGAAAGAGCATGTCAAAATTAGGGGGGATACGTGAAAACCACATTTTCGGAAATTTTTGAGATGAGGCGTTCTTCCTTTTGACGGCAGTACTACCTTTGTATTTACATAGCAATAGAGTAACATTTCAACCTCTAAGGCACCGCGGATGGGTAGTCTTAGGGAATCCGCCATCGAGTATGAAAAAAAAAAAAAAACGCTGCAAAGTCCTTGTCACATGGGTTTATTATTCTATTGGAGTTCTAGAGATTCTTGTTGGCTGTGAAATTTATTGTTTCTTTCATGTGGAATGATTGAAATAGATATTTCTGATGATTTCCACCAATTTTGGCCCCCAAAACATGAAATAGGTACGCTTTTTTTTCTCTTTTTTTTTAGATCATCTTTGATCATTGGTAGTGGCATTTAATGGTCTTGATTCACCTGTTTACACTTTTTCCAATGTTATTATACACATTGATGGTGATTTCAGACAGTTTTCAAGGTTTTTGACTCATAAAAAACCAATTTTGGGAGCTGAACCTTTGGTAAAACCTCAATTTCCGCGTCTTTGGTCAAAATCGACATCATATTCGGTCTTCTCGTCCCCAAAAACATGGAAAAAGATACCTCAAAAGCTCATTTTACTAACATGTTGCTAAAACGCAAAAACTACCTATTTTTACACACATTTTCACTCATAACATCCCTGGGTATATTCCGATCGGGCTGAAAAGTTTCGGGACACAACTAGGGCCCAAATGGAGCATGTGTGCGAAAGAACGATTTTTTTAGATCTAAAATGAAGCCTGTACACGTGATACGGCGTACGGCGTACGGCGTACGGCGGACGGCGGACGGACATTGCATTTTTGGAATCTACGCACCTTGAAACGGAAAAGAAAAAATTTTGAGGGGGTGTTATAAAAATTTTTTGCTGAGCGAATACATAGGTGTATTATTCACAGAATAATAAACCAAAACGCTGCAAAGTCCTTGTCACATGGGTTTATTATTCTATTGGACATACCTACAGAAACGTTGGCTGTTTATTTATTGTTTCTTTCATATAAAATAATTGAAATAGCTATCTCTGGTGGTTTCCACCAATTTTGGCCCCCAAAACTCGAATAAACTACGCTCCTTTTTTTAAAAATAAATTATCTCTGATCATTGGTAGTGCCATTTAATCGTCTTGATCCACCTGTTGACACTTTTTCCAGTGTTATTATACAAATTGATGGTGATTTCAAACGATTTCCCAGGTTTTTGACTAATAAAAAATCAATTTCGGGAGCTGAACATCTGGTAGAACCTCAATTTTCTATTCTTTGGTCAAAATTGACTTCATATTCGGTCTTCTCGTCCCCAAAAACATGAAAAACGATACCTTAAAAGCTCATGTTACCAACATGTTGCTAAAACGCAAAAAGTACCTATTTTTATACACATTTTCACTCATAACACCCCTGGGTATATTCCGATCGGGCTGAAAAGTTTCGGGACACAACTAGGGCCCAAATGGGGCATGTGTGCGAAAGAACGAATTTTTAGACCGAAAATGAAGCCTGTACACGTGATACGGCGTACGGCGGACGGCGGACGGCGTACGGCGGACGGACATTGCATTTTTGGAATCTACGTACCTTGAAACGGAAAAGAAAAAATTTTGAGGGGGTGTTATAAAAATTTTTTGCTGAGCGATTACATAGGTGTATTATTCACAGAATAATAAACCAAAAAAGGCAAATAGGTACTAAAGAAAATATATATCATGTTGCCACAAATTTCTGAATAAATTCTAATAAAATCATTCCGTAGACCAAGTCGAATGTTCATTCGATATGCGTGACTTTGGTACCCATACAAACAACCCACTCACAAACAAACATATGATTAACCAATTATGCAAAACGATTGGAGTGTATGCTGGATTTGCTGTATAAAACCATAGAAGGTTCGGTCGGACAGCGCCAGGACTTGTCCTGGATCGAGAGTTGGCTGTTCGGACACACGGTCCTGGATAGTTCGGGACGAGTTGTGGCAGACCTGAATTTGTTCGATGACTGTTGATCGTGCACATTTGCAGTCGATGCGTCTACTCTCCGGTTATGCGAAAGGTTGCAATGCTTCAGGTTATCCGATACGAATCATCAGCGAGCGTTCGGACAGATACAGTTCTGGACTCAATCCTGGACGGTTCTATCCCCTCATTTTCAGAACGCAGTGCCCTCCTGGACTGGTCCAGGACTTTCTGTCGGAACAATTCAGTAGACACATAATTCTAATCGAAGAAAATGGTCTGCTTCGAGAGGAGCAACTTTTGTTTTCGCTTTCAGTAGCCACATCGTTACATAGTTGGCGTATACACAACGTATGTACGTAAATGCAAGCATTCTCGCATCACACATGCTGACGAGCTGAACGTCAAAGTTCTGTGTTGCAAATAGACAAGGCAGTTTTACTTTTGAACGTGTAGGAGTAGTGGAGGAAGCGGAAGAGTAGAGATGAATATTCCGCCCACCGTGAGGAAAGGTATGAATCCAAGAGTACCTATCCCAATCCGACAATCCATACCGCGCGTCAATAATTCGCGCTAAAACTATTTTTCCTCGAAAGACGAGAGGTGCGATCTATCCAGGCGGACCGAAGATGGAAAGGTTGCTACCTGGGAGAGCACAGAACGTTTGGATTTCGCAGTGTCGATTAGAGATATTTTTAGGTAAAACGTCATCTTGATCACATTCTATTCCTAGAATGTGCATGGAAAAATCTTTAGGTGGGCGCGGAGACCCAGCACAAGCTTTATTGTCAAGGCGAGGGAGGGGAGGGGAATCTTTTAATATTGTGGGTTTATTCAACTCCATTTTCGTAGTTCAAACCCAACACATTTCACCAACTCTATATCTCAGTTTTGAGCTGACGACAAGTCAGTTCATCATCGACTGAGTTACAGTTGTCGTCCATGCAACAGGCTTTCAGCAGACCTTTGAACGCTAAAGGATAATTTTCTGCGAGAAGCTGGACCAAAACTCGTAGGTCCCAGTATGCAGCTAGTTTCAACCCATGAGACCCGGACGTTCGCGATACAATGGTTTGAAGTTGGTTGTCATCAGGAAATAACCCTGTGTGTCAGTACCTCCGTTATATCTTTTTGCCACGGAGAACCCGAATATGTCTCAAACTGTGTCAAAAAATGTTGTTCCGCAGTGGCGTGACCTGGATCAATAAGAGAGATAATTTATACCTGCTCCAACTTCCCAAACGTTTTAAGGGATGTCAGTCCGAAAAACAGTATTTTTTTTTCAAACGGCCCTGCCATGCTTAAAACGCAGTAGAAAATTAAAATTGGCTAATATATTACCTATATATTACGCCGACCTAACGCGGCCTCATTAATTAGGTAACCAATCTTACGTTTTTGGATAGTTTAATAGTTTCAAAAGATGCATATTTATTGATAGTTCAGATGTTAATGAAAAAACAGAACAAAAAATCAAAATCGATCATTCAGGTACGTTGCTACGAGTACCCAAATTTAGCTACTTTTCCCCGTCTCTGGACCTTTTTCTTTGTAAATACACCCCCGAATTGAATGATTCTTTTTTTGTTTTATTTGTCTCACTTAGGGCTATCGACAGACCCGGGCTTTTCAATTTTCCACCGTGCTATCACATCTTTTTCCATGAAATAAAAATTCGGTTTTTGGTTGTTAACATTTTTCTGACCACAAATCCCCCCCCCCCCCCCCCGTCTAGCGATACGTCAGCACCGTACAAACAGAATAAAACAAAAATAATCAAAATCGGTCGAATAGTTACCGCAGAAAAGGTACATGAGCATGAGAAAATTTTGTTTCGAGAAAAACGCTTCTTTCTGAAGAACTTTTTTTTTGGGATAGACGATGCTAGATCAACATGCGGTCAAACTTGGCATTCCAAATAATGCAAGAAGCAGAATAAAGGAATGTTTTCCAAGGTTATGGTTGTTTATTGCTTCCGAATCATCATTTTATCATCATTTTTCTGGTGTTACAATTATTTTCAAAAACGTATATCCGCGTTTTTTCCGCTTTTGCATTGCATGAAGTGAACTGAAGTGAACCTCGGAATATGGGTTGTTCCGAGCAGGGTTTTAAAAAGAGAGTGAACATTGGGAAAAGGAAAGTCATTTCCACTGGAAATAAATTGAGTATTGGGACTCATTATCCTTCTTCAACCCGTTCGTCACGTCTTCAAAGGGGTCCCCGAAGATCAACGTCTGTTCTCTAGAGCGGGAGCACACCCATGAGATTGTCAACTTTGAACTCCATTTTCTTAGGGTTCCATACTCGGAACTATCAAGTATTATATACCAAACTATTCAGAATTGAGTAGAGAATAATATAAGACTTAAAAAAAATTAACTAAAAAAATCGGAAAAATGTTCTTTCGGACTGACTCCCCTTAGCACATCTTGCAACTTAAGTATAGTCGAAGGCGAAGGAGGTAGATTGGTCTATGGACGAAGAAAATACGTTTGTTTCTTCACCAGTAATCAACCAATCAAACAGCGTGTGAATTGCAGAAGGATGACAGTGAATGATCTGTGACGTCCATCCAAAATGTTCAGACACAGCCCCTAATAAGAATTCAATTTTGCCAGGGGTCTAAAATTGTTTATCAGCCAGGGGTGAGTTGGAAAATGTAGCCACAGTTTGCGACGGTACTGGAATAGTTGGTAAATTTAATACACCTTATGGACTTTGAGCAGCCCAGTTCGGGTTACCATCGAGATTCGGAGTTCAAAAGCAATTCACCATACAACCTGGTGTTACTCCCACTTGTTGACTCATGGCTCCAGACAGATGAGTAATTTTAGGTATAATATTAAAACCCAAAAATCAAGCAGACTCAGCGCTGATGGCTGATTTTTTATATAAAATAAAAAATATAAAAAAATGGTTAACTTTGAATCGGTCACTATGCGAATAGGTATCTTCAGATGATGACGGGTTGTCATCGGGTTGAGGTGCCCGAGGTTTGCTGGGTTTGCTGGGAGCTATAACAAGATGATGCTGTACTTTGGCAAGTGCAAACAGAGCATTTACCAGTGGACTTTACCGTTTGAGTGGAAATTACTTCCGAGGCATTAGAACCAGCGGTACTCGTCGAAAAGGCATAACGTTGTCGGTACAGGCATAATTTTGTACGTGTCATATGCATTTCATCACAACACGGACAAACAAGAGGGTGGGTAGGTACTTGAAGGAGAAGGCGTAGAGAGCGGGGAAGACGTTGGCGAAGTCGAACCCGATTGTGAACTAGTGTCTGAAGGGTATGAGGTGTGTGACGAACAGTTGAGACAAGCAGTGCGCCCCTTGCGACAACGGAAACCTTTTAGGCGAATTTCCGTTAGGAGTGGTATTCGAACAGATACTTGTCCCAGATTTGGGTTCCATTTTGTCAAGTTCCTTATGCTTACATTGATAACGGAAAAGACAGGTGAGTTGATCAAACGTAGGAAAAGTTTCATCATGTTACAAGGAAGTTAAAAAAAAAATACTTAACACATTTGTATTCGAAGACCATTAACGTAAAATGGCGTTTAGCAAAATCGTGATGGCTTTGTAAATCCGAGTGGAGGAATGCATGATTACGTCCAGAATATTCAAAAATTATGGCAGATGAGGGTAACAATTACCTTTTAGGAGAGCGAAATTGTTCATATTATTTAAATAATGAACGGCAAGTAGGTACCTACTCGAGTGGAAGCATTGAGAATTTGTAGTTGTGATATGTCTGCGAATATTCGCGGTCGGTAAACTGGTGTCCTTCAGTCAGTTAGAGGGGTGGACTTACCTAATAATAAGGATTGTAATAGGTAAATTTGGTATCACCAGTATATGGCCAGTCATGTACCAATTGAATAAAAAGTGCGCTGGAGTTTGAGTAGGTAAGAGAATTCGTGGCAATTTCATATTATGGCGACTTAATATCCTCTCGTACAACCGAGCATTCATAACCCATTCTGTGGCCTTAATATCATAAAACGGATGTAGAAACAGAGTCAACGGGTAAAGGTTCTGCGGGAGGAACTGAACCATTCATATCAATAATGGCGGATTGATGATAACAATCTCATGAACTACTTAGTTTGTTGAGGATTCCACGTTTCTTTATACGATTGTGATGAGAGTCATATGGAACCCTTTCAGAATCACCAATCCACCACTCCCGGAATTCTATATAAATCAGAAAGATAGAATCGAAGTTATGCTAGTTACAAGGTTACGCATGTGCAATTGTATGTACCGTTTGGGTTCTGATGAATTTTGTGCCTGAGTAGCCTAACCCCCTCGAAATTCCATCAGATTCGGAAACATAAAACACGGTTATGTTCGGGGCGAAATGTCTGCAGCCACAGAAACCGAATTCGTTCGGAAGAGTCTGAAATGCGGAAACAGCGGAAATGTTCCTTTTGGCGGATAAAAACTATTTCTTTTCTCTTTTCTTGATATTGCTTGAGTTGTGTTTAATTTCAGGTATCTGTTTTACCTTTCGAGAAAGTTGTGTGTTTTCAATGAATCACAGCGCTTAGGTGATCACAGACCCCATCCCTCCCGAGCTCATAAAACCCGACATTAATGGCTTATCACTTGTCACTCCAAGAAATCGAGCATTCCGTTCCTCCGACACACTCACTCGATGGATAGCGGTACATTACCTCAACTTTATAAACTCAGCATCTCAAGATAGCACTTCGAACATGCGAGCGCTCCATTTTGGAACCTATTCAAGACAGTTATCATCATGACTTGATGAGCGAATGTCTGATGTAATGAACTTGCCATACCTTCAACGCTTCAACCCACCAATACTTAATGGAACTTATCGCTATTTTTCCAAACGGGGAAACCTACATTGGAACACTTTTTGTTCTCCACCATTTTCTGTCATTGCAAATTGCTACACTTCCGAGCTCCTGAGTTTTTGTTTATTTTATAGAAATAATTCCAATTTGTCCTATTTTTCGTTCAAAAAAGCGACAGTGCTTTACGTGATACGTCTATATATGATATTATACAAACTGTCGTGAGTCCCTCCTGGAACTCCAACTCACTAGATTCAAGTTCTCGCTAAAAACAACCCGTAGACATAAGGCTCTGGCAAATAAACGGTAAGAGTGGGGCAACCGACGCAGGATCCGGTGCCCAACCTGGGGCCCCACCACCAGGGTGGTGGCTTCAGGGTCTATATAACCCCGGATCCTGCGCCATTTTCTCCATTCTACGTCTCCTCTAGCTGCTGGCTACTCTCTCTTCATCCTCAAACCTCCTCTCTTCAAATTTAACTCTCAAATGCTCACACAGTAAATTCACACAGTCAATTCACACTCACACATTTCATCAGAGTTAGGTGGAGGTCTCGCCCTTAACCAACCCTGATGAAACACACTACACGCTCGGTGGAGGTCCGCCCTTAACCGCACACACTTTCTACATAAATTCACCATTAAATTCACTCACACACACACTTCATCAGGATTAGGTGGAGGTCTCGCCCTTAACCAATCCTGATGACACGTACACTACACGCTCGGTGGAGGTCCGCCCTTAACCGCACAAACACACACTCTCAATTCACACACACATATAAATTTAGTCAGGTATGGTGGAGGTCTCGCCCTTAACCAACCTGACAAAATTTATTACACGCTCGGTGGAGGTCCGCCCTTAACCGCACACACACACACACACAGCCAAAATTCACTCAAAACCAATTTGTTAAATTACACGCTCGGTGGAGGTACGCCCTTAACCGCAACCACAATAAAACCACATTCAAACTACACACACCAAATGTATACTTAAATTCATTCCGTCCGACGTCCGATGTCACCCGCACCTTCTGGCTCCGGGCCCTCCCCTCCTCCATTCAGATCGCCCTCGCGAGCCACCTCGACGCCGTCAACGAAGATCTTCTCCGATTGGCAGACACTATCCACGACCTAGCCTCGGCCGCTACGGTCGGCGAGGTGCGCCGTTCTGACCCCCGCCCCACGTCATCCGACCGCAAGAAACGCCCCACCTCCTCGGATCGCCGACCCCGCTCCTCCTCCGCCGATTCCCGCAAGGCTAACCCCTCCGACCGACGTGGGCGTTCGCCCGCACAACGTTGTGACGACAACACGCCGCAGTGCCAAACACCCCCCTCCTCTGACCGCCAACCACGGAAGCAGTGGCTCCCGGCGGACCCCCCCAGGCACTGCTTCTACCACGTCAATTTTGGCACCAAGGCACGCAACTGCCAACCGCCCTGCTTCTTCAACACGGTGCTGGGAAACGACGCGGCCCGTCGGTAAATCCGGCGGGCCCCTCTCCACGCACCCTCGGGGGGGACCACACAACCTTCGCCCCCGCCAACTTCGCCTCCGCCGCAACATACGCCGACGCCGTCCGCTCCACCTGGACGACGCCTTCTCCCACCGACGGCCACTCCCGCGCCGCCGCCGAGGCCACCCGCCCGAACCGGACGACGCCCCTCACAACCGCACCTACAACACTTCGCCGCGCAGGCGGCGCACCACCTCCTCCGCCTCCAACACCTCGCCGCACCGGCGACCCCGCACCACCAGCCCCTCGCCGCACTGGCGACACCGCACCTCCAGCCCCTCGCCGCACCTGCGACACCGCACCTACAACTCTTCACCGCACAAGCGACGCTACACCTCCAACAACTCGCAGCACCCGTGTCCCCACACCACCACCACTGATCCTCTCCTACGCTGACGCCCTCCGCACGAAACGGACGACGCCTATCCCGCACTCCACACCCACCGCAGCGGCCACCGCCGCAGCCGCAGCCTCCACACATGCCGCAGCCTCATCCTCCGCAACCAACGCCGACGCCGTCCTCACGACACGGACGACGCCTACCCCGCACTCCGCACCCACCGCAGCGGCCTCCGCCGCAGCCGCAGCCTCCGCACATGCCGCAGCCGCATCCTCCACAACCGACACTGCCGCCATCCGCACGACACGGACGACGCCTACCCCGCACTCCGCAACCTCCGCAGCAGCCACCGCCGTGGCCACAACCTCCGCCCTCATCACGGCCGCCACCTCCGCAACGGACGCAACCGCAACGGACGCAACCGCAACGGACGCAACCGCAACCTCCGCAACTGCCGCCACCGCTCCTCCGCTCCTGCGTCCCCCTCCACCGTAGAACCCTTGGACCAACCTAACTATGCTACTCCCCGCAAACATGTTTCATTTACCCTACCTACCAACCCTCACAACCCCTTCCCTCTCCTCCAACCTCTCCCGCCGCATCACCCACAGACGCCCTCTACCCTCATCTCGCACCTTCCCACCAACGTCTTTTCGTCCGATGCGAGCGAACGAACACCCCCTTCCTCGTCGTTACCGGGGCGGCCCTGTCGATTTTCCCCAACTCCCTCCTCCGTCGGCAGGCGCACTGCGACCGTCAGCTTCTCTACGCCGCCAACGGGACCTCCATTCCTTCATATGGCACATACAACTACAACATCCTCTTCGGAAAAGTTGCCTACGAATGGACGTTCACCGTGGCGGACGTGGAGAAGCCCATCCTGGGGACCGATTTCCTTGCGTATTTCGGTCTCCAGGTTGACGTCAAGCACGCGCGCTTGCTCGACCCCTCCACTCACACCCAACTCCACGGGTTTATTAATTCTGTCTCCCCTACCGATCGTACCACCCAACTCCTCCACTCCTACAAACCCCTGCCCCGGCCTTCAGCCCACCTCAACTCTGTCCAACATTATATCGAAACGACAGGACCACCCCTCTCCACCAAACCTCGCCGCCTCCACCCCCTCCAACTACAACAAGCCCGCGATCATTTTAATAAACTGATCGCGGACGGCATCATCCGCCCCTCAAACTCCCCATGGGCGTCACCCCTCCACGTCGTACCTAAACCCGACGGGGGGATACAACCCTGTGGGGACTACCGCCGCCTAAATTCCCGTACCACCCCCGACTTATACAATGTCCCCCATCTCCGCGACTTTTCTTCCCACCTCCACGGCGCCACCATTTTTTTGACTATAGATATCGCCCGCGCATTCCACCACATCCCCATCTATCCCCCCGACATCCCCAAGATAGCGATCATTACCCCCTTCTGGTTATTCGAGTACGTCAAGATGGGTTTCGACCTCCGCAACGCGGCCCAGACCTGGCAGAGGTACATGGACCAGATCCTCCGGGGTCTTCCTTTCGTCTTTTGTTTTCTTGACGATGTTCTGATCGCCTCACGATCCCCGGAGGAACACCATGACCACCTCCACCAGGTCTTGGCCATCTACGCTGCGGAAGGCCTCACCATCAATAAGGACAAATGTTCCATCGCCCAACCAACTGTTCGTTGTCTTGGCCACCTCGTTTCCGCCTCCGGCATCACCCCCCTCCCCGATAAAGTCATCCACATGATAAATTTTCCGCCCCCTCAAACTGCTACGGAGCTACGGCGGTTTCTGGGGATGATCAACTTTTACAGGCGGCACATTAAACATGCCCCCCAACACCAGAAACCGCTCGTAGCTGCCATCCCCCAACCCGCCCGTAAAAACGACCGCCGCCCCATCGAATGGACCCCACAACTCAATGCCGCCTTCACCAAATGCAAAGAGGACCTGTCTGCCGCCACTCTTCTTGCCCATCCCGACCCCCACGCCCCCCTCTCCATCACCACAGACGCCTCCGATTGGGCCATCGGGGCAGTCCTCCAACAGCACACTGGCGCCGGCCCCCAACCCCTCGGGTTTTTCTCCAATACCCTATCCCCCCCGCCAACAAAAATATTCAACATTTGACAGAGAGCTCCTCGCCATCCACAAAGCCATTCTTCACTTCTGTGACTTCGTGGAGGGCAGTCAGTTCTCTGTCATAACAGATCATAAACCCCTCACCCACTCCCTCCTCCAAAGTAGGAAAACCGCCTCACCCCGCCGCCTCCGGCAGCTCGAGTTTATCGGACAATTCACGTCCGATATACGATATCTGCCGGGGGCAGAGAATTGTGTGGCGGATGCCCTATCCCGCCCCACACCGGCGCCTGTGGAGGAGCTGCTCCCCTTCCCCTCACCACCCGTCATCGCGAACTACCAACAACCAGACTCCGACCCAGCCCTCGCCAATCTCCTCTCCGCCAACAAGCTCGAACAACTGCCGCCCCACAACCTCTGGTGTGACGTGACGGCCGACTCTCCGCGCCCCTACGTCCCACCGGATCTCCGGCAGCAGTTGTTCGACCACTACCACGCCCTCCGCCACCCCGGCATCCGCGCCAGCCGAGACCTTCTAAAACTAAGGTACTTCTGGCCGCACATGAACACGGACATCAGAAATTGGGTCCGTGCGTGCCAGAAGTGTCAAACGTTCAAGGTCTTGGCGTCGCCCACTGTCACCCCCCAACCCATTGAAGACGCGCTGCCATGGGAGCACGTCCACCTCGACATAATAGGTCCCCTTCCCCCTTCGGAAGGGAAACGGTACTGCCTCACCATGATCGACCGCGGAACAAATTGGGTTGAGTGTATACCACTCGCCCAAATTTCCGCGGACACCGTCGCGACCGCGTTCCTATCTAACTGGATCGCCCGCTACGGCTGTCCGCGGAATATCACGGTCGATCAGGGGAGGCAGTTCGAGTCCGCCCTCTTCACCGACCTACTACGCTCCCTCGGCATCACTAAAATCCGCACCACCCCTTACCACCCTCAATCAAACGGCAAGATAGAGCGGTGGCACCTGGTCCTCAAGCAAGCAATAGCCACCTCCGCCTCAACCCCCTCTTGGACCAAACACCTCCCCTACATACTTCTCAGCCTACGAATTTCCCAGCGCCCCTCCGATGACGTCAGCCCAGCCCAGCGGGCCTTTAAAGACCCGATACCGCTGCCCGCTGACGTTTTTCCCCCCGCCACCCCGTCAATTAACAGGGACTCCCCCCAACCCGCAACACCTAAAACCGACACAACTTACCCCAAACGCTTTCACTCCGCTACACACATGTACCTCAAAGAGCCGGGACTACATAAAACCTTCAAACCACTCTACGCCGGCCCATTTCCCGTAATCCGCACATCAAACACCACCGCCGCCCTGTTAATTGACGGGAAACCCTACACAGTCCTGTTAGCCCACTGTGAACCCGCACCTGTCCTCCCCGATCCCGCTACACCCCACAGTCTCACTCCGACCACCGACCATGTCACACCATCAGCGCTCCCCATCACCTCCGTCTCTATTCCCGGGCCGCGAGTCACCCGGCTACCTGGACTTCGACTCCGACCCGGTGATCGCCACCATTCTCCGCGACGTATTCGCCTCCGCACCGCTCTCGCCCATCCGTCCGTCTCCCGAGCCCCCTCAACCGCTTTATTTTCCTCCGCCACGGATCACCAGACTACCTCCCCGACCCGGCAGTTACGCCTACCCCCTACCCTGGTGGGCCATCATCCGCGATTTGGAAATCGCTCAGGCCACCGGGGTACACGAACCATACGTCCCGTCCGACCCCCGGGTACCCGCAACAACTCGGACCCCCCCTCAACCTCCGACTACGTCTCCCCCCCCTTCAGCCTCCGCGTCCGGCGACCCCGCCGACACCTCCGCCCCCGCCGACACCTCCGCCCCCGCCTACACCTCCGCCCCCGCCGACACCTCCGCCCCCCCCCCCCCCCACCCCCCACAACTGCCGGGGATATCCCCAATAGCCTCTGCCGGGCACGTCCGGCTCGGGAGACGCGAGAGGCGGCGACGCTAAGCCCGGCGGCCCAGTCTAACCGCCCCGCCCGTCCGTCTCACGGCGGGGCCTCGTGTGTCCAATTTATTACACAAGGCACCCAAGCCCACCATGCCCTGCCGTGCAAATTCACGCTCATTCGCTCGCTCGCTCGACTTTCCCCACAATTGCCTTCCTCCTTTTGTCCTACATCTACCACTCCTCCCTCACATTCTGCGCGGCCTCCCCCATTCCCAACCTCCCTGCCCCATACACCCCGCTTCTATCAGCCATTGTATACGCCACCTGCCACATGCGAGCACGACTTAGCATATACCACGTTCATTTGTCAATCCTCTCAATCCTGATATCTCTCAGGTACCTTTCTAGGCCTTACGCACACCTATATGTCCACCTAGCACCGCTCCATTACACCTCCCTCTACTATATCAACCACCCATACCCAAACTCGCTTGTGGCAGCGTACCTGTTGCACCTGACCCTCTTATTAGCATCACACATCCTCCGGTTCATGCTCTGTACATAACTCGTCAATTACCTCATGTCTTACCAATAAGCTCACACCCACTGTACATACCTCCTCACCCACCTTATCAATAAGCTCGCACCTGTATATAACTCATCATTTACCTCCTACCTTACCAATAAGCTCACACCCGCTGTACATACCTCCTCACCCACCTTATCAATAAGCTCGCACCTGTATATACCTCATCATTTACCTCATATCTTACCAATAAGCTCACACCCTCTGTACATACCACCTTATCCATAAGTTCGCAACCTCTGTACATACCTCGCCACCTTGTATCATACCAATAAGCTCCCTCTGTATCTAACTCATCTTTCACCTTGTATCTTAGCAATAAGCTCACACCCTCTGTACATACCTCATCATACACCTTGTATCCTAGCACGTAAGCCTTTCTAGTCTTAAGTCGCCTTCAGCGTTCACATTGTTTGCCATCGCCCTCAGCACCTGTACTCTTTCTTTTCTAACTATATCACATCGCCTTCAGCTCCCCCATTGTTTGTCTCCGCCTTCAGCTCCTGTAAACCTGCGCCTTCAGCCCCACTACTGTTCTCTATGCCTTCAGCCCATGTAACTCTGCGCCCTCAGCTCCTACAATTTTTTTTTTTTTTTTTTTTGCTCAAACTGGGGGGACCTCTGTCGTGAGTCCCTCCCGGAACTCCAACTCACTAGATTCAAGTTCTCGCTAAAAACAACCCGTAGACATAAGGCTCTGGCAAATAAACGGTAAGAGTGGGGCAACCGACGCAGTATCCGGTGCCCAACCTGGGGCCCCACCACCAGGGTGGTGGCTTCAGGGTCTATATAACCCCGGATCCTGCGCCATTTTCTCCATTCTACGTCTCCTCTAGCTGCTGGCTACTCTCTCTTCATCCTCAAACCTCCTCTCTTCAAATTTAACTCTCAAATGCTCACACAGTAAATTCACACAGTCAATTCACACTCACACATTTCATCAGAGTTAGGTGGAGGTCTCGCCCTTAACCAACCCTGATGAAACACACTACACGCTCGGTGGAGGTCCGCCCTTAACCGCACACACTTTCTACATAAATTCACCATTAAATTCACTCACACACACACTTCATCAGGATTAGGTGGAGGTCTCGCCCTTAACCAATCCTGATGACACGTACACTACACGCTCGGTGGAGGTCCGCCCTTAACCGCACAAACACACACTCTCAATTCACACACACATATAAATTTAGTCAGGTATGGTGGAGGTCTCGCCCTTAACCAACCTGACAAAATTTATTACACGCTCGGTGGAGGTCCGCCCTTAACCGCACACACACACACACACACACACACAGCCAAAATTCACTCAAAACCAATTTCTTAAATTACACGCTCGGTGGAGGTAGGTACGCCCTTAACCGCAACCACAATCAAACCACATTCAAACTACACACACCAAATTTATACTTAAATTCATTCCTATCCAACATCCAACTACCTCCACCTCTCATGGTGAATTTTACAGCCACTTAAATTCACCATACAAACCATTGAACGTGATATTATTATTATGTACACATATTTCATCTGCACATATGCCTGACCTCCCGGAGTTTATTGAGGTCAGCAAATTGAAAACTTTTCAACTAGTAGAGCACGACTTTTGACTGAAAACAAATAAAAGAGTTGCGACTGAACACAAGTAACCGTTTTACTTGTCATCGTCAACATATTTGTCTTATTTTGTACCAAAGGTTACTTCTACATCATTTGTCACAGTCCCAACACAGCAGAGTGATGGGTGACGTATCCAGTCCGTGGGAAACATATTTGTCAATTGACACCACTCTAGTAAGTTGGCTATTCATTTAAGGCTATTATTATTTCAAAACCCATAGAGGCTGATTTTCAAACTCTACTTTTTTTTCTAATCACTAACATTTTGGCGAATTTATAATCACGTATCCGGGTTCACACGCTGTCTGGAGTGATCAAAAATTTAGAAACCTACGGATAGTTCTAAAATACTTTAAAACGGATTTTGAGGGGAGAACTTCGGGAAACATCATGTGCTGAATATTTTGGAGTGCGGGATATGAAAAAATATGGAACACCATTAACCTTTCAATATTATAAACTTGTAAATAGAGCTCGATTTAGCATTGCACAAAATACTATTTTTTGTTATAAATCTTTTTCATGGCACTTTGGCAACTTTGCCTGTGGTATGGCACTTTGGATTGGCACCTTACATGAGCGCAAATACTTCAAAGTGAGTGTAAATACTTCAGCCTTCTTTTGCACTATTTGTGCGATAACATGGGCTGTCAATCTTGTAAACATTTACATCGATTAATCATTTGATTAGAATTCGATCCTGGAATGAGTTGAAATCTCAACATGCTCTACACATACTTTCTAATGATCAGAACTTTCAACTTACCTACCTACTCACATCACGGTAGCTTGATTCTTAGTATGTAGGAACCTTACTAATGAAATGATATGATATAAAATTAAAATATGGATAGATACATGACAAGATTATATATGACATAACTGAATCAACACTGACGAGTACAGTAAGAATCTTGCAACAAGGCACTCTTTTACAATAATTTTATAGACTCAACAGCATAAATTTGAGTTGTACGTAAGCAATTACTATCGGTACTCTCATCGATACTTACATCGAAACAATGAAAAATCATGGAGAGATTTTCAGGATCATCAAGGCCATCCGAGGTCATCAAATTGTTAATCAATTAATTGTTAAGGGGCAAGCGAAAACTTCTGTATACATTTTTAACTTACAACAATAATTGATTCGTTTCACAAGATATGTATGACCAAATTACCTAATTATAATCTACAGAAAATGTGTGTGACGCACAGTGGGCTGCACTGTGTCAAGTTCCTAGTTGTTGATAGTCCGGATTTCGCCAATATTCTGGCTGAAATAAGCCAACAGTTCGGCTGAATCCTCTCTGTTAACTATCAAGAACCAAAATAATTGCAGATGGTAACACGGAGCCAGCTTGTCTGGCATACTCCACTATAAGTGATTGTTGGCGTAATCATACATAAATCGCTTTTCAGTCTAACCACAATTGAACAATTCGTTAAAATCACTTGTTTGGTGGATTTGGCAGGAACATGCTCATCCAGGTTCCTTGTTGCTGTCTTAACTTTCTGCTCAGACCCTCTCGCCCTATTTCATGGCATAGTTACATTATACCTTTGTAGGGTGAGGCGGTGTAAATTGTGAAACCGGGGCGCTTATGAACAAGCGGTGTCAGTTCCCCATGATCGTGGTGAGGAACTGCAAAGAATACTAACAAAAGATAGCCTGCTTTCTAGTGATGTTTATAAAATAATTACAGCCCGTTTTGCTTCATCCCAGTGGTGATGATAACAGCCGTAACCAAATTGTGAGTCCCAGTTCCTCATTGTCTGCTGCTTCTGCTCATCCCACTCGTCCTACTGGAAGTTGGTTAGTTTTGTTGTTAACATCTTTTTTCGTTAACATTATTAGGTTGTTTCCTCAGCAACACAATTTTTTGTGTCTGTGGAACCACAGTAGCTGGCTCACGGGTTGTGCCCCCAGATCTCATTGCCAGCCGAGGTGATTGTGAACGGATTTCTTCAACGGGTAATTTTCTTGGTTACAAATTCTACTTTTTTCGGCCAAATAACAGAAATCAACACTTATTGACCACGTAATGAGTGTTTATGTCGGAATTTCTAGGCGGAAAATGACTGTGAAATTTGAATTAATTTCTGAGTTTCCGTTAGAAATTAGGTGAATTGCCGAGTAGTTCAACTCAAATCCCGCTTACAGCGCTAGTGCATCAATTTAAACTATGTACAGAATCGCAATGGTTGGACGGATGGAACCGCAAATTTATAAATAAAGTAAAAAACCACGTCCTGAAAATCAAACCGAGTCACGGCAAAGGTTCTTGAAGTTTGCTACGAAGGTTTGCATAATCACGGGACCTAGCATTCACCATAGAAGCTACTGAAGGTCCACTTGTGGTGAAAACATTGTGCGCTGAAGAGCTGAAGAAGGCGACGACGACACCCCCTGGACAGGAAGAACGACTGGCAGCAGCACTGAGGAAGAAGTTTGTGGACAAGAAGCTTGTAGCCCTTAAGGCAGATAAAGGTAATACTACAGTCACTATGACAAAAACTGATTATGTTGCCAAAACTGTTAATTTTTTGAATGAAAATAATTGTAAACCACTGCCATCAGACCCAACTGATAAATTTCAAAAAATTGTTAGGAAAGCAGTTAGTAAGTCTGAAAATATCCTTAAAAATATGTACAAACCAGGCTTTATAGAAATGAATCCGCATGCACCTAGGTTGTCTTGTCTGCCAAAAATTCATAAGGTAGGAGTAGTATATAAAATGGGTCTTCTGGCCCGATTTTGAGATGAGGCTTCTGGCCCCGATTGTTGAGCTGGGGCTACTGGCCCGACCGTCGAGCTGGGGCTACTGGCCCGACCGTCGAGCTGGGGCTACTGGCCCGACCGTCGAGCTGGGGTTTCTAGCCCGTCAAATGAAAGCGAGGCATTGGGTGTCGGGAACCAAACTCTGAATTTTCAAGCTTGAGAAAAAAAAGGAAAAAAAAAATAAAATAAAAATGAAACAGGTGAGAGAAATTTTTTGTTTGAGATTGCGCGAAACTTTTTTTTCTGTAGATTTTGTATTTTTTTCAGTATCAGGATTTTGGTATCAACGGACCTACGTATTACTTTCCTTGATTATGTTATTGAAGAGATCATAATCTAAGGTAGTGTGAGACACGAGTACTACGTAAAGATTTGTTCCTGCTGAGGGCGCAAAATCCGCGGTAATTATAATATTAGATTTCGAATTGGAAATATTTTCCGTTTGTTTACTTGTGTCGATCACGTAAACGCATTTTCCGTTTATAAAGTTCTGGGGATTGTAGAGCATGTCATTATTATTTTGATAGACATTTTTAAAATCCTTGTACATCTCGTAGGCGAGGGTGTAGTTACCAGCCGCGATATCCAAGTTTTCCATTTCTTCAGGGTAAACGTTATCATTGATCTTCACCTTTATATTTTTAACGTTGGCATTATCAAACAACGAAGCATCCTGCAACTGCGAGCCAGTTTCAGATTGGAAAGCGACCATCACAAACGTAGGATTTCGAATGTTTCTAAAGATATTGGTTACATCAAATGTAAATGTATTTCCGTTGATTTCAGGTTTTTGTATGCACTGCCAGCTCCTGAAATGGAACTGTATTTTTTTCAGGTCGGACAATTCTTTCACCAGCTCGATTTTAGCCATAGGTTTGAATTCAATCATCGGGACCCGAATTATGAACTCTGTGATACTTACCCGTCCTTCTGATGGTAGGGTGGCATCATCGTAACTCCCGTCACTTTTTTTCGTTTTCCATCTGTAAATGGTGTTAGCATCACCATCTCTGATAAAGGAAATTACCAATCCTCCTTTATAAAGCGGTATACTAACATCTTCGAAAAATCCCAGCCCTAAATGTGAAAGATTCCCGCATACGTAGAATGTATTTCTATCTGCGTTGCACTGAGATACAAAACCATTGTTTGCAATCGAATTACTTTCTGAGCCTCTGTACGAGACACTGCTCTTCACGGTACTAGTAACACCAGGGTATTCTACTTCGTCAATTAAATAATTGTGTTTTTTCACCTCGATTCTAGAGAACAAATATGGAACGAAGTTATCAATCAATTTCACATTTGCTTTTGCTGGGTAATCTCCTCCATTGCGCTTCTTCAACGTCCCAGAAATGAAATATTGAAACTTTGACATAGAAAATCCATCTCCATAATCGATATTGAACTCTGTTCTTTTGTTGGGGGCGTTAAAGTTTTGAGTGCTGTTGGGATAGTAATGTTTGTACTCTGAGCGGACAATGTCCTTCATGTATTTCGAAAATACGTTCGCCATCTTTCTCTTTCTTATATATAGTCTAAAAAAAAATTAAAGCAAACTTTCCCAGAAGTATTTATCTTTTTTTAGTTTTTCTAATATCGAGTTAAGGGGCATATGTCTATTAACTAGCAAGTAGAGAACTATTAGACACAAGTGTCCGCATATTGGAGGGTCGGTGTAATCTTGAATCCTGTCTCTATTGAAGAACAAACGCTTTCCACCCAAGTACGAAATTAATTCCCTCGGTGGATTAGCGTTCCCGTACGAATCAAAATAATATTTATCCATCATGTTTTTGTAGTAAGCCGTCCAGTGTGTACCGTCTGTTTTTGAATCACCAAGATTCAGAATTCCACATTCAATTATGTTTGGAGTTTTAGGTAAAGCATCTCTCATAAATACCCCTCTAAAATTATTTATTCCAAGTTTATCCAAAGCATAATAAGTAATATCAAAATTGCTCAACGCTTCAAATTCTTTTTTTTTTTTTTTTAACCTGACCACCCGTTTTCTTGTTTTCCATCGCTTTATTATGTCTTATCGTTTCCTGCAATCGTTTCTGCCGATCTTTATAATCAATTACTGAATTAGCAACAGCAGCACCACCTCCCAACAATCCACTCAGTGCGCCTAGCCCAGCAAATATGAGGGGAAGAAACCCGCCTCTATAATTTTCTTTCAACTGCTCATATGATAATTTCAAACGATACCCTTTATTTTTCAACCGAGATTTAGCTATTTCATTATGCTGTTCGCGTGTTATACCAATTTTGTCTTTACCATTGTTTTTTAACAATTGTTCTTTACTTAATTGTATGACAGCTCCATTCCCCTGCTTGTATGCAGCTCGGATCTTGGTCCGTTGACCGCTTGTTAGTGACAATGCCGACGAGATATTATTCATGGCGTTTGTTAATCCTCTTATTATTGCCTACTAAAACTTTAGTTGAGGTTCAATCCCCATCCCAAATGTTTGTTTCACGTTCATCGCTGCACCAGTTGCTAACGCCCAAAATCTCTCGTTCAGGTCAGCGTCTTTGGAATTCAATCTACTCCACGCCTTATCTTCCAAAACTTTGTCTGCGACATGTCTATCCGCGGTTTTAGGGTGATCTCTATAAAAAATATCATGCTCCTTTGCGGCGTCATCAAGTTTGTTCACCCCCACATCTCCTCTTTCTAAACGTTTCTCCAAATTCGTCCCAGGTCCTAGGAAATTATAGCCTCTCGCGTGCATTTCAAAAGGAACTTTTTTCAGTAATGAATTGAATAAGCCAGACCCTACCTTATCACCTTTTAAAAGCTTTGACGGCATGTTGGAAACAAACCGAATTAAATATTCAGTACCCTTCGGAGTGTCTATAATCTCTTCAAGCCTATCATTGAAGAACTGTAGGATAGCTAATTTTTCGTTATGAAAGTTATTATTTCCTGCCTGCTCCTGACTGTATATATAATGAATTCGTGCAACTAGCTCGTTCAAGTTGTCAATATACTTATACTCAACGACGTTATTATTATATTCTACGATTCCAGAACCTACTTGATCAGTTCTTTTATCACCGTTATATTTTTTCCATATATTCTTTACTAGTTTTGACCATTTATCTCCCTTACTAGATTTCGGTTTTTTGGTTGCTTGGTTATTTCCTTGAAACATAGAATCTGTATCAGTAAGAATTTTCTCATAATTTTCTAAATCCTGAGGTGTGTACAAATTTTCGCTTGGTGCTTTATCGTATGTTATCAACCTCCAAAGTCCAGGAGTTCCTTCGTACCGTTCAGACCCTAATATAATATCATTTTTATCAAAATCAACAGATGTATTGCCAATCATATACGCTTGCTTTGGTATCTCATAATAAAGTCCAAATGTTCTATCGTTTGCTCTTGGTAGAAACTTGTAGGCGGTTTTTCCTAACTGTACATGTTTGGGTGAATTATTTGAAGGTGTACCGTATATGTTACTATCTTCAACTTCAGGATTTGGTTCATTTGATAGCTTGGGTGTACTCTGATGAGCAGTCGGGGAAAATTTCAGAGTCTCCATACTCCCATCAGGAGAGCCATTTAGATCCGTTTCCCCTTCAGAACTTTGTTCCTCTTCAGAAAATGTTTTCCTCATCATAGTCTTCTTCGTTTTGAGGGAGAAAAGTTATCGATTTTTGAAAAGGTACTAATTGATTTTCAACATTTTTTTGTAGATTTTCAATTGCTTCTGTTATAGGTTTATAATCATTAGCTTCCTCTTTTTCAATTAGATTTTGAATAGCAGATGTTATAGGTTTATATTCCTCATGTCTAAAACTGTTACGATCACGTATCTTCGTCTGTGCCTGTCTGAATTTCGCTACTAACTCTTTCTCAATACGGGACAGCTCACGAGCTTTTTTGGCTTCAGCATTCAATTTTTGCACGTCCATCTTGGCATTCTTATTATATATTGAGCAATCGTTCAAGGATCGTGCAAACAACGACAAATAACGTTCAAACAACGTTCAGGGATCGATAAAACAACGACAAATAACGTTCAAACAACGTTCGGTGATCGATAAAACAACGAGAATTAACGTTCAAACAACGACAAATAACGTTCAAACAACGACAAATAACGTTCAAACAACGTTCAGGGATCGATAAAACAACGAGAATTAACGTTCAAACAACGACAAATAACGTTCAAACAACGTTCAGGGATCGATAAAACAACGAGAATTAACGTTCAAACAACGTTCAGGGATCGATAAAACAACGAGAATTAACGTTCAAACAACGACAAATAACGTTCAAACAACGTTCAGGGATCGATAAAACAACGACAAATAACGTTCAAACAACGTTCAGGGATCGATAAAACAACGAGAATTAACGTTCAAACAACGACAAATAACGTTCAAACAACGTTCAGGGATCGATAAAACAACGAGAATTAACGTTCAAACAACGACAAATAACGTTCAAACAACGTTCAGGGATCGATAAAACAACGAGAATTAACGTTCAAACAACGTTCAGGGATCGATAAAACAACGAGAATTAACGTTCAAACAACGTTCAGGGATCGATAAAACAACGAGAATTAACGTTCAAACAACGTTCAGGGATCGATAAAACAACGAGAATTATCGTTCAAACAACGACAAATAACGTTCAAACAACGTTCAGGGATCGATAAAACAACGAGAATTAACGTTCAAACAACGTTCAGGGATAGATAAAACAACGAGAATTAACGTTCAAACAACGTTCAGGGATCGATAAAACAACGAGAATTAACGTTCAAACAACGACAAATAACGTTCAAACAACGTTCAGGGATCGATAAAACAACGACAAATAACGTTCAAACAACGTTCAGGGATCGATAAAACAACGAGAATTAACGTTCAAACAACGACAAATAACGTTCAAACAACGTTCAGGGATCGATAAAACAACGAGAATTAACGTTCAAACAACGACAAATAACGTTCAAACAACGTTCAGGGATCGATAAAACAACGACAAATAACGTTCAAACAACGTTCAGGGATCGATAAAACAACGAGAATTAACGTTCAAACAACGACAAATAACGTTCAAACAACGTTCAGGGATCGATAAAACAACGAGAATTAACGTTCAAACAACGACAAATAACGTTCAAACAACGTTCAGGGATCGATAAAACAACGAGAATTAACGTTCAAACAACGACAAATAACGTTCAAACAACGTTCAGGGATCGATAAAACAACGAGAATTAACGTTCAAACAACGTTCAGGGATCGATAAAACAACGAGAATTAACGTTCAAACAACGTTCAGGGATCGATAAAACAACGAGAATTAACGTTCAAACAACGACAAATAACGTTCAGGGATCGATAAAACAACGAGAATTAACGTTCAAACAACGTTCAGGGATCGATAAAACAACGAGAATTAACGTTCAAACAACGTTCAGGGATCGATAAAACAACGAGAATTAACGTTCAAACAACGACAAATAACGTTCAGGGATCGATAAAACAACGAGAATTAACGTTCAAACAACGTTCAGGGATCGATAAAACAACGAGAATTAACGTTCAAACAACGTTCGGGGATCGATAAAACAACGAGAAATAACGTTCAAACAACGTTCAGGGATCGTTAAAACAACGTTCAAGGATCGATGAGGTGTCACATTACTCAACAGCTCTTTTGTTGAGGGGTGATAGGATTTCATTCAGCTGACACTGATACTTTCCACAATCTCTTTTCTTCGTTAAATCAATAGTTATAAACCCATGTTTCTTTTCCCAACACTGCTTACAAAGAACAGAAAATTCCTCAATCGGCATATCGCCAGCAACAAAGTCGTTATATATGTTTTTCAAATAATGTTTATTCTGTGAAAATACAAAAACAAGATTGACATTATTACGGATTACCTGCCTATCAACTAGGTTGTAGCATTGTGCTAAATAAATGCAGGATATACGCTTGTGTCGTCCTCTTGTGAAATAATTCTTTATTTCCTTTTGTTTCTCTAGAAGACAGTCATCAAAAACGACTAATGAGTCAGGCTTACATTCATCAACAGAAATCATATTTTCACAATTATCAGAAGAGAAGCAGATTTCCTGTCCGAGTTTAGTTTCAGCAGCATGATAGCGATCCAATAATTTCTGATAGAGAGGTTGGTTGAGAGACTTACTAAATATATACAAATAAGCAAAATCAATCCAATTTTTGTATATGAAATTCATGAGTAACGTAGTTTTACCGCAATTGCTTGAACCAACAATTATCGCCCTCATGATATCTGGAAATTTTTGTCTGTTCTCCTGCAGCACAGAGTCGTAGGGAGTAACAATATACTTGTTTTTTCTCTTTGGTGGATTTTTCATTGTAACGAGGTGTTCCATCTTATCTTATTTAAAAAAGTTATAGTGCTGTTTTTAAAAGCTCTTTTCGGTAGAACGATCCTACAATCTCTTCACCATCCAATGCTTTCAATTTGAATGTTATAGGTTCTGTGTAAACAATTTTATCCACAACAAAAATTTCTTTCGTCCAGCTACTTCCGTACTTACTGCTAAATGTTTTCTTGTCCCTGGTTATTCTTACACGATCACCCACTTCAATGTCTGATCGAATCTTTGTGGAATTTTGAGGGACCACCAACTCTAGTATGATCTTTTCATTAGCCTTACACACATCAGCAGGCTTCATCCGAACAGTTCTGTGATAGCTATGATTATACTCATCAATTAAATCTTGCAGTATATCGATCCATCTGAAATTTTGATTAACGTGAAAACGAATTTT
Organism: Leptopterna dolabrata; assembly: GCA_954871275.1. NCBI lineage: Eukaryota > Metazoa > Arthropoda > Insecta > Hemiptera > Miridae > Leptopterna > Leptopterna dolabrata. Next base: position 91,720,925 of record OX940974.1, on the reverse strand, counting down.
CATCATGCCATTCAGCGTTCTATGGAAACGTTCAATAATGCTAGATTTCTCCAGATTCTCCGTGTGGTATAATTTAATCGAGTTTTTATCTAGAATTGCTTTGAAATTATTGTTTTTGAATTCTGATCCTTTATCAGTGTGAAGGAGATTGGGAGATGAATGCCCAACACTCTTTGCTCTGGCTATGACATTTTGAAATGCAGCAGCAACCGTCGGACCGTCCTTCTTTTTCAACGGCTCACTCCATACGTACTTTGAAAATGTATCTATTACATTAAGCAAATACTTATATCCGTCGTTATCATGACTGTAGCTAGTCATCACAATCAAATCTGCTGCCCATAAATCATCGATCCCTAAAGTCACGATTTTACGCTTTTGAAATTTTTTTATGACTGGTTTATGCATCTCTACTGCTTCAATTTGCATATCACCCGTGCTCATACCATTCTGGTTGCTTTTCCATCCACGCTTCAAAAATTTACTCTTCTGTGTATTGCATATTTTACACTTTGCTAGATACCTCCAGGAGCCATTTGCTGTCTGAACTGTTGAAGTATTTACATTACCAGTTTTTTTCTTACATTTGAAACAAAAAATTTGTGGGGTAACATTACGTTCTATCATTTTTCGATTAATTTCAGGTACACAGTCAAATCAGTTCCCAAAAAATTGATTTCGGTGTCAGATTCGTTCTTGAGTACCAAGTCGATTTTCTGAATTGACTTCACGCTCTTATTGATATCAAGGTAGTTAATTTGAACAGGTTGTTCTGCAATCAGGGAACCAAATTTAATCTGCTCAGTTTTAGGATAGAACATGTGTAGGATATCTGCTTCCTGATGGGAATGAGGATCATTCTGATGATTAATAACAGCAGGTTTGATCAAGTTGCAATGAATTTCAATAACTTTGAAAGGTTCCAACCTTGGGTATGAGTTTGCTTCATAGTGAGTATTTGATTTAAAATAAAACGAGACATTTGATTTTCTTTGATAGAACCCTAACAAATAACCTAAATTTTTACGATGTTCAGACGATGAAGGGAACAAACCAACATCAACTGGCATCTTCATTTCAACTCTAGCAGTTGTTTCGTTTACACGAAGATAATACAAATCTTTATTACTAGCAAGCACTGCAAGATTTGTATAATTCGATTTAATAAAACCTATGAGCATATTTTCAATCTTTTCTATCGAGTAATTCCCACTACCTATGTACAATGTTCGCTCATCATCATCATCACTTCCTGTAAACACCACTTGTATAGGTTCAGAAATATTTTCAATACAATTTTTACCATAAAATCCCAAAAGACCGAGGGAATAATCCTTATGCTCATCCAAATGAATAGGATGCTCCATCCGTAAGCTCAACTTTGAGCCTGTACCGGATATCTTGAAGAGTGACATTATTGTTTTATGTTCTATCTTCTTATAAGTATGCATTTACAAAAAAAAACCTACCAACACATAGAAAATGAGGTTCAAAATGAAGGGAACAAGACGTGTTCGATTCGAGACTACTCCGAGTTCTGGCTCTCCGAGGTCTTCTCGTGCAAGGAGGTTCACCCGTTGAGAATAATTATTGTTCAAGAATATTTTTTGTGTGAGATTTGTTTTTCCTATGACGTGCAAAATACCTAATATATTTATAATACAATTCATTTTAGCATTTTGTAATGACCCCAAGGCAAAGTACTAATTTTATTTTCCTCAGTAAATCGTTTGGTGTCATCCGAATTGAGAGCTTTTTTGTTCATTGTTATTGAGTATAAGGTATGTTTATAACTACGTATCAAATTTTGCTTACGATACTGTTCCTTTCCCTCAAAGAGGCATGATTTTAGATCATCCATTCCTATAGTTTGTTTTACAATATTCTTTTTTATCCCTTTACATTTTACCTGATTAGAAACCTCATCCTCTTTTTCAACGTACGAATAACTATATAATTTGGATCGCAAGCCACAAAATTCAGAGAGATGAGCACCGTTCAGCTCATCCTTAAATTTCCCAATCACCTTTTTATTCCTTGAACTGTAACAGGTATGTGTTTTATCATAGTCACTCGTGTCAAATTCATCCGAGTTCTCCTTAATTATTTGATGGGGATCGATGGTTGTTTCTACAAAATACGAATCTGTATCCATGTAACAAAGATTTAAATTAGGATCGTATCGTTTTAGTTTATTGTAGAAGAAATCATACATCAGGTGTTTGGATAAATCGAGAACCGAAAATCCCAAGTATAGGGGTTGATTAAATTTTATTTTATTTCGGGTCATGTGGCACGCTAGGAAATCTTCATCGAATATCGTAAATCTAGAAAACGTTGGTTTTTTCGCTAATTTGGATGCCTTCTTTTCGTTGCACAGCCTAATATCTTGACGTTTACGTAAATTCATCATTGTGCGACCAAATACGGAATTATTCATAAGCTTATAGAAATCCTTTTCGAAATCGTTCGAGCAGTTAGCTCGTTTAGAGGTATTAAAATCTATGTAGGATTTCATAAACGGTTTTTGTTCGAATTTTATAACGCGGTGAATGGCTGTAATTTCTAAACCCTGACTCATATACAATTTCAAATTATCAATATGTACAACGTATCGTTTTTTATCGTAGAGGGTCGTACACAACTTCTGGTTGTAGTGCTCTGGAGCTAATGGGAGATCTCTGTGTGAATCATGAAGCCTTTGAGGATAATGTAAATCAACTTCGAATATATAACCTTGTTGATTGTTATCGTGGTATCCTTCAATTATTTTTTTCCAAGATTCAATATCATGAAGCGTTGGAGGAACCCACTCAAATTTTCTGTACGGGAGTGACCTGGATAATGCCCACCCGTACAAATTGTTCGCATCTATGTAACTTAGATAACTATCCGGTTTCGTATCATCGTAATCTTTGATGTGCCGGTTATTGGCATTCACGTATCTTTTCGAGCACTGGGAAATACCTCCTCTAATACCCTTTTCAATTAATAAATACATATCATAGTCTACAATTAGGTCTAGTTTTATTTTCGTTGATTTTAACATTGCATCCCAAGCGAGTGATGGAGCTGTGGTGTAATGTGCAGGATCAAGTTTATAATTAGCTAAGCAAACGTTACGAAAATTTTCGAATACATCTGCTAGCAGCAAAACATCCTGAATATTGTACAAATCAGAATAAATTCCTAAACTTTTGACTTTCAGTTTATTCCATACGTGGAGGTAATGATTGAAATCATTGGAGTTTATATTCGATTCGTTTAGCGAATCGTAGAAATCTTCAGGAGCAAGTGTTCTATCATGATCAAGTTTTTCAACACTGTTCACAAACTCGTAAGGGAATACCCCTTTTCTTCTTAGGATGCTAAACAGTTTATTTTCATCATTTTTCTCTCTATGAAAATATTTCCCACAGAGTTATCCTTGATAAATGCATTAAGATGCGAGAATTCTTCTGGTTTCAAATTCTGCGCTAGTTTCTCGAGAGAGCTTGACATGAATCTAAAGCTATCAATAAAACTCAATTTCAAGTATCCCTTTCTCAATTTAACCATGTTCTTTGAGAAGGTTATATACTTTTCCTCAGAATTAGCGAGCACTGTAGTTTGAATTTTTTCATTTCCATAATTGAATAGTTCTTTTATGAAGAGATGCGAGTCGTAACCAGATAGATTGTGGCAAACAACTGGAATATTTGTAACGAGTTGCCTGCGTCGGTTACATTCGGGGTGTGAACTTCCTAAAAATTTTGAGGTCAGATGACAATGATCTCTATCTTTTGTTGTTCCTAGTTCAATTTCTTTATCACAAATATGGCATACGTTTGATAATTGAAAATGTCTTTCCTCTTCATCGGTTAACTTCATCGGTTTTGAATTTTCATATTTTTTTGCGATAAATTTCAATATTCCATGAAGTTTCTCAATGAGCCTGAGGGGTACGTATTCGAGTTCAGCTTGATTTTTTGCCCTATAGCAATAAGGTTTGTGAATTTTCCCATCCACCCTAGATACCAAATATGTGGTAAATCCATAAGGAATATGTTTTTTAGTTTTCATTGTAAAGGATTCATTTTGGTCATTTTTATTATTATTTTTTTGGTCATGCAATAAACATTCAAAATCGAGATAAATAACGTATGGGTGTTCGAATTTGTTGATAAAGTTTTGAAATTCTAATGTGCTGCCCTCTGTAGGCATAGTGGGTTTCACAGGTTGATGCTCACCACAATATTCCGAATGCTCAGCAAGTTGCCGTTTACTATTGAAAGAAACCAAACATCTTCTGCAAATTTCAATATTTTGCTTATGCTTGGTGATTTGCGTCCTAACTAATCGAGATAGGTTTTTTATGTATACATAATGACCATTGTTTTCATTAACCAAGTATAACAAATCTATATCTTTTTCAGCAGCTCGTTGAGTTGATATCACAATAGGTCTGATTTCTTTCCCTGAGACCTCATAAACATTGATAGCCATACTAGGATATCCTGGGTAGCCATTTTGACTCTTTTTCTCAAACTTGGGGATATTATCAAGTGTCATGGGATATTGAAATCCTCTGAATATTTCATCTTTTACTTGGTGTTTATAATGGCTAACATTCTGAGGGTTTTTTCTCTTGTCATTAATACCACAGCATATAGAATAAGCAAAACACAAATTATCCGAAGTATTATGAACGTTTACACAAGCTTTTTTATCTGAAATCCATTTGGGCAACTCTATGTAAGAACTACCACTCAAAGGGTTATATTTGCTCAAGCTCAGAATAAGTCTTTTAGGTCTATATAATGACCACCCTGAGCCTGCTGCAGGTTGGTGCTGTGATTCTCTTTGTTTTAAATCATCAAATTTTGGTTCTATAACATCATTTAAATTAATATTTGTAGTAATAACGTCAGATTTTGTATGGAAGTACATTTCTGTGTATTGGGTTTCCCCGTCAATTTTTTCACGAGAATAAGTTGCTTCCAGGCTTACCTGCAATTTGATTGATGGATTCAAAACCCAATATTCCATGAGTTTGTCTATCATCGGATTCTTTAACGACTCCAAGAATGCAGATATGTCAATGGAACCTTTAATATAAGTCCACATAATCTTTTTGAACTGAGAGTTGATGGTGATTTCCTCTTCTGTTGAAAACGCATCATTCAAATTTTCTTGATTTGATACGGTGTTGCTAATGTGCTTTTTGGATTTGATATGACGGGTCCAATTTGATTTTGTTACCGACAAATTGCAGGAAGAACATATTTTTTTATCTTGCATCTGAGGAGGGGAAGTATTTGGAATCATAGAGTTCTGGGAGCCTACATGTTTTACAGATTTGATATGCCGAGCCCAATTTGATTTTGTCACCAGAATATTACATGTAGAACAATGTTTTTTAGAGTTCACACTCATTAGAGAGGGACCATCAGTGTGAGAATTAGGGGGTATGTCTGTGGAGTTTTTACTAACCTTATATTGATTAGTAATAGGGTCTTTAACTAATTTGATTACGATTCTATCCTTATCTGCTAGGATTTCTTTTGGCGGAGAGTGAGGTGTGGAAAGTTCCTCTTGAGAATCTGCATCAAATATCGGGATTTGATTTAATAGTGGTACTGCCAGACAAATTTGTCATACAACCCCTAAATTGCTCAAAGGTTTTAGGTGGTTTGTTAGAGATGCATGGATTTTCACCCAACAAACCAACAATTCGATTATTATCTGGGTGAACTTTTCTTACAGGAGGGGAAGGGAAAAGAAGATTTGTGTGGGGAGGAGTATCAGCGAAAGGCGTTATCATGGTTGGAACATTGTAATATTGTAATAAATCTTCAGGCAGATCCTGGGGTGGAACAGAAGCCCGGCTTGTAGCGACTTTGGCAGGTCTTGTTGGTTTTCTACTGATAAACGGTGTTAAACTATCTGTGTATTCGGGTAATTTCATGTAACGTGTGAAATCAAGGCTTTTCTGTTGAGGGTTTACCCTTGTATCTTTTTTCCTAGTAAGAGAAATAGCAGAGGCTTCAGCTTTAGGATCAAAATAGCTTTTACTATATTTTTTTTCATTTTTAATAATATTATTTTTATGGGCTTTCGATTTTAAATGTCGTGCGAATTGACTCTTTGATCTATATAACGAACATATACTACAATATTTATATGCTGCATTATTTTCATCCTTACAAGGACGGGTTGTTTTAGAGGAAGAGTTTTGCATCTCGCGTTTTGGAGGCATGGTTCGTACCGAGACGTGCAGTTCTTTACCCTGGCGAAACTCGACGGTCCGAACAGTAGGTACTGATGGGTACAGAGACGTGCTGTTCTTTACCCTGGCGAAACTCGACGGTTTACTGATTGGCCAATCAGCATCAAGCAATAGTGACGTCACTATTAGCCAATCAACATCAAGCAATAATCATGATAGAAAGTGACGTCATTATGAACCAATCAGGAACAAGCTGTGTGTGGTGGGAGGGGTAAACTGTTTAAACCTTACCTTGTGACGTGGTAATCCATCCATGAACCTTTAATTTGCACTAAAAACCACTTTGTTGTTCACTCCCGTGCATAAACCGTTTGTTCGAACTGACTGATAATATGTAGGTACCTACTTGATGATTGAAAAGGACACTAGCACGCTTATAAATGTCTATCCGATCCGATCTGTACCGCTCTTTGCAACTCACTGGTCCTGCTGCGTTTTTTTGATGACTAAGTGATCACTCAGGAAGTCGATAAGCACGTCTGGACCGCTGGACAAGGAGCTCGAGTGGGTTTTAATTCTACCGTCAGGGATCCCCGGGAGAAACTGGGATCCAGATTATTTTGAAACAAAAGCTCGCTGCGAGATTCAATCAATCAACCACACCTTGCCATCAAGGTTTTTTCGCGCGATCTCAAACAAAAATTTTCTCTCACCTATTTATCTATTTATTTTTTCATTTTTTTTTTATTTATTTATTCATTTTTTCCCCCATTTTTCATTTTTCATTTTTCTTTTTTTTTCTCAAGCTTGAAAATTCAGAGTTTGGTTCCCGACACCCAATGCCTCGCTTTCAGTTGACGGGCTAGAAACCCCAGCTCGACGGTCGGGCCAGTAGCCCCAGCTCGACGGTCGGGCCAGAAGCCCCAGCTCAACAATCGGGGCCAGAGGCCTCATCTCAAAATCGGGCCAGAAGACCCATTTTATATACTACTGGTAGGAGCACCAATGAGACCAGTTGTATCATACATTGGTGCTCCTGCTTATAAGTTGGCTAAAAAGTTGAATAGTTTGTTTAGAAGCAAAATTAAATTTCGACCACAACATACTGTTCTAAATTCTTACGATTTGGTTAGCAAAATTAAGGATATTCAAGTGCCTCCAAATGCTAAACTTGCTTCTTTTGACGTGGTCAGCCTCTTTACCAACATTAATGTTGATAGATGTAAAGATGTTGTTAATGGGTTGATTCACGATTCTAATTTAAATTTGTTTGAAAAAGATGAATTGTGTACTTTAATGTCTGTCTGTATGGATCAGAATTATTTTTTGTTCGATGGGAAATACTATACTCAACCAGGGGTTGCAATGGGATCTCCATTGTCTCCATTGCTTGCAGATATTTACATGGATTTTCTTGAAAAACAAATTTTCCGAAAATGTAAATCAGATAGCCTCCTTTATTGGTGTAGATATGTAGACGATATCATCATTCTTTGGAAAGGGACTGAAAGACAACTTGGTTCATATCATACACAAATTAATAACGTAGATTCATTCATTAACTTTACCTTAGAATTCGGATCTAATCACCTACATTTTCTTGATCTTTCCATTTCGTTGAATAATGGAAAGCATGAGTTTTCCATATATAGGAAAGATACTTACAGCGATATTACCATTCATAGTAATTCAAATCATCCAGTAGTCCACAAACATGCTGCTTTTCCATAGTATGATTAACAGAGCTTTATCTATACCAATGAGTGAACAGAATTTAGCTAAAGAAAAGTTAACTATTAAAAGTATAGCGGCGAGTAATGGCTATGGGGGAGATCTCATTGATACAATATGGAATAGGGTTCTTAGAAAAAAGAGTAGGGAAGGAGTTTCAAACCTAGTTAGGGAAGCTACGACTGGGGAAAAAATTTGGATCAGTATACCGTATTACGGAAAAATTTTGGATAAAATTGGTAAAATATTAACTTCTAAAGGGTTCAAAGTAGGATATAAAACTAAACATAATCTCAAATCTTCATTAAGTTCAGTTAAAGATAAAATTAATGTTCAAGATAAAAGTGGTGTTTATAAATTAAAGTGTTCTTGTGGGCTTGACTATTGTGGTCAAACTGGTAGGAAGTTTAGAGAAAGAATAAAGGAACATGAAAAAGATTTCAGGGATAATAAGGGTGATTCGGCCTTTGCACGTCACTTGAATGAATCCAGTCATAGCTTCAATTTTGATCTTGCAGACAGACAGTTCATTGAATATCTTCATTTTTGCCCAAAAGGGAGCATGTTGGATGTACTTGAAAAATTCGAAATTATTAAGAGTGATAGGTTGGGTAAATCTTCGAATGATGTAGTTCCTTCAAGTTTTTCTCCATTATTGCATTCATTTCTGTAACAGCTTGGTTCCACCCCTCTTCCCCCCCACTCTTCACCACCCTATCACCTCATGTTCCTTTCACTTTTTGGCATTCTCTTCCTGGGCCAATCAGAATCGACCCCCTTCCTTTGTTCCCTTCACCATTCTTCTTCACAACCAATCAGATTCGACCACCCTCCCTCTGTTCCCTTCACCATTCTTTTTCACAACCAATCCCAATCGACCACATTTCACTTTGTGACTATATATAAGGTCTCCTCTCCAACATGCCTTCAGTTATTGTGTGTTACTGACGATGGTTTGATCACCGAAACCGGTATAACAGTGTTTTTTGCGTTTTTTGTGTATTAGTGGAAATAGACTATTTTTCAATAACTCCGTTTTTCTTTGAAATGGGTTTCCACGATTTCGTCGCGAGTGATTTAGTTCGTAGCACTTAGTTTACTTTTAATCGCCCTCATTTAAAAAATAACTATTGGCTTTTAACGGGCTTCACAGCACCATTTTTCCAGGAGTTCTAAATATTGTTTTGAAAAAAAAAATGTCCGAAATTGCCCATTCTGAATTGAACTTAGAACCTTTGAGTATAAATATGGTGAAGGGATACTTCCTATCCTTCAAACACAAGAAAAACGTCCAGCAATACCTGTCTTTTGCAGACCCGTTGTTTCAGTAGTAGGTAAACCACCTCTAGCCGTCCCCGTGTGTTGGGCGACCTGTAATGAAGACTGGTCAAATATTTGAAACTCACTTGAAGAACTCACTCTTCCAGTTTCTTTCCAAATAGTCTTGGCCTCTTACATTTTTACTTCAAGGGAATCTGAGAAAGGAATGAATGGAAGTTTCTTAGGTAACCTTAGAAGGTCCATGAAATCAGTCCGGCGGATGCAGGTCTCCTGGGACTACTCGATTTCATAAGAATCATAAACGATTTGAATCTACTGTTTTCCCTATGAAAATTGCGCTGACGTGTCACCGTTTCATTCATGATCATGTTGGATGCTTTTGGTTTATTATTTTCAATAATGAACCATTGGAATCGAGCATGAAAAAAAAATTCTTACCCCCCCTCAAAATTTGATGGTTTACGTTTCAAGGTATGTAGAATCCAAAACTGCAATAAAAATATTTCTGTCTGTCCGCCGTACGCCGTACGGGCCACTTTTCTTAGTTACCGTGAAAAAAAATTGATGAAATTCGGGTTATAGGTTCCGTTCGGCGTCTAGTTGGTCCTCGAAGCTCGACGTTACTGTGAGTCATCTCTAAGGGGTTCAAAATAGGGGTTGAAATTTTCAAAACGCCTATACCATTTTTTTACGTAAATATTTTTACGGTTTTAAATAGTTCTTGAACTTGCGAGTTTTTTAAGACCATCCGGAGCATCGTACGTCCTGCCGTTCGTTCACAGTAAGGCCCCGAAGTTTGCACCGACAGGCATTTTCGACTCCAGTGTGAATGAAATTGTATACAATTCAAACCAAATCTCGTAACCAGAGACGCGCCCACAATAGGAATTTGTGAATACGGCCAATCATTGGTAGGGATCACCTGATTATATTGGCGGAGTATGAAGTCGAGTTGGTTGTTCTGTGATGTTATTTAATTTGAAAAATGATGGCTCTTTTGGAGTTTGTTGGTAGGTAGTGAAACTTGAACAAACGTTGAAGTATTATTGATGGGTAAATTAGGTATTACTACGGTAAATTATTACACAACGGTTCATTATACCATCTACGTAGAAGGGGCTGGAGTTTGTTGGTAGGTACTTTTGCAACTTTTTTCACTCCTCACCAACAATTTCTTTTCAGAACTTCATTATGTGTGTTTCTTTTTGTTAGGTACTGTTTGTCATCGGCAGAATTATTTTAGCAACATTTAGCTCGTGATTTAGGTAGGTACCTAGTAACGAGTACGGGGTTAGGTACTAACCTACGGAGGGTCTGCGATCTACATAATATGTATAGAATAGTACATATTATATTATATAGACGGGTTATCTATACATAGAGCTGTGATCTGTAACAGAAGGGTATTCTATACAAAATAATAAACCGTTGTGCAGGGATTTGCAGCGTTTTTCAGTTCAAACTCTTCAAGCCCTTGTCACCGACAAATAAATCCATAGCACAATAAAATAAAGTACTTCGCACTAAACTGTCAATGGAGAACCCGAAGGGTATTTGAATAAGTCTATTTTGTAGTTCTAGCCATGGCTTAGGCTACACCTACGTTGTATCCGTATTATCTCTCTAGATCCGATAGGTATCCCCTGATCATCGCATCGTGTCCATTTCTGTCCAATATGAGTGCCTACAATGTTCCCGCCACTTGGCCCAATCCTATCGGATAGCAGCTGTGGCGAGCTAGTGGTGAATTCAACATGAATGACGCTGAATGTAAGTTTTTGTGCTGCTTTCTACTTTAAAAGATCATTTCCCTTGAGAGACGTAAAACGAAGGTGTGATTTGGTATGAGTTTAACGTAGATAGGTCTGGAGGAGAGATTGCATACCTATGCGACAGTAGGTATCCTGATAAATTAAAGGAGTATCTCTGCATGACCGTTGAAACATTCGACAATATTCTTGGAGGAATAATAGAGGAAATAAGTGGCCAATCCAACTTCGGGATATGCATTTCCTGTCATAATTAAATGAGCGTCGGATCCCGGGACAAACATGGTTGGTCGACCGTCGGATCGGACGTGGTCGGAATCATCGTAGTATAATTCAATGTTCGGGAGTCATGGGATCGGGAATCCGCCTCCAGTGTGGTGTAGCCACCTGCATTTAAATCATGAAGTTTGTTTAACTTCCGATGTCGTCCGATGATCGGATCGGATCGGAAGAAATACGGGTCCAATGAAGGCCCGTAAATTGGTTCTAGGGTCTTAAAATTTGATGAGGGCCGGAGAGCGCTATTCGACACAGCTTGAAAAAATATGTGACAACGACATTCAACTTCTCAAGTTACGTTGACTGATTTTGTGAAGAATTGTATGTTTTTGTTATTCATGCGCTATTTTCTCAGCTAATATCAAATTGAATGTTGTTGAAAAACATTAGTTTCAACGGACTTTCGGACATCAGTATGAGTATCATAATCTTTTTATAAGTCGACGCTGTTTTTTATTAGGTATGTAGTGAAGCTAATTTTTCCCCTTCGAAGGCTTGAGGACACAACATCTGCAGAACCCAAATGTATTATAATTATCAAGTCCCTATCACTGGATTCAGACACCCCTGCATCTACCGAATCAAGAAAATGGGAAGACCCCATCCTAGTTCAACAAAATGAAGTATTGAAAGCACAATGGGGGAACTACCGGGTCCAATCCAGCAGCAATCCAGGAGCAAGAATTGAAAATAATCAAGAAATAATTAAAAATAAAATTGAGAGTGAAGTGAATGGCTGAGCGTCCATACATTTCAAGCCACGTTCTCCCTCCAGCTACTCGTATTTCGCGTTTGATTTGATTCTCTCATGTAAAACTTATTTGTTCTCTACTTCAATTTATAAAATCAGGGATCAATTCTACAGTCAATTTTCAACAACAAAGAATGTCTCCATCCAATTTTGGTTTATTATTTTCATTAATGAACCTTTGGAATCGACCATGAAAATTTTAACCCCCCCCCCCCAACCCCCGACTGCGCGAAAACTGATTATTCGATCTCCTGCACCTAAGTCGGATTTATGTAGGTACTTGACTGCATCAAAACGAAAAATCGTGGGTATCTTCCCTTTCTATGCATCCATATCAACATTTTCATAACAAATTGAACAAATTGATTGATTTTTAAAATTTTCTAACAATAGGGAACAAGTGACGTAAAAAATGTACACTTCAGAAATGATTAAAAATAGAGAGAAACATTAACTAGATGAAATTATAATTTGTCTCTATCCTCAGAAAACAGGTACCTAACTAATGTCTCAAATCATTTCTAAATCCCCCCCAAACAACCCTGTTGTAAAAATTTACTCTCCAAAAAAAACCTCCTCAGCCGCAATAAGAACTTATATCCATTTTGGCAGGCACCATGGATATGTCCTTTTTGCGGCTGAGGAGGTTTTTTTGGCGAGTAAATTTTTACAACAGGGTTGTTTTGTATGGTGGGGGGGGGGGATATCACATCTTCTTGAATTGTTGAAGTAAACATTTTTTCCCTGTAGGTACCTAAACATTTTCTCAGTAGGTATGTAAATCCTTACTCAGTACCTACTTTGTACCTACTCAGGACTACCTATTCAGTACTATCTACTTAATATCTACCTATTCAGTAGGTTCTAAAAAAAAATTTCTCAATACCTACCTACTTACCGTAAAATTTGAAAATGCTGAGCGGAGGGGGGGAATGCACAAAAGCCACCTGGACCATAAGGAATCAGTATGCAATTTCAGCTCGATCCCTTACGTCTGTGATGCTGTAGCCCTGTCAAAGAACAACGAAAACAAGAAGAAGAAGATCTAGGAAAACTTGGAAGATTGCGATTTTCAAACTTCCGTAACTCCGGCACCTGATGGCCCCGAGGGTTGAAATTTGGTATGCATCCTCTGGGGTCCTAGCTGCGAAAAATCACACCGGAGACCCCAGTTACTTGTGTTGTCGTGTAAACAATGTCTTGGTCGCTGTAGGTACGGAGATTTTCGGTTTTCTTGGCGGGCACGGCCGCGTCCCTAGATTTAGAAATCCACCATCCATCCATTTTTGTTTTCTGTGTTCCCACAAAATCAACTTTTTTTTGCAAGAAATCCGTTGGAAAAAGGTTTTGAAAAACGCAAAATGTCGGAAGTTAATTTTTCGGCTGATTTTTTAAATCAGAAGTAGGTACTTAGTGCTTTTCTGGGAGTTGATAAATGGAACTGTGATAGATGTATAGGTTGCGCACATCCACCACGAGAGGCGTGAGGGAGGATGTGCCCGGTTTGGTTATGGGCGGACCACCACCATGCCCGGGATCTTTTAGGGAGAGTTTGCTTGGTTTGGTTATGGGCGGACCAACACCATGCCCGGGATCTTTTAGGGAGAGTTTGCTTGGTTTGGTTATGAGCGAATCACCACCATGCCCAGGATCTTTTAGGTTAAGGAGAGAGATGAGGAGCTAACAGAGAGACAGTAGTCAGCGACTACAGGAGAGCGTAGAATGGCTAGAAAGGCGAAGGAGGCCAGTTTTTTTAGGCCTGGAAGCCGTCTCCCTCCATCCTCCAGCTAGTGGAGGATGGTGGGGAACCCCACTGGGTTCCTCGGTGCTCCTGCGTCTTCCGTCCCCACTTCTAGGTTTATTTTGCGAGATCTTAATTTCACAGAGTAAGGTTGTGGTTCTGGGAGGATACCACGACAGGAACAAATAGGCTTTATCGTGTCCTTTTTCAGTGGTGTCAAAATCGAACCAAATGAAGCCAAAGACGTTTGAAAATCTTCAATGGGCAACAAGCCCAGAAAAGACGGGTTAAAAAAATTACTAAGAGACATTTTTGGTTGGAACTGGTTGCAATCGATCCACGAAAATTGTAACACCTAATCTGAAGATACTCTGTACCTATATTAGCAAATATGTGAAGACAATGTACTGCAATGGGTCCAAAGTTGTTAGCAGGTAAAAGGGCTTGGTGTTAAATATTAGCAACAAAACATTTTCAAGATGTCGTATAAAGTGAGGGGTGGGCTCCGGGAGCCGTCGCGCGAGTGGTAACGGAATCGTAACTAGTGAATTACTCAACTACATTGTTAGGTAGGTACCTTAGCATAATAACGTGAAGCGTACTGACCTCTTAGTTCGCACTCGACGGAATAGGGAAAGCGTGGGTACTGTATCTGATGAATCTCCCTCTCTGATTCTCCAAGGACAACTGACTTGAGATGTGTCTGTGGTATACCTAGGTGCAGATCACTTACACGTCAGTCAATCAGCCGCTCTTTGCGGTCATGTAAGGAACAACCTGGTTTCTAAGGCGAGGAAAAGTTTTACTTTGCGCGGAGTAAATTCAAGTAACAAAAAACCACAGTCATGCAGCATGGCTATAAGAGCGAATTTTCGAAGAAATAACCACGTTCCTTAATCTTCAAAGTGCTCCAGTTTGAGAACGGAATGAGATATCGCAATTCTGATTTCACCATCGTGTTCAGCGTACAAAAACCTTTAAAATGAGGTGTCACTTGTCAGACTGTTTCATTTTGGGAATTTATGGGTAATTTTTCCCCCCTAAAACTCCCCAAAACTCCCCCTTAGAGTGACCCGATTCTGCCCATCTACGAACTTAGCCTGTCGATTGCCAAGACAGATTTTTCGTGCAAATTTGAACTTTTTATCTCAATTCTTTCGAGAGTTATCGTCTGGAATGACACATACATATATATATATATATATATATAAGTAGTATAGGAATATTCATTCTGGCTCACCGACTTCAATCTCTGTTAAAAATGCTTCTGACTTCAATCTCTGTTACAACTGCTTTTGTGCTAAACTCTGTTAAAAATGCTTTTCTGTTAAACCCCTGATAAAACTTTTCAACACAAAACATCAGAACACATTTTTTAACACAAAACATCAGAACCAGTGACTTTTTCATTTAGCGACTTAAATTCCTGGTAAAAATTTTCTAACACAAAACATCAAAACCAGTGACTTTTTCATTTGGGGAGTGTTAGTTAAAAGAATGTATTCTATAATAAAAATGAATAAGGAACAGCTATTGAAAAAATTTAATTTTGAAAGCTCCACAAATAAACTCTCAGAACTAGAAAAAGGAAAACCGTACAAGGTTCTAAGTTTTGAGTTCGTTAAAACGAAATACTCCCGGGAAAACTCTGAGAGTGTAATTGCCAACTTGGGAGAATTTAGAGTGTTCTTACCTGAAAGATATGCACTCACTTTTGAAAAATCCGATTTCTTATATCTACTCAAACGTGATGTTTGTTTAGTGTACAATGGGAGAGATACATATATTATTTATTAGAGTTACACCTATAATTTTAAGAAAAAATCGTTTTTATAGGGGATCTCCTATAAAAATTATAATTTAGTCCTACCTGGTCGTCTATTTCATTTTCCATTTTCTTTCTCGTTTTGTGTTTTCGTAAGTTCCTTCAAATGATCTACGAACTTTTCTTTTTCTATTCCAATTGTATGATGCCCCCAAGCAAGAGTATCCATACCATTTTCTAGAATATACCTTTTATCATCGTAGGCACTGAGCGCTTTCTTGTTCTGTTCAATAGTATAAATATCATGCTTTTCTGTTCTAAACATCATTTGTTTCCTATAGATCGGGTTCTTGGTCAACAGACATTCCTTGAAGTCCTCGAACCTAATGTCCTTTTCAACAACGTTTTTCTTGATTCCTTTTGCTTTCTTTGTTTCTTTTTGATTCTCGAAAATTTTATGCGCGTACTGTTTCGATCTTAGTCCGACAAATTCCTCCATTACTTTTCCGTTCATTTCATCTTTGAATTTTCCAATTACTTTCTTGTTCACTTGAGGTATACCGTAGACATTTTCTTTCGGATAATCGGACGTGTCAAACTGATCAATCATGTTGTTTTTAATATCCGAGTAAAAGTCTTCAGTCTTTATGTCCATGATCAGACTGTCCGTGTCACAGTACATTAATTTAACATTTTCTCCGTATTGTTTTTTAATTGTGTTATAATAAAAGTCGTACATTAGAGTTTTAGAAATTTCCAGAATGCTCAAGCCGAGGTAGATGGGTTTGTTGAAAAGAATTTTGGTCTTTTTCATGTGAACTGCTGCTAAGTTTTCCGTGAATATCGTTCTACGATCAAAAGTAGGTTTTGCTATCAACGATTCCAGTTTCTTTCCATTTGAACATAATTTAATATCGACTCTTTTCCTAATATTTTCCATCGTTTTTCCGAATGGACTGTTGATCATAAATTTGAAAAAATCCTTTTCAAAATCATTTTTCGCTTTCGTTCTTAGGTTCGTGTTGAAGTCAATGTACACTTTCATCCAATCCGATTGGTCAAACTCCAGTGCTCTATGTACTTTCTTTAGTTTCATCCCCATGCTCAGACATTGTTTCAAATCCCTGTAGTGCAAAACATATTCATCTTTGTCGTACAAAGTCGTCATCAGTTTAGGTAATTTTGTATTTCCGATTCTGTTTTCCGGTGCAAGTGGTAGATCCGAATGTAAATCATGCAGTTCTTTAGGATATTCCAAGTCAACTTCTAAAATATAACCTTTAGGAGATTCATCATCAATCTTTTCAACATTTAAATTTTCCAAGTTATCTACCCATTTAAAACCACCATACGGTAAGTATTTTGACATTGCCCAGCCGTACAAGTTGTTTGCGTCAAGGTACATTATATAGTTGGAAGGTTTAGCTGGGTCATATTTATCAACCATATACTTGTTGTTTGCTTTCGCGTGTCTGTTACTACATTGCGATATACCACCACGAATTCCTCTTTCTATCAATAGAATTTTATCGTAATCAGTCAACAATTCCAATTTCACTTTCGTCATTCTCAACATACAATCCCATGCAAATCCAGGTGTCGTGTAATACCAAGCTGGATCTAGTTTGTAAGTTGCCAGGGAAATATCTCTGAAATTTTCCATTACATCTGCGAGAAGTAAGACATCACATTTGTTGTAATGCATAGTGAATTCTCTCATGTTTTTTATTCCAAATCTATTCCAAATCTCCTGCGCATTTCTGTACTCGGACTCTTTTACTCCTTGTTTGTTTAAGCTGCTGTAAAATTTCTCTATAGGTGGTAAACAGGTTTCATCGTACCTTTCCGGTCTATCCATGTACTCATATGGGTAAGCTAGTTTCCTTGTCATCAGTTCCAAGTTCTCTGTTCCAAAATGTTTCTCTAATTCCTTAAATTGATCTTTAGTTAAATTTCCTACTAGTTTTTCCAAAGAGCTTGCTAGAAATTTGAAAGAGTCGATGAACCTTATTTCAATTTTATTCATTACTGGGTTTCCTTTCATATCCAATTTTCCAGAGTCGTACCTGAGAATCTTTGAAAATGAAATGTACTTTTCCTCGGTGTTTGGAATCAACCGTATTTCCCCTTCATCCTCTCCGAGTTGTTTCGCGAATAGGTGGGCATCGTAACCAGCTAGGTTGTGGAAAAATACTGGTACGAATCTCGGGCATTGGTACTCCAAATTACACAGAGAATGGGCAGCACCTCTAAATTCTCCTGACAAATGGTCATGGTCAGCCACACGCCTTTTGTTCATATCGATATTTTGTTTCCGATCCTTCAATTCCGTTTGTATTTGTTTTGCATTACTTTCATCTCCTTGCATGTGAAAGTAGACCAAAGCTTTTTCCTTCACCTCGAGTTCCTTTTCTAACATTGGAGGCAATTCGTTAAAACCTCTCTCGCAAATGTGACAAGCTTTAGCATTTTTGAATTCCTGTTTCTGTTGGTCAGTCAATGGTTTCATGGGTACAATTTTATCGTAATATTCTTTAGCAATGTGCAAAACTTCCTCTTTCAGTTTCTGATAAAATACTTTTGGAGAATCCGAACCAGAATATTCGACTGGGGGCTTATAATATCCGTTGGAATACTTTATGTAATATGAAAAACTGCTAGCTTCGTGTTTTTGAATTTTATTAGTGAACGCCTTAGTTTCATCAGGTTGACAAGTTTGAAGTTTTCTAAGCAAACTTTCAAAGTCCGAGTAGATAACGAATGGAACTTTCATGGAGCGTTTATAATTTTCAAATTGTAAAACATTATCATAAGGTTCTGGTAATTCTACTTTAACAGCTTTATGAGCTCCACAATATTCTTTATGTTCGTTTAATTTAATCTGAGTTCCAAAGCTATTTAAACACATTTTACATAAATACCTTCTCTTGTGATCCTTTGTTAGCTGACTATGACCAACCAGTTTCCATAGATCTTTGATCCAGCAGTAATGTTCAGTTTTCTCGTTTTTCAAGTACAACAAGTCAACATGTTTTTCCTTTTCCTCTTTCGTTATTTCCAAGGGAACTATAGTATTTTTTTCATTCAGACAGTAAACATTTATGGAAATCCCAGGTCTTTTCTCAAACTTTTTTACGTCTGTAAGTTTCATAGGAAAACTGATATCTTTCAACGCTTCATCAAATTCATGTTCCCATGTTATGTACTTTCCTATTCTATCAGAATTTTTATCAGCTGGATGTAAAGCTGAAAGAACAGACCAAAGGAAACATTTATTATCGTCATTTTTCACATTTATAATTGCTTTCCTACTTTGTAGAAACTTAGGGAGTTCAATGTAAGATGATCCTCTCAAAGGAATGTACTTGTTAACGTTAAGTTCCAAATGCTTGATCTTATGAAGTCGCCAATTAGATCCTTTAATTTCGAACGTTTCCATTTCATTTAGAATTTTCTGTTTCATTTCATCGTAACAGTTTGCAACTTCTGCCGACTGCAATATTATTACGTTTTTAGTTTTGAAATTGAGTTCCTGATACTCCATGTTATTTTTGTTAGTTCCTTTTTTAAATTCTGCGATTAAAACTACATTAACTTTTAGTTTCATTTCTCTAAGTTTCCATTTGATTAAACCTGTTGCGGTTCTTTCAATACTGTTCAGAAATTTGGAAGCATCTTTAAATCCTTTCGTATTTTTAATGTTGTAAGTCACTAATCTAGATTCAAATGCAGTTTCCTTTTTAACAACTTCCGTTTTCGGTTCTCTGTTTTTTTCAAATACTTTTTCACTAAAATTAAATACTTTGTGCAATTTCCTCGGTATTACAAATACAGATTTTGCTTTTCTAGGTTCTTTGCTTTTTTCAAATACTTTTTCATTAAAATTAAATACTTTGTGCAATTTCCTCGGATTTACAAATACAGGTTTTGCTTTTCTAGGTTTTCTGATAGTCATTGTCCGGTCCGGGTCGTTTTTTCCATGGCGCTTAGACTTTAGGTGTCTAGCCCAATTTTTATAAGTAGTGCTAACATTGCACTTTTCACAACGTCTTCTCGTATCGTACATTTTATTATAGGATATATAATTTTTTTTCGAATCATTCATTTTTATTAGAAAAGAGATTCTTTTAACTAACCCCTCATTTTTTTGAATTCTTAAAGGTGGTGTCGATTCGACACCACCTTTTTCTTTTGTCTATTATTGGAGAGATCCTTTTAACTTACCCCTCATAAAAACGTTTTAATGGAAATTTTCCATTAAAACAACAATATTATACTAAGACCAAGTTTTTTCAGAATTCAATGTCTCTTTGCATGTTTTTAAAACAGTTTCATAATCTTTTCCGTTTGAAAGTTCTTTTAACACTATCAAAGACAGATGACCGCAAATTGGAGGATCGTTATACTTTTGAATTTGTTCGGAATTGTATTTAATTTTTTTTTTTTCCCAAGTATTTTACCAACTCCTTAGGGGGTGATGCGTTTCCATAGGAATCGAAATAATACTTTTCTTTTTCAGATTTTTTAAAATAACAAGTCCAGTGACTACCATTTTGATAAGAATTTTCCAAATTAATAATTCCACATTCAACGTGTTCAGATCGATCGGGGAGTTCATCCTTCATGAAAACACCTCGGAAATGTTTTATTTTAAAAATTTTCACGAAACGAGTTAAATCTAAATTACTCAAGGGTTGGTAGTTTTCCGTTTTTTTCTTTTTTTTAAACCGGCCCCAATACTTAGACTTTTTGCATTTTTAGCTAGTTTTTCCATCTCGAGATTATGACGTTTTATTTCGGCTTCTTCAGCGGCTTTATGTTTCGAGTCTATTACTGAATTTGCTACTGCTGCACCTCCACCTAATAACGCTCCAGCTGCTCCCATTGCTGCAAATATCAGTGGTAGGAATCCACCCGTGTGATTCAAATGTAGTTGTTCGTAATCCAAAGTTAACGTAATTCCTTTCTTTTTTTCTTTAGCTTTTTCAAATGCTTTCGATTGAGTTTCCCACAGACTGATTTTATGTTTTCCGTTTCCCGAAATTTGTTTCGCTGTAAAAAGAATTGTAACACTTCTACGCTTTTTGTAAGCGGCTTGTATTTTGGCTATTTGATTTTCGGTTAAATCTATCTTTTTCATGATCATAGTTATTTATTATAGTAAAAAATTTTTTTTTTAATAACGAACTCCCATACCAAAGAATCGTTTACTCCTCATTGCAACTCTCACTGCAGTTGCATCAGCTTTTTCTTTCCAACTCGCATCACTCGAGTGCATTCTTTCTTTTGCTACTTCCTCTAGTGCTTTATCTGCCACATGTCTTTCTTTGGTGTCTGTATGATCTCTGTAAGATATATCGTGTTGCTTACAGCCTTTGTCCAATTTATTAATTCCCGGATCTCCTCTTTTCAATCGTTTATCTAGTTTTGTAAATGGACCGCAGTAGTTGTATCCAGGTAAATGCATTTCGGGTGCGAAACCATCAAGTTTGTTCAACAATATATTTAAAACTCCAGATCCGTTCTTGATGATTCCTTTCGGTAAACTGTTGACAACTTTCAACAGATATTCTATTCCTTTGGGATTATCTAAGTTTTTTTCCAACTGATCGTTTATAAACTTTACAATTCCTAATTTTTCATTGTGAAAATTGTTATTACCGGCTCGTTCTTGTGCGTACAAATAGTACAAACGCTGTTGCAACTGTTGTAAATTATCGATGTATTTATATTCCACAGGATTTTCCGTATACTCGATCAATCCAGATCCCGATTTACCTGCCTTCAATTCCTTCCAAATAGGAGCAATCAACTCTCTGTACTTTTTCCCCTTACTTGACTTTGGTAATCCCGTAGTTGGGTCATTCTTTTGGTATAAAGAATTCGTTTGAATGAGAATTTTCTTGTAAGTTTTCAAATCCTCTTGAGTGTATTTATCAGGATCAGGTCCTAGAGGATCAGTTAACAAACACCATAATCCGTGAGTTCCTCTATATTTTACATTTTGAATTATGAGATCGTCTTCATTTACCCGAATTTGTTTGTCTCCGATGTAAATTTTGTCCTCTTTTCCCCAGATGCCAAATTGTTTATCACCCTGTCTGATGTAAAGTCTCGCAATTGAACCAATTCCTTTTGGCCCTACACTACTGGATGGATACTCATTTAGATCTACCATGTCTACTATTGAGGAGAGATCGTTACTAGCTGGTTCAGCCATAGTTTCGCCAGCAATATCGTAGGTTTCAGTAGGATTTATTTCGATTGTGTTAGTTGGTTCAAAAGTTACAACTTTCTTTCTAGGAGAACTACTTGTCATTGGCTGTTGCGTGTATGGTACGATTTCCAACTTCTTTATATCTTCATCAGTTTGTTTCACTGCATTTTTCAATTCAACTAATTTTTCAGTGATGGGTGCGAACGTCTTTTCCTGAGTTTCTCTATCGTTAAATTTATCTACTCTTGCTTCTCGGAAAGCACGTCTCAACTCTTGTTCTTTTTCTCGAATTTTATTGGCTTCATTGACAGTCATTTCTTTAGGTTTCCTAAAAGTATTTCGAACTATCTTTTCAGATTTACTCTCAACAGTTTCTTGAAGTTTTTGGTTTTTGTCTTTTGGTTTGCCTTTTGAAGCATTTTTATATTTTGCATCTAATTTTTTTAATGTTTCATCAATCATTTATTATAAAATATATTTTTTTAACGATTCACCGAACGTACGTTAAACGTCGAACGTACGTTGAACGGTAAGCGTTGAACGTTAGGCGTTAGGCGTTAGGCGTTAAGCGTTGAACGTTAGGCGTTAAGCGTTAAGCGTTAAGCGTTGAGCGTTAAGCGTTAATTTTGACGATTCACCGAACGTACATAAAAAATATAATAGATCAAGATCTATTATATACACATTTGGTTAATGCTTATTTAGTTATTTCTAGCTGGAAATTCTTTCCGTATCGTCCACTCTCTTTTTTTAGTGTTGCGTCTATCGTTAGAAAACCAAATGTATCCTTCCAACATTCACCACAAATTTCTTTGAACCGTTCAAAAGTAAAATCCGATCCTACATACTCATCATAAATTGTTTTAATGTAAGCATTGCTCTGTTTAAAAATACAAAGAAAATTCACGTTATTTCTAATCAACTGTTTATCAACTTTAGTATAGGATTGAGTCAAATAAATGCACGAAATGTTTTTATGCCTACCTCTTACATAGTAATCCTTTATAATTTGCTGTTGTTGTTCATTCACACAATCATCGAAAACTATCAAACTGTTCGGTTGGCATTCATCTAGACCGATTAATTCATCACAGCTACTATAGAAATGAGCAATTTCCTTTCCAATTTTATCAGTTAGTTTTTCGTAAGCTTTTCTCAAGCCTTTATAAACTTGTTGTTCTAATGATTTAGAAAAAACATAAAAGTTTTCAAAGGGAATACCCCATGGTTCTGTAATGAGGTTGTACAACAATGTAGTTTTTCCACATCCACTCGTACCAATTATTAAACACCTAATTGGAAGTGGTAGTAAACCATCTCTCATACTAATCGGGTCAAACGGTGTAGGTTTTATGATATAGCTTTTGTTATATTTTGGATTCATTTTTTATTTATTTATTATATAATAAATAATGTTTATAAAAATTTCAGGAGATACACTAAGGTTTGAGAGTCCGATTCCACTCGATCCGAATAAAGAGTATCAGTTGGGCATGTCGGCTTTGTTGTTTACAACTAGGAAAACGTTTGAGATAAAAAACTTCGAGTTCGCTTACAGATTTGCTTTTCCTGATGGAATTTACGATCTAATATATAAAATCGATGGAACGTTCAATGTGAGTTCATTCAAAGCCAAGTTGATTAGTATTTTATCCTGTTTTCAAAGTAGTTTGTTAGTGAAAAAAGACACTATGAAAAAGTATTCTGAAGCTCAAGTGAAAGAAATACAAAAAGATATACAGAAAGTTAATCCGAATAGTTTGAAATTCGATCTCGAGCATTTAAAAGACGATTCTTACAGAATTGCTGCATACTTTCCCATGGACATGAGGATTGTGGATGAGGGGAATTTTTGCGATATATTTCAGTTGAAAAATTGTTTAGGTTCCGATAATTTGTTTAAAAAGAATACCAACTACGTATCAGAGAATAATCCGAAACAACTCGTTTTTTCTGACAACATAGTCGAATGGCATTGTAACATTACGGAATATAGCTTTACAAATCATGATGAACATCCCCATTTGCACGTTGAACACGAGTTATTACACGTTTCTTTCATAGAGAAACTAATGCCACCTAATACTGTTTACACGGAAAAACCAAAGAAAGTAGTTTTCATTCCACTAAGAAAAGGACTGAAAGAAATAAAAATGATAAAATTGTCAACAACCACGGGAAATAACGAACCGATTCGATTCGACGATATTAAAGCTTACTTGTTGCTGAAAAGTAAATAATTTGTATAATAAATAAGATGAACAACATTGATGAAAACCAAAAACCGTCTGCTCCTCAAGGTGAAAATTCTGTTTAAAGCCGCGATCGGAATTCCGACCGCGGCTTTAAACTTTAATACGAGATCAAAGGAGACAACAAAAACGAAAATACCAAAAGATATCAGGGTTGAAAACAATATACAATTTACTCCGTTTTACAAAAACATTTATCCTCAGATTCCGGTTCCGGAATTTAATTCCAACGATTATCTGGCAGTCTGGCAGACGGGTCCGATGAAAAGACGAATACAGTGAGTTGTGTTTTTTTATGAGAAAATCTCATAAAAAATTTTCTCATAGTATCTAAATAAAAAATTTTTTCATAGTACCTAAATTAAAAAAAAATTTTTTTCATAGTACCTAAATAAAAAAAAAAAATTATGTTTACTATAATAAAAGAATGCATCAATCTAAAAAGGTTTTTGATAAATATCAAGATGGTATTGTACGAAAACAATTCCAAACTTTCAATCCTTCATCGACTTTGAATTTAAATGCCGAAAACAAAAGGACTACTTTCAAAATAGAACTCTATGACGAATTTATTTGCAAAGATGTAGAATATTACATTTCTGGTAAATGTGTTTCAACCGATTCTACGAAACCATATAAAAGTGAAAACAAGGATGTAAGACTTGTTGATAATTTCGTTGCAAACTTATTTTCCAACATAGAAGTGAAAAAACATAATGTCGTAGTCGATGAAATTGAAAACCCGGGGATTGCAAGCACGGTTCAAGGTTATGTATGCCATTCAGGGCCAAAAAATTATAATGGAAACGTAATCAATTCGGGGTTCAATTCAAAAGCTATCGGAGGAGGGAATTTCAGTGCGAACGGTAACTTGGGTGATTTAGGTCTTGGGTTCTTCAAAGATTTAACAGTTCCAATATTCAAGGGAGGTTTTGAAATAACTTTTATTCGAAATAGTGATGATAACGTGATATTTCGATACAAAAAAGACACAGCAACTCCGCTTCCACATGATGGAAAAATAGAAATCACTTCTTTCGTTTTGAGAGTTCCGGTGATTGAATACGATAACGAATCTAAAGTAAATTTGATTACAGATTTGAAAAACATTCCATATCAACTTCAATTTAAAAGTTGGCAATGCATAGAACATAAAAACGTTTCCGGAAAAACGTTGATGTTCGATGTAACTAACATTTATAGAAACGTTTATAATCCTCTCTGGTGTTTCATAGTTTTTCAAACCGATGTACTCAATGATCAGACGAAAGATAATGCTAAATTTGTTCATAAAGATGTTAGGAATTACTGGTTGGAAGTCGGTGGAAAAAGATATCCCGAGGAAAATTACAATTTGGATTTCGACGAAAATGATTTTTGTTTAGCTTATTCCGCGTATTTAGATTACAAAAAGTTAACAAACTCTCAAGACAATTTACCGTATCATGAACCCGAATTTTTCAACAGAGATTATCCGATTTTCAGTATAGATTTAACGGATCAACCTAAAAGTATTTCCGGTGGTAAAAGCAACATCATTTTACACGTAGAATTCAATAAAGCGGTAGCAGCACCTTCAGGTGGTTCAGAAGGAACAACGTGCTACGTTGTTTTAGTCAGTGGTTCGAGCTTCGTTTACAATCCAGTCAAAAATACGATAACACAAGAACTTGCTTAAAACCCCGTATTGCCTTTAACGTTAAAGAGGGGGAGCGATTCGCTCCCCCTCTTTAAGAAATTTTTAAATGTTCTCGACTTGTATTCGACTTTAACGTTAAAGAGGGTGGCCAATTTGGCCACCCCACTTTAAGAGTTTCAAAACTCTTTTAAATGTTCTCGACTTGTATTCGACTTTAACGTTAAAGAGGGTGGCCAATTTGGCCACCCCACTTTAAGAGTTTCAAAACTCTTTTAAATGTTCTCGACTTGTATTCGACTTTAACGTTAAAGAGGGGGAGCGATTCGCTCCCCCTCTTTAATAGAAATGTAAACTGACGGGCTCCGTATTTACAACTAAAGTAAGAATGTGTATTTTTAATGGAGTTTACTCCATTAAAAAAAAGTTTCCTTAAATAAAACATGGAGGATGAAATTTATTGTCATAAATGTAAAAAACGTACAAAAAATATAAACGTGGAAATTGTACAAACCGTGAACGGAAGGTGGAGAATTGCTGCTAAATGTGTGAAATGTAAAACTAATAAAAGTAAATTCATAAAAAATCCGAATGAGGAAACTAACGTAGTTCCTGAAACTGAAGTTATAAATTTATCTGAAAACGAAAAGTTGGAATTTGCGAAGGAATTACATAAACCCGTTAGAAAGAAATTTCAGAAAAGGAAAATTGTTACTCATGGAAAAGATGATCTTTGGGCCGCGGACTTGATTATAATGAAACAATACGAGAATGAAAACAAGGGGTTCGGTTACATGTTGAATATCATTGATACTTTTTCAAAGTACGTTTGGTCAGTTCCATTGAAAAAGAAAAACGGAATGGTAGTTTCAAAAGCTTTCAAAGGAGTTTTGGAAAATGTAAAATCTCATAATCATTCTACTCCTAAACTCCTTCACACGGACAAAGGTTTAGAATTTGAAAATAGACTTTTCAAAGAACTTTTAGACGAGTATAAAATTAAAATGTATCACACGGAAAATTTAGAAAAATCTGCAATCATCGAAAGATTTAACAGAACTTTGAATCAAAAAATTAAAATTCGTTTCGAGGTGAATGGAAATAAAAATTGGGTCGATATTTTACAGGAATTAGTTAATGAGTACAACAAACAAGACGTTCATCGATCCATTGGAATGACACCTGCTCAAGTTGATGCGAGAAACGAAAATGAAATTCTGAGATATTTATTTAAAAAGAGTGGAAAAAATGTAAAAAAGAAATTTAAAATTGGAAATCGCGTGAGAATTACGAAATCAAAGAAAACTTTTGCAAACAAATACAAAGCAAATTGGACGAAAGAGATTTTTGAAATAAGTGAGATTTTAGAAACGAGTCCAGTTACTTATAAAATAAAAGATTTAAGTGGAGAGGAAATCCAAGGAACTTTTTATCCCGAGGAATTACAACTCACGAAATTTTAAATTTTCCTACAATAAATATGTTCTGTTTGAACCTTTCATTGTGTATCGATAAGATATTCGTAATTATAATATTTTTAATAGCTCTAGTTTTCATTTACATTATAAATGAAACTGGAATCAATCACAGAATTATCGGAGCTTCAGAGCAAGAGTTTAAAAGTATTCTAGATGAATATGAGTAAAAATAGGGTTTAAGTTTATTTTTATAGGGATTCCCTATAAAAATCCAATGTATAATTATTGTAAGTCTAAGTTTTGGAAAAGGAAATAACAATAAACAATAATAAACATTTTATTTTACATCGAGTAGTTTCATAAAAGAATAACTAGTAGATCGAGGCGCTCCTATAGGAGCGCTTTGGGTGGGGAGAATCACGTCACATCGTCCCGCGGTTCTCGAGGACCGCTTTTGCATTCAGATAAACAGGCGCTCCTATAGGAGCGCTTTGGGTGGGGAGAATCACGTCACATCGTCTCGCGGTTCTCGAGGATCGCTTTTGCATTCAGATAAACAGGCGCTCCTATAGGAGCGCTTGGGGTGGGAGAACACGACCTTCTGATTCAATTCGTTTCCCAAAAATGTTTTATATTCTGTAATCTTTAACATGGATTCCACTCGTAGAACTGTTATTGGAAGTACAAATATTGATACTTTTGCCACTAAATGATACTACCTTTAATAAGGGTAGTATTAAAATGATACTACCTTTAATAAGGGTAGTATTAAAATGATACTACCCTTAATAAGATTATAACAACACAAATTCTAGCACTTGAATGTTTCCATCTGTTATTAAAGTTCTTGCAACTTCCTAACTTTCCACTTCCTCAATAAAGTCTATACACTCATAATACACTCACTATACACTCACTATGGTACGTTTTGTAACTCTGAAGTTCCAAATAAAAGCCTTAATCTTCAACAATAGCTAACCACAAATAATCTTTAGGTTGAAACGTTGTGTGTGCAGAGCGGGCCACGTCTAAAAGATAACTGATAAAATCCGCAGAATGCCTCTCCCTGTTGTCCTTGAGTCATATCGGTGATGAGCCATGCAACTGGTTCACCGAACAGACGGTAGATTGCGCAACATGTCCCGTACACATTCCTGAACGTCCTTACATCTTGTTCAAATATGTTTTAATGGGGATTCCCCATTAAAACGAACAATTCTAAACTATTATTTTTTACTGATCTAAAACCACTCTATCTTGAAACTCTCGAATGAATTCTTCACTTAAATTTTGCCAATTGTAAATCTCATTCCAATATCTTCTAAGTGAAATCCATTCCCAATCAACTTCGTTTTGAAATTCTCTGATGAAGTCTTCAGATAGTGTTTGCTTAGATGAAATACATCCCCAATCAACTTCGTTTTGAAATTCTCTGATGAAGTCTTCAGATAGTTTTTGGTTATATGAAATAAATTTCCAATCTACTTTATCTTTAAACTCTCGAATGAAATTTTCAGTAAGATTTTGAAACATGGAGATCAATCTCCAATCTACTTTATCTTTAAACTCTCGAATGAAATTTTCAGTAAGATTATGATACCTGGAGATCAATCTCCAATCTACTTTATCTTGAAACTCTTCAATAAAATTTTCAGAGAGTTCTCTGTTATAAGAAATTATACCCCAATCAACTTAGTTTTGAAATTCTCTGATGAAGTCTTCAGATAGTGTTTGGCTACATGAAATACATTCCCAATGTACTTTATCTTTAAATTCTCTGATGAAATTTTCTGATAGGATTTGTTTAAGTGACACACTTTTCCAATTTACCTTGTCTCGAAAATCTCTTATGAAATCTTCAGAGAGTTCTCTGATATAAGAAATTAAATCCCAATCGATAATGTTTTCATACTCTCTTAATGTCTCTTCAGTTACTTTTGGGTACCACGAAATATTATCAGAAAGAAAATCTATATTTACTGAAATGTTCGTTGCTTGACAAAAGTTGATATGATCAACCGGATGGGTTATTCTATCTCGGATTTCCATGTAAATTTCAGTTGGTAATACGATTTTGTTATTCATCTTATATTTTATTATTATTTTCTTTCTTTTAAAACACAATTCCTTAAAGAGGGTGGGTCCAAATTAAAGGTGGACCCCTACGGGTTCCACCTTTAATAGTCTAGACTAGGGGTCGATATTTTCGAAATTTAGGACTATTTAGGGGCCGATATTTTCGAAATTTAGCTCCCTCTGATGTTTTCACTAGAAAAAAAAAAAAATAATGAACGCCTTAAATTAAAATATTTTAACAACTTAGTATAATATTATTGTTTTTAACGGAAATTTTCCGTTAAAACGTTTTTTTTTTTTTATTAAACTTAATAATTAAACAAACTTGATGTCGTGCATGTCTTTTCCATTTTTCGATTTAATCATTCCAGTGTACACTAAACAAACACCGTGCTTAACTAGATCTTTGAGTTCGGATTTTTCAAAAGTGAGTGTATATCTTTCAGGTAAAAATACTCTGAATTCTCCCAGATTAGCTATTATAGACTCTTTGTTTTCCCGGGAGTATTTCGTTTTAACGAACTCAAAACTTAGAACCTTGTACGGTTTTCCTTTTTCTAGTTCTGAGAGTTTATTTGTGGAGCTTTCAAAATTAAATTTTTTCAATAGCTGTTCCTTATTCATTTTTATTATAGAATACATTCTTTTAACTAACCCTCCCCAAATGAAAAAGTCACTGGTTTTGATGTTTTGTGTTAGAAAATTTTTACCAGGAATTTAAGTCGCTAAATGAAAAAGTCACTGGTTCTGATGTTTTGTGTTAAAAAATGTGTTCTGATGTTTTGTGTTGAAAAGTTTTATCAGGGGTTTAACAGAAAAGCATTTTTAACAGAGTTTAGCACAAAAGCAGTTGTAACAGAGATTGAAGTCAGAAGCATTTTTAACAGAGATTGAAGTCGGTGAGCCAGAATGAATATTCCTATACTACTTATATATATATATATATATATATATATATATATATATATATATATATATATATATATATATATATATATATATATATATATTGTTAGGGAGCTCCAGGTGATTGCAACGGTTGCGAGGCGTCGTTTGTTACGTTGGTTCTTTGGATATTTGAAATTATTAAAAAGCGAGTTTTCATCACGGACACTTGTCTATTTTGTCGTATTTAGTGTGAGCGAGCGGTTTCTCACAATATATATATATATATATACATATAATTTTTGGTGTCTTTCGGCAGTGAATTCAGGATGGTCTGAAACGGATTTTGGTATAAAAATCTTTCGAAAATTCGAGTTTTAAAAATTTTGGACCGAGAACAATAGCTTCCTTTTCTTCGAAAATTCGCTAAAATGAAGGAATGTACCGTAATATACTGAGTGGTATCTGAAATTATGTATTGTACACCAAATATGTTCAGAAAAGTCTAAAACGGAAGAAATGAATAGAAATTTTGATTCCTATACGGAAGGGTTATCTGTATACAGAAAATAATAAAACTTTATGAAGAACTTGCAGCGTTATTCATTTTATATAGGGTTTTTTCCCAGATGCGGATTCGTTGGTTGAGAACCAAATTTACCTATTGTTAGGTATTAGGTATATTTTTAATTACGTACAGTAGTTTAATGGAACGTTCTCACTTACTGAAATTCGTGTGGATAAAATTCATAATAATTGCTTATCTAATAGGTATTATGTTTTTTCTGTGATGAACCTAGTTTAACCTTCACCCGCTCGCCTCTCCTGAAGTCACACTTCCGATCGCGTGGGCGGCAAATTGGCCGCCCTTGATTTTTCATAATTTTCACTACTTTTCTTCGTTTGTTCCAAATTAGTTTTGACCAGGGAACTCCAGCACAACATTACAAGCACATTTTTATCATAAATTCTTTATTCAGATAATGGCAATCACAATAAGAACGTAGATATATATCAAAATCACATTTTCAATCTTTGAAGGTTTTCTGCACTAAAATAATATTCTGCAGTTCGCAACTTTTTCTATTGAAAGGAGGTAACAAAAGTTTGAATATAATCATATTAATACGTACTTCATTTCGACAAATAACTAACGTGACAATAAAATAAAACGAAAGCTGGCTAGAACAAAACTAGAATATCCATAGTTCAAAACATTAGAACTTTCCAAATCGAGATGCAAAACATTCATGTTTCAGTTCAAAATACAGCAGAGTATGACAAGAAATATCGATGAGAAGCCCTACACATATTCTAGAATACTGTGAAACTAGTACAGTTGAAAATACATGCGAAAGGAAAATTAATATTTACTTACATTTTCAAAATCGTGCGATGCGAAAACTGCCACGTTACCGCTCGCGTAGGCGGCAAATTGGCTCGAACCTGATGTCCCCAACTTTGGAGCAGTACTGACTGGGCTGACGTGTCCACCACGATCGGAAGTCAACGTAGTCTAGCAGGAAAGATATTAACTAGAGAATACATGGCGCTCTTGGGGCTATCACGATACTTTGAGCGAGCATACACGGGAAAATTCGAAAAGGCGGCCAATTTGCCGCCCACGCGAGCGGATGAAGGTTAACCTGTGATCAGTAGTTGATTTTTCACTTATTACAGATAACGAATACATCCGGACACTCAAAGCGCCTGACTGCTACACCTGATGTTGAAACGTTTTTCAGAACTCCATCTAATCGCCATAGTTCATGAACAAATTTACATCAGTGAGTAGTTTATAGCAGACTGTACTGGCCATTACAAACGCGAGAAAAACGTCAAATACTAAATCGCTAACCATTAGCGTAACCATTAAATGGTTACCTTGGTAACCATTAGAAATTACCAGCAGCGGTGCGTGGGCTTTGAAAACGGTGGGGCACCAAACCAGAACACAAAACCAATAGATTTGTCTACAAAATACCCCAAGGCAACAACACCCTTCCCTTATTTACTGATTGAGTGATATTCAGCAAAGCTTATCTCTTTTAAAAACACTCCGTCGTCGTACGAAAACGTCCACAATTCCTACTGCAAATTAGCCACCGAATTCATGTTTTATAAAAATACAGTAAACTAAAATATTACAAAACAGTGACCCGTCGGCCGGTACCTACTTGAATGGAGAAGCTATTGACTTGAAGCTAGGTATCTTTGTGTTAGGACGCCGATCAATCCACAAGGCCGCAAACAGCAAACGGGACAAAATGCACCTATGTACCGCGACTACAAATCTGTCATCAGAACTGGACCGAACACAAAACACACACAATTTGACGCAAAAAAATTAAGACACTCACTCAACAATGAAAGCGAATATAATTCACGAGACAACAAAAACAAATCAGGGGGCCTATTCACTGAAATAGATAGTGGGAAGAGATTATCTATTTTGAAAATCTCCCGCGAGAGATAGTCTCCCCTGGGAGACAGTCTCTTCCAATGTCTCCCCGGTTCGTCTATTTTACTGAATAGCTCCAGAGACCTTGAGAAAGAGATATGGATCCTAATACACGAAAATGCCATAGTATCCATGAAGTGCGAGATGCTTGTGCCACCGGGAGTTCAATTCCTTAATAATGGACGCATTTCTTAGTAATACCTATTCAATGGGTACCTACCTACCTCAATCCATACTTGGACGTTTTTACTCACGAATCGGATAAAGGTTTAAATGAAATTGAAAAAAGTCTCAATTATAAACAGAAAAAGTCGAATTAGGGGGCTTAATGCTTGTATTATATTTACACCTAATGAACGGCCACTCTTAGGTAGGTAGGTACCTACCTCAACCCGTACTTGGACATTTTTACTCATGAATCAATAATTATGTATATATTTTTAATTAAAGTTGAAATGAAAAATGTAATCTTTATGAAATGAAAAACTTTATGATGAAAAACTTTATTAAATGAAAAAAATACACGATCAAAATTACCAATGTGGTTGGGGATGAACAAGGATATTACAGGATCACTGTGAAACAAACGAGAAATAGACTCTCTCTTTCGAGGAAAGACACCTAATTAGCTGTCTCTCTGAAAGAGATCGAGAATGCCAAGATGGCTGCCAACTCTCTCTTTTAAAAGTTACTGAATAACCCTGGCATGGATACTATAAAAATCTATTTTGCCAAAAGAGAGAGTCGGACCTGAAAGAGATGTCTCTTTGGCTTAGTGAATAGGCCCCCAGAAGACGAAGAAGCATCTCGTATCGATATGACAAATTGAATCAAAGGGATCGAATCGATTGTGAAAACGAACGATTTTGGAGTGATTTTGGGGACAGGACCCGAAGTGGGCGTGGCGAACAACATTTTTACTCGACTGAGCATGCGCGGATGGGCCACTTTTCCCAGTTGCCATGGCGACACTAGGTCTCAGGACCCAGAAACCTACCTACCAGTTTCAGGGGCCTAGATTTCGATTGCAGGACATCGATTACTGTCGCTTTATTCCATGGATGCTCAACCAGAATATTGAATATCCATAGAATTTCCATTCTGTAGCCAGAAAAATCTGGCGAGTCGCTGTTGAACTTTGTTAAAAATGCTAGGTAGTGTCTATGGAGGAAAATTCAAATGACAACTGAGCAATGGTTGGTCTTTTTCACTCCCAGTGTTTTTGGGTGTTGGGGCAGTGGCCCAAGTGGCCTTACGGACGCAACGCCCCTGGAAATTACCATTAATGGGGTGGCACAAATTGTTGACTTTAACAAGAGGTAGGTAGGTAATAACTAAATTGATGGTGGCGGGGAACTTCTGAAGATATTTCGCAATTTTCACCTCAAAATTGAGAGGTGGAGCCCCTCGTGTGCTAATATGCAGCTAAAAATTTGATTTTTATAGATCGTTGAAATCTCTACATGGCCGTAGGAGGCAGGAAGTTAAGAAAGCGGGCGGCCTTATATAGCCCTGCAGTGGGCAGGCGGGTACCGTGACGTAGCAAAAGGAAATTCTGTTACCCATGGAGAAAATACGCTATTACATAGGTCTAAAATTTGTAGTGCATAAAAAGGATAGTAGCACACGAATGAATGAGTTCAAAGAAAGGCCCTCTTGATCAATTTGAGTTCTATTGGTAGAAAAATAGGTCCATTTTTTATTATTTTGTATTGAACTTGTACTGTATAATACATACCGCCAGATAAGTAACATAGTTACATAACACATCGTATTTACCCATTAAAATTCCAGTCATGCAGCATGGCTTAAGGAGCGAATTTTCAAAGAACTAGTTTGGGAAATTGAGAATTTAAATTAATGGTAATCTGCCAGAGTGGCAGGTTACGGCCTGACTGGGCACTTTTTTAGACCATAGTGGCACGTCGTGCAGAAAAATGATGTCAAAAAAATCATTTTTGGGTGTTTTGCACCAAAAAAATCGTGAATTTCGATTACTCGATGCAGTCTAATGTACTGAAACTACTCGCAATCGATTCGGCGACCATAAAAACATGGTAAGCGACACCTCACATGCCTACATAAAAAATATGCAACTTTTTTGGATTTCGGATTACAGTTTTGTAAATTTGGATGCTGGGTACGCCTAATCGAATGGGACTAGTTGCAATCGATTCAGCGCCCCAAAAAAATATGCTTGACAACTCCCCACATGCCTATGTTGCTGAAATCCTTTTTGTTTTGATTTTTTAGACCAATAATTTGTGAATTATAAAGTTGTAAATTCCGTCCTCTATACCCTCGTATTTGTCGGTAGGTCTACTACTACCTACCTCCTGTTTCCCTGTCCGTCTCCCGTCCTCAACCTTACCTACCGAATGAACTAGGTACGTTATTTATACTGATCAACTTCCCTTTCTTTGAACTACAGGTTCGTCGATATCTTTGGTGGTTGTATTTTGGTAGTGGTACGCACTTGACTGCTCTGGCCACTAAGTCGTTACCGCTGCACAACTATTCGCTGGTTTGGGTCTTAATGCACGCGGTTATTATTGCTTCGGTTGGGACCACAACTGCTCCACTATGTTGTTGAACTCCCCACTCTATACCTCGCAGAACTGCAAAAAGTTCAACACTTATGATTTTGAGACACTGGGGAAGGCCTTTGGCTAAGGATTCACGTCTCTGTTCATCGCACATCCCCGGTCTTACGCCATTTAGGCTTTCGGATGGGTACGTATAAATCGACAAGTTTAAACGTCCAGCGTCATCGCTCTTGCGATAGACCTCCATTGAGCTGAACTAACGTCCTTTGTTGGATCCTTTATACCTGGAATTTCAGATTCATCATGCTAATTAAAGTCGAGAGCTATCAAGGTGTTCGGACCTACTTGCGTGAGTAATCCTATTAATTATCGCTTATCGCTACGACAGCGAGAGAACAAGCGACTCATCCCACCGTAAGTCTTACCTAGTCTTATCTACCTTACTCCTTGAATAGTTCAAGTTCAGTCGAACAAACATGACGGGTCTAGGGGACCTGGAGCAATGGAAACAAAAACAAAGTACCTGCGTTAATTACGGGACCTTTCGCTGTGATGATTTAAAAAGATAGGTAGTACAGCTACGAACTCGAAACCACTACCTACATGAACGAACTGTAGGTAAATTGCTCGTGATAATAGCAACAAGGAAATTTTGACAATAGAAAATAGGTTTTGAGACAATTGTATGACCAAAAGTGTCATAGAACGATGGCTTGAAACGGAAAAGACTATTTCACTAGTCAAGAATATTTTTTCCAAAAAATTGGGTCAAATGGGGGCCCAAAATTTGCTAAAAACCTATTAAAATGGCTGAACTCACCAAAAATAGCTACTAAATCACCAAAAGCATTAGAGGCTGGTACTTCAAAATGCACTCATAATAATTTATGGTCTTGCTGCATGATTGGGACTTTCGAAAGTTCCTCCAGTTCTTTTTGAATTGATTTTGAAATTAATTAATTAATTATTGAATTTACTAAGCTAAATTTAATCAATTAATTGTTAACTTGATCATTAAATTGATTAATTTGAAATAATAAATTAATTACTCAAATAAATCAATAATTATTTAATTAAAGTTATTAGTCCTTCTAAGACCCTACATGGGTACTGAGAAGCTACATGCTTTAGCTTTCTCTGTGGTTCAGCAACAGTTGCAGCTCTCTGAATCTCTGAAGGATTCAGGTGAACACTTCCGAAGGGCGTCTTCACTGATCCTCAGTTTCTAAATTATCCCTTCAACAGAACGAGATAATATCTATCTTCTGAACCGTCTTCTTCCCTGTTGATCATGAATGAGGGGCGTCCCTCAACCCCAGGGGATTTCTAGAGCATCCGATTCATCCATCCACTGTGGCAAGTACCATCCTCGCCTTAGTAGGAGAAACACGGTACCTATTCCAGCATAACTCCTCGCAAGAAAACACTTGTGCAAGATTTGAGAAAACGAAGGAAACGCCTGGATGGTCAAAGGAAAAAGCTCAACTCCAAGAAAGTGAAGTTGGAAACCTCGCCGAACGTAATCGTGATGATATTGATCTTGCTGGGTAATAGCACTTCAATGTCTATTTTTTGTGCGACTCTCATGAGCTCCCGTAGTACAAGAAATTCGAAAATGAAGTGTTATGACAGAAGATATACGTTGGGGGAGATAGGTTTAGATAGCATTATCCCTCCCTCCCCCTCCCCCTCCCCCCACCATGGGACAAAGTTTTCTTGGCACCATTTTTACGTTACCCTCATATTTTACCTTTCAAGCATTATTAACGATTGATATCACCAGGACTCTCTTCTCGCACTGACTTCTCCAGTTACATAGGAAGTTCACGGCGGCCACCCATCCAAGTACTAACCACTTCGGTGATCTCACGGGAACCGGTTTATTTCGCCTGGTAAGGCCGTTGGGCGATCCATTCAAATACTATTGACAATCGTTATCACTAGGACACTGTACCGGGTGTATCTGACTCGAATGTCCATACGTTCATAAATGTGAAGATGACATACGTTATTGTTTGGGGTGCTGAACTCGAATATGACGTTTCCATTGTTTTTGAAGAAAATAAAGTAAGCTAAGATTTTACGATTTTTTCTGTTCGAGAAAATATATATCTATTTAAGGTATAGGTATCTGACATTTCTAACACTTAACCATCATATTTTTGTACTAAAGGTACTTTGTGTACCAACTAAGAATTTTTATCTAATAATATTATAATAGTTGCTTTGAATATGGCTTCCTCCTTGTCTTAGACAGAGCCTTGTTCTACGCTATACCTACAGAATCTAACCCCCGCCGGAGCTGGGCAGGATCTCTTCGCAGCCAACTAATTCTGTTCTGCATATTCTGATGATCCGTTATTCTTGGTGAACAAACTGCTGCCAGGTCAGGGCCCCGGGCAGGCTAATCGGTTAGGCCGTACTGTCCGATCTACTGAGTAGATTTACGTTAAAATTTAAGTTAATCTGAGGGAGTTGAAAACATAATGGTGTTAGACGTGAATTTATTGGCAAAATTATTCATTGAAACATTCATACCTATCTATTTGTGTATTGGTTGTTCATTCAAGGGGTAACTGCTGTATCGATATGAGTTGGCAAGTGGTGTTTTGGAATTGGATGACTCGTACATAGACCGCGACGATCGTACGACGGTTTTAGCGAATTTTCAAAGAAAATTAAGATATTGCAATACGCCCAAAATTTTCAGAACATGAATTTTTTAAATTTTTTTATAGGCAAATCCGTTGCAGAGAATCCTAAATTCATTCCTAGATTTTAGTAAAATTGTATAAATACATACATATGCACATGTTATTTTTTCATATTATAATGCAACATCAATGTTTTCACAACCCAGCAATATTAATTAAGTAATCACAACACAGCAGCCCTTCATATAGCCATCACTGGGAACAACTGCACATGATACCTAAGCCCTGAAGATGATGTAAAAATACATCGAAACGTCGGCCTAAAACTATCTGATCTTATTTCTCGACCGAACCTCAAGATCCCCATCATTCACCTTGTCTGAACATCAACGGTCAAAAACCCGAATCTCCTATATAGATATATATTTGTTTGTGTCACTCCAGACGATATCTCTCCTTCGGTGCATGATAAAAATGCCTAGTTTCGCCAAAACGTTCGTACTGCCAAACAAAAAAAATGAGTTCGAAGATGAGCAATTTTCAAAAATTCTAAGGGGGTCAAATTTGAGTTTTCAGCTGTCAAAAATCGCGAACAATTGAGATAAAATCACAGAAAGCGGTGTAGAAGGGTGATTAAAGACAGAAAAACACCATTTCAGTGATTTTTCATACAGAATAACGGTCAAATTCGGATTTTTGGGGGGTCAAAAATTGGTGTTAAGGGCTAAAATCAATATTAATTTGACTTAATATTGAACCAAAAGGGTCCTGAAATAAGTTGGGGAAATATGTTTTAGAGAAAAATTGCGATTTCACAAACTTTGAAACGTAATTTCTCATTCTGGTGCAGCTAGAAGCAGCAGATCAAAACAGATACTTGCAGATGTACACTGATTGAGGCTCGGCGCAGGCCATTCTAACTTGAGTGAGTCGATCCTGTTCCTGAGAACTGTCTTGCGCTGAATCGACCACAACTTCCAATCCGCTTCCGGTTTGTCGTTGAATCGGTAGATTTTTGTTGAACTTGGAGGTTCATTGAACAAATTGAGACCAGAACCATGTTTCCGCTCGACTCCATCTTTCTCCAAAGTTGAACAACGTTGATATTCGATATGTACCGAACTGAAATTTGATACCCTGGAGGGAAGTTCGGTATGCATTAATATCAGCCAATGTTTTAACCGTAAGAAATTGAAATTCTCGATTACCAGCGCGCTTCATAGGCGCTAATCCTAGAACGCGTTCAAACACGTCAGAGCCAATGAAAAATGACAATTTGAGCAAATAAAAACCCTGTTTCAGGGCAATGTTGAAATTGTTGGTAACACCGAAAACCTTATCTTTCTCTGGAGAAATAAAACTTGATAAAAACAATAATAAAGTCTTGAGTTAATTCCAATTTCAGATTTGTATTCTACACCTCAAAAATCGAGAACCCATTCAGAACGAATATCCATATTACGGGTGTCAGAAGTTTCGATCGCGTTTCTTGCGATTTGGACCTCTGTGCACTTTCACAACTGGTGTCAGAAGTGCTGATTGGCCTCACGCACCACCATCATTGAGGGCAATAGGAAGGTGTCAGGGTTCATCGACGTCACGAACTTCCGAGTCCAGTTTCGAAAAATCGACAAAAATGACGAATGTCTGCCACAATCCGAGGAGGAACTGTGGGAAGATCAATGATGCCGAATTCACCGAAGCGCTGGATGATGCTAGCAGAAGATATGGAAAGAATGTACGACATAGGGTGTGACGGTATATGGGAATCCCGTCCATCTTGGATGCTGGCTCTTCCCGATCTTTTTGACACGCGGCTGAAGGAGCGGTTGATTCGCGGAAACGAATCATCAACTCCTGGAGGCAACGCGTTATAATCTAACCAATTGTCTCCGGGGGCAGCTGTCACACTGCCTCCCTACCTTTATAGAGGATGGAGAGGGGGAAACTACGCTGTATGGGCGGCGTAGTTAAACCCCTCATCCATTACATGGTAGCAGAGCGTGGTTGGTGGGTATGTGCTGGATTTTATCCTCGGTACCCCCTCCACTTTTTGAGAGCTTTTCCAGAAGGAATAGCTCTGAGGTTTTCCAGAAGGAATCCTCTTTTTAATAACCCCTTTGTTAATCAATATACACTTCGGCCATTGGATTTTCTTTTTTCATCAAATCAAACTCATTATTATTATTACTATTATTATTATTATCAAACTTGATTATTATTCTTAAGGCGCTCAATGCCTGGCGTTCAATGCCAATTTTTCCCCTTGTTTTCCCAGTTGTTCCATCTTATGATGGGGGTTAATCACCCAGAGGTTGTTCAGATGAACTTTCCTGAACCAGAACCTCTGACAACTACTTTTTTTCTTTTTGTCCAAGTGCGCCAAGTGATATGTATTGATAGGAGCTAAGTTCTCCACCAGTAACAATTCTCAGTAGTACCATTACGATGGAAGCTATGGCTTTGGAGTTTTTCAGATGAATCTTCCTGAATTAGAACTCCATACTACTTTCAGTCCCGTGTCTAACTTCACATACTTCTTCTTCAAAGAAGTATGTTTTTAAGGGGAGGAGTGTGACGGTATATGGGAATCCCGTCCATCTTGGATGCTGGCTCTTCCCGATCTTTTTGACACGCGGCTGAAGGAGCGGTTGATTCGCGGAAACGAATCATCAACTCTCGGAGGCAACGCGTTATAATCTAACCATTTGTCTCCGGGGGCAGCTGTCACACTGCCTCCCTACCTTTCTAGAGGATGGAGAGGGGGAAACTACGCTGTATGGGCGGCGTAGTTAAACCCCTCATCCATTACAAGGGTCAAGGGTATCTCGTTTCCCAAACGGTTGGCTGCAGTTTCGCTGCAAAATCCTCGAAGGACGCGAGGGGCATGGTCCGTGGAAGGGTCCATAACTTTTTTTTTTCTTTTTATTTAATACATGCTATATAATTGTTAAATACAGGAAATATACTTCCTCTGTATGGAGAACCGTGCACAGAGGAAGGAGTCATAATACATATGATCAACGAACAAAAAAAATGTACTTACATACATTTGCACCTCTACACCAGGATTACACTAGGCACCGCATAAAAAGAAAAGAAGAAAAAAAAGGAAACCATAGATGCTTATAATTAAGGAACTTAGTTACCGACTTGGTTACCATAATTGCGCTATTTAGAAACCACAAGAAAATGAAAATAAGGGAGCGAGAAAAACTTCACGACACTTCGTTTTCAATCAAGAATCTAGAAACGATGGTTTTGAAGTTTTTTTTATCCTTAACAATTTTGAGTTCTAACGGAAGTTCGTTAAAGTATTTAACACCAACAAAAAAGTATTGATTCTGTGTCCTTGAAAATTTAAAGTGAGGAATAGGCACTATCCCATATTCTTTCGAACGAGTAGGTAGGTATGTCATGTGTAATGACGTTAAGTTTTGATTCCTTATTTAGTTGGATTATAGAAGACTTAATGTACAACTGGCGGAGATTACATATTTTCAGTTTTTTGAATAGAGGTAAAGTATGTTCACGGTATGGTTTCCCTTCCATTATTCTAATGATAGTTTTTTGAGCTTTGAAAACCGTGGATAATATAGTTTGAGATGCACATCCCCAAGCCAGAATCCCATATTGCAGAAGAGATTGTACCAGCCCGTAATACACGGTTATCAAGGTGTTTCCTGAAACAAAAGGCTTAATCCTAGCAAAAACATATATGAGCTTTCTAATTCGTGCTGTCAATCGCTCAAGGTGGATATGCCATCTCAAATGCTGGTCAATGTGAATACCAAGATACTTAACAACATTAGTTCTAGATATTGAGGAACATGAATTACAGTTCTCTACATTACAATCATTTCCATGTAAGAAAATTTCATCATTAGATGGTTGAGTTGCAATATTATAAGTATAGGTCATAAAGTTTGTTTTTTGCAAGTTTAAAGTTAAGCCATTCCTGTCCAGCCACGATTTCACAACTGACAAACCATGATTTGCTCTACTATAAACTAACTAGTCGTAAAACGACTGAACGATGTGGTTTTCCGAATACGGAACATCCGGGGGGGGGGGGGGAGGCCTCAAGGTCATTCATGTGGACACGCCAGTGGTGTTGAATGGGGGGGGGGGGGGTAGTGAGGGGTCATAACCCCCCTCATTGGTTCATTGGTTCGAAAACAAATACGTACTTATGTAGGATACTTAATTTATCGCGAATCAAAATTAAATTATCAAGAATGATAACAATCACCAAAGTAACAGTAACAAATACAGCAATAACAGATTAAACATGAATAAACACTTAAATAATATTACATTTGTTTTATTGCAAACGAGCAATGTCCATGGCCTTTGTGATTATTTTCCGGACAATGTGCTGTGCAGGAGGTTCCTCGACTTCCCTATAAAGGTCGCTTCACAACAGACCGTCACCTTCACGAGATCCCAGCGGCCGAGATCGGACGGTGACGGTCCGTGATGCCTATTCACATCGGACAGAGTTTCATCCGTCATGAATCCGTCGAACAACAGAGCAAAGCATCAGTCTTTTGGGAAGTGGGAACTGAGATAATCATAATGTAGCATCTAATATTAAAATATACACCTATTTCTTAACGATTGTTTGACATTCCTCTCCAATTTTACTCCAGATTTTGTTCTTGAAATCATGTCCATGTATTCTGGACTGGCGAGATCGTAGAGCGTCCCCACCACCTCAATCAGTTTTTCGTCATCCATGCTGAAGGGTAACAACAATCTTAAAACTGAGAACAAACCTCAGAACTTAACGTAAATGACAAAACCACAGTCATGCAGCATGGCTATAAGAGCGAATTTTCGAAGAAATAACTGATTTTATGTAAAACTGTTTTATCTCAAGAAATAACCACGTTCCTTCATCTTCAAAGTGCTCCAGTTTGAGAACGGAATGAGATATCGCAATTCTGATTTCACCATCGTGTTCAGCGTACAAAAACCTTTAAAATTAGGTGTCACTTGTCAGACTGTTTTGGGACTTTATGGGTAATTTCCCCCCCCCCCCCTAAAACTCCCCAAAACTCCCCCTTAGAGTGACCCGATTCTGCCCATCTACGAACTTAGCCTGTCGATTGCCAAGACAGATTTTTCGTGCAAATTTGAACTTTTTATCTCAATTCTTTCGAGAGTTATCGTCTGGAATGACACATACATATATAAATATATAAATATACAAATATATAAATATATAAATAGGTATATAAAAGTTATAGCGCCCGACCGACACTTACTGCTGACGCAGTCATGATAGACGATATAACCCCTGCGAGCAAGCTCGAACCTTCAGTTCTCGGCTCGCTGCTGTACGATCAACCCTGTGTTCCGTGTTCCCCGTAATTTAACCGTTACGAAGTCTTCCTTGTATTTTCCGAAATAAAGAACACTTGTAAATTCCCAGTTCGTGCTTT
This sequence comes from Leptopterna dolabrata, assembly GCA_954871275.1. NCBI lineage: Eukaryota > Metazoa > Arthropoda > Insecta > Hemiptera > Miridae > Leptopterna > Leptopterna dolabrata. The sequence continues at coordinate 91,677,808 of OX940974.1, read as the reverse complement.
TTAAAAAGTCAACTCTCAAGGAACCTACTATAACTGACACTAGTCACTGGAGGACATTTGGAGACACAATTTCGACACTCAGAAATTATATTCGCGACCGACCATCGTCTCCGCGGAAATTTCGTCGAAGCCTTCAAGTGCCCGGGAGTTCGTCAACCGAACTGTGATAAGTGAAAGTGCATCGGAATTACAATCGGATAACGTGCATCGGCTCTCCACTTCGCCGATCACGCAGACTTCAGGGAATATCGGATTACCATACCAGGTATACTATCTCAGCAGCTTGCCAAGAACTCCTAGGATTCTATAGGTAATCTTGACCCATATAGTTCCTAGTACTGACCAAGCCCGGTCATTTCACAAAAATCTTCATTCCAGTCGTTGACTAGTGAAGTCAGACACGCCCGTCTGAAAAGACTTCGATCCAATCTGCCCTGATTACCGAAGCCAGGCATCCCCCGCCTGTAAATTTAAGAAACCTCAAAATTAAATAATTAAATTCAATTATCAAACCCATGAGTGGTTAGTAGCTTCCAAGAGAAGTCCTTCTAGAATTAAAACAAAACAAACAAATAAAATTAAAATAAAATAAAAAAAATCATCGGAAGGGACGCAGTCCGCTCGCTTCAGTCACACTTCGTAGAATCTTATCAACACCTCTCTAGTTACAACATCCGACGCCCTTTAAATCATCTCGAAGCAGATCCAACGAACCTCTCGATTGACGAATCTCTGAACTTAACTGCATAACATATTTATCTTTTCAGCTTTTCATAATTGTTTCCTATTTTGTCATATTTTCTGTCATATTTCTGTCATATTTTGTCACATTATCTGTCGCCACATTTTACAACCTATCTATAGTATTGTACAAGGCTGTCCAAAATTCCCAAAACTACGAAATCATCGTCTCGTTCGAGGTCCGATCCTTATATTGATTGGATTAGAACATTCCGTTGGTCCAGATTAGACAGCACCGAAATGGAAGGTTCATCGAAAACCCACCAAGGAACAAGCGCGGGAAACGAACAAAATTCCGTCGGAACCCCGATTACGAGTAGGCAAAATTTTAATCTCCCTTTAAGAAGCCAAAATTCTATGCCCTTTCCAACATTAAAGGAATCACATTTCGCATTGCTCCCAGACTTTAACGCCACCGATCCCCTTATCCTTACCAGATTTATAACGGTATGCGATAAACTTTTCAACCATTTCTTTGACCCCACAAACCAAAATACCCTACAAAACGATTTGTTATTCGAGGGCATCCTATCAAGAATCAAAGGCGATCCAGCGAAACGCGTTTTCGCTGCCGACCCTCACAACTGGGCGGAGTTACGCTCCCGTCTTACTGGAGTCGTACGGAGATCGCAGGGACAAGTTCACTCTTACAGCGGAACTAGCCCGTCTCAGGCAGAAACAGACTGAAAGTTGCTTTGAATTCTATTCTCGATTAGAGGCAATTTTAAACAGTACCATCGCCTCCTTGCAGAAGGAACAAAGTTCGCAAGAACTTGTTGACTTCGTGCAGGGCTTAGCCCTTCGAGTGTTTGTAACGGGACTGGATGATTCAGTAGGATCTCTGATCCGAGCAAGGAACCCAGCAACCCTAGCGGAATGCATGGCGATTTTGACAAACGAGTTTCAGTTTAGAACTAAACCCAAATTAGCCCCGCCACAAAAAACCGGCCCCGCCACTCCTCAATTCCGTCCCTCTGGCCCGAATAACAATTACCGACCTTCATCAACACCCTACAACCAGCCCTTCAGGCATTACCCAAATTTTCATAGACCACCAGTTCACCACTCTTTCAACCAAAGACCCGCTACGCCAGGTCAGCAACCCCCCAAAAGACAATCGCTTCCAAATCGACCATGGTCCCACCAACTCTCACGCTCTTCCAGTCAGGATCACTCAAAGAGCAACCTTCACAATGTAGAAATGCAGTGTGAAGACTCGGAAATTCGGCAACCCGAAACCCCTGAGTATTCGCCAAATTCAGGATATTTCGTTTATGACCCTTTCCTGCAAGCCCCGGTGTACTATGACCCCAACCTAATTCAACCATTTGAAAATTTATCAGTGGAGGACCAACCTCCAACTGAAGACGACCAGAACCACACACAGGACCATTTTTTAGGACAACCTCAGGACCCGTCGGAGGTCACCCAACAGTAATGTCAGCTCCCGCTCCAACCTTTTCGGCCCCCGCAACTGCTCCCAAATTAAATCCTATACCAATGTTAAAACCTGCCCCTAAATCAAAAGCTCCCATCGAAAAATTTGAACCAGAACACATCGAATTAAATCACATCGGCTACCAATTACCTTTCATAGTTTGCCCAAAAACTGGGATAAAATTCCTAATCGACACCGGATCAACTCGATCCTTCGTTCTCCCAAAAACAGCGCATAATTATTTCAAAAAGAAAATCCAACCGGCATCGGGTACAGTTAAGACAGCCCACGGCTCGTCCACAATAACGGAAATGACCCTGATGCCTTGTGGGGAAATTTTCAATGAAAAATATCTAAATCTCTAAATGGGACTAGACAACTTACGGACACTAAATGCTTCCGTGGACCTGAAAAATAACTTGCTGCGTACACCAAACGTCAACTTACCCCTCTACTTTGCGAACGGATGTCTGTGCCCCGAGGAAAATACTGTGTCATTCCTAATCGATGCCAGGACTATTCAGCAGGTACAGGTAGAGATTGGTAATGTCGAGAATGGCGAAGCTTTGATCGACTCTATCAATTTCCCTGGTTTGCAAATACCATCAGCCATAGTGAGGGTTAAGAACTCAAAAGCATTTGTACACGTCACGAATTCAGAAGAAAAACCTGTTAGGTTCCACTTGACTCACCCAATCCATGCAGAACCAATCCCTAAAGGACAGTTTAAAAATGAGGAACCCGAAAACAACCTTAACAACTATTGCGATACCTCCCCCTCCTGTAAGCAAAACCGTTGGATAGACTATTCGAAATTTAGACTAGACCACCTAAACCCCGAAGAGAACAAGGCTATTAGAAAATTGATTCATGACTATGCAGATCTTTTCCAAGAGAGTGAAGGTCCTTTAACTTTCACGAATGAGGTCAAACACCACATTCGTACAAAGGACGAAATTCCCATCTTTGTAAAACCATACAGGTATCCCCACATTTATAAGGAAGAAGTGGCCAAACAAGTTGACAACCTACTTGCCCAGAAAATCATACGCCCTTCTAACTCTCCCTACAATGCGCCCCTTTGGATTGTACCAAAGAAAATGGACGCTTCAGGAAAAACCAAATATCGCATGGTCATCGATTTCCGAAAATTAAACGAAGCCACGATCTCAGATCGGTTTCCCCTACCTAACATATCCGAACTCCTCGACAAACTTGGCCGTTGCAATTACTTTTCGACCCTCGACCTCGCACAAGGTTTTCATCAAATTGAACAAGACGAGGACTCAATTCCCAAAACCGCTTTCTCCACTGACAACCAACATTACGAATACCTCAGAATGCCCTTTGGCTTGTGTAACGCCCCGGCTACATTCCAACGAATGATGAACAATTGTCTGAGGGGCTTGAATAATGAGATATGTCTGGTTTATCTCGACGATATCTTAATATTCTCGGCTAGTTTGCAAGAACACGTTGTTCGTCTGAGGAAAATTTTCGACCGTCTTCGACAGGCAAACCTGAAAATCCAGCCAGACAAGACGGAATTTCTGAAAAGGGAGTTAGCATATCTAGGTCACGTAGTAACCCCCGATGGAGTCAAACCAAACCCCGAGAAAATACGTGCGATCGAAAAATTCCCAATGCCTCGCACAAGAACCGAGATAGAATAGAATAGAATAGAATAGAATAAAGTTTATTCACAAATGATTTTACAATGACATAAGACAAATGAGTAACAAATACAATGGTACTTAGGCGCTAAACATCTAATTGATTCTGCCTAACGATAGGCTATGCCCGTGTTGTTAGGCAATCAGTTGCCAATTGCATAGTATTCTATCAACCATCGATAAAATTCAAAACTCAACCGTTCAATAAAAGCTTGAGTTACATGATCACAAAGTTACAAGAAGTTACATGATCAACAGCATACACCCGCCAACATTTTTATTTATCACAGGTATATACTGCCGATTAAGCTATCAATCCCTCCCATTCCTCTCCTGACTATCCATGATAAAATTTCAGTTTTGTAATTAGATCTCGTGTAGTTCATAGGAGATTTCATGTTAGTGCTTATACTCCTATGGATTATGTATATTACGTAAGATGGACTATGAGTAGTAAGAACCAGCCGGGGTCTAGGGGGAACAATATTTCCTGCAGACACAAAGCGTGTAAAGTAAATAGGTGTCCTTGTATCGTTTATAATGTTTGGGTGTTTGTGATAAAATAATAGCGAAATCTTCACATAGAGTTGACGAATATTGAAGACCTTTACCAGGTCAAAAACCTCCTCAGTTGGGGTTCGACGAGGAAGAGACATCATAGTTTTTAGAATAGTTTTTTGTTTCAAATATAGTTTGTTTATATGAGTGGTAAAAGTACCACCCCAAGCTAATATTCCATACTGAATTACAGGCTGACACATGCTATAATACACTAGTTTAAGTTTCTCCTTAGGTAAAAGTTTTCTTATGTTATAGAAGATATAGGAAAACTTTTTAATTTTATTACAACAGTAGTCTATATGGGGGCGCCATGACAACTCTTGATCTATTATAACACCTAGATATTTATGGTAATTTACCATATCAATAGTCTCTCGAGAATATGCTCCAAGAAGACTGCTGTCCCTTTGTACTTCCAATATTAACTTCCTATCATAAATGTCAGCTTTGTTACTACCAAACACAATTAGCTTCGTTTTTTTAGTGTTGAGTGTCAGATAATTTCCATAAAACCAGTCATTTAAAAATTTCATTGATATGGATGCTTGGGTAAATGTTTCCTCCCACGTATCGCCTTCCACCACCAACGCTGTGTCATCAGCAAATAAGTAGAGTTTGGATTTGTACATTCTTAGCTGCACAATGTCATTGATATATATTAGGAAGAGAAGTGGTCCTAGAGTGCTTCCTTGAATAACACCGAAATCATTATTCAGCTCATCACTCATACAATCACCTATTGAAACAACTTGTCTACGATTCGTAAAGTAGCTTTTAAACCATTGTAAACTGGAGTCTAAGATACCTACCTCCTTCATTTTCTCGAATAGATGTTGCCTATGTATGGCATCAAATGCTTTGGCAATATCTAACATAATAAGGGCTCCTTTCTTTTTTTGTTCTCGAATGTCATAAAGATCGGAGGTTAGGGCATAAAGAGCTTCCTCCACTCCAGCGCTTTTCCTAAACCCGAATTGTCTAGAATTGAGCACCTTATTACGTTCTAAAAATGCATATAAATGATCTTTAACATGTTTCTCAAGTATCTTTGATAGAGAGCTTAGCATTGATATAGGTCGGTAGTTGCCTTCATCACTCACATCACCGCCCTTGTACAAGGGGATGACTTTTGCTGCCTTAAAACATTCGGGGAATACAGACATGGAGATACTCAAATTAAAGACATGAAGTATTGGGGATTTCAGGAATTTATAATATCTTTTTATTGTACTGAGTTGGATCGCATCTAGACCAGGAGCTGAACTTCCTTTCTTGGTTTTCAAAATATTCTCCAGATCTGACTCGGACATCAAAGGGACCACAAATTTGTTTAGTGGCGGATGGCAGGACTGATTTTTTATGTTTCCATTGGATTTTTTCAGGATGCTTGAGGTCAGTCTTGAACCAATTTGAGTAAAAAAGGTATTGAGCAAATTACAGGCAGTTTTTTGAGCTATGTTTGTTTGGAGTTTATTCTTATTAATCAAAAACTTTACCAATGGACACACTGAATCCTTACTGCTTGTCCCAGCAATTGCAGTCTTGATAACCTCCCATGTTTTTTTCGGGTTTCCTTCCGCACTTTCTATTTGATTCGAAAAAAATGATGTCTTAGCTTTCCGTATTATTTCCTTCACTAGGTTCCTAAATTTAACATATCGCTCCTTGAGGAGGGAATTATTTTTTTGACGCTCTGCTTTTTTTCTGAGAAGTTCACGGGTCCGGAGTGATTTTATAATTCCGTCCGTTATCCAAGGCGTCAGTTTCTGCTCGCGGCTACTGACCTTCTTGAGCTCAGTTGCTGCCTCAACACTTTTTTGTAAAACGTTAATCAGCTCCTCGGAAGCATAGTTGACGTCAATCGAGTTCGTAATATTTGTGAAATCAGTTTGCCTAAATATCACTTCCAGTCGTTTATAATCAATTACTTTTTTAATTCTTATTTTAGTTCCAAGGGGCCTTTTAAAATAAGTTGTCGGAAAAATTAATGCTGTAGCGAAGTGATCTGTTATGTCGGACTTGATTATTGCCGGAAACATTTCAAGAACTTTTGTCCTTGCAAACACGTGGTCAATTAGAGTTTTTGAATCATGTAATACTCGAGTTGGTTCGTTCAACAATGACAGGAAACCCATAGATGAAATACTGTCCATATAATGGTCAACCGCCGGATTGTTTTCGCTTAGCAAATCAATGTTTATGTCCCCCACGATGAAACAGTGGTTGGCAGTTTTACCCTTGAGAGTTTTTGTCAATTCGTCCGTAAATTCTAGAATATCACAATTAGCTGAAGGAGACCTATAAATACCGATCAAACTATAACTTTCAGATCCGATGGTGAATCCTATGTCAAGGCCTGTTGCACCCTTGAATGAAATTTGCACTACTGTACAAGAGAAACTATTTTTACTGTAAACAACTACCCCATCGTTTCTGTTACGGGGATTTGTCGAGGAGTGACATGTATATCCTGGTAAAGAGGTGGGGTGACACACAAATGTTCCAAACGCTTCAGTAAATACAAGGAAATCAGGCATGACCTTGGACACCTCTAACATACACAGGACTTCATCCAGATTTTTGCTGGCACTACGAATATTCATGTGAAATATAAATATTTTATCTCCTAGGTCGTACTTACTTACAAAATCATTAATATTTTCATATGATTGTGTTTGACTGTTGCTCCAAGCAGCAGAAGTCCTGATCGCTTGGAAGTTCTTCAAATTCCATAGTCGGTTCTATTAATTAGGCCAGAAATTGCATTGATGTAGCTCGGACAGTTTTTGTTGTTCGCAGCATGGATCAAAAGGTTCTTAGGGCTCATTGGCTACTACCGTAGGTTTATCAAGGGCTTTGCTGCTCTGACTAAACCCCTGACCTCCGCCTTGAAAAAGGATGGAAAAATAACATCCAAGTCCCCAGAATTCGAAAGAAGCTTCAAAACTTGTACCACGCTTCTTTGCAATGAACCAATATTAAAATACCCCGACTTTAACAAACAGTTCAGAGTGACTTGTGATGCAAGCGATTTTGCTACAGGCGCTGTCTTGAGCCAAGACTTTAACGGTTCTGATCTCCCAATTGCTTATACCAACAAAACGCTCTCAGAGACAGAAAAAAAATATGCTACTAATGAAAAGGAACTTCTTGCAGTACTAAATGCCCTGACGGCCTTCCGCCACTATCTATACGGGCAGAAGTTCCTGTTATTCACTGACCATAAACCATTGCAATGGTTATTTGCAATGAAGGACCCCAACTCCAAACTCTATCGATGGAGGTTGAAAATCAGTGATTTTAACTTCGAAATCCACTACCACCCTGGAAAGTCCAACTATGTAGCTGACGCTCTCTCTCGAATTGAGCTTAATCACCTGGAATCAGATCCACCAGCCGCAAATCCCATGTCACCGATCAATATCGAGGAGTTGCTTGAGAGCATTCCAATGGAACTCCCCGAATTGCATCTGGACGCACTCCTCGCAGCCCCTAGTTCCCCCAGAACCGCAGAAAACGAAAATCGAGCCATTTCCGAAATACTGGCAACATTCTCGCGTTCTAGGCAAGCACTTGGAGGAAGCAATCAATCTCTAGATGTCTACGCCGACACTCAAGCTCCCTCTTTGACGGCCCCCGAACACACTACCACTAACATACCGCCCATGACAATCCCCGTAAGAGAAGGACCCGTTAACCAGGCCAAAAATCAGATAATATTCAAATTAGTGACCTCACTCCCACGGAAACCCTCAATAAAGCACCTTTTTAATTCCACCAAAACCCGAGTGACCGCAGAACTATCCCACTACCATCTGGACAAGGACATAGTCGAGTTCGTCAAGGAGTATGTCAGGCCCCAAGTTCGTTATGCGATCTACTTCCATGACGATCCAGACGATCGATTCTTCCAGAGATTTGCTGCCATAATGACTCGCACATTCAAGGAGTCAGAAATCCTCATGGCCAAATTTCCTAAATTATTGGAAGACATTGAGTCTGAAGAGGACGTCCAGGAACTCATAAAGTCCTATCATGTAGGTAAGACTAATCACCGAGGAATTCCTGAGACGTATGAACATCTTAAACGAAGCTATTTCTGGCCCAACCAGAAAGCGACCATTCAGAGCTTCATAAACCAATGCGACGTCTGCCTACGAACTAAGTACGACAGGCATCCCCTGAAAATCAAATATAACTTGACTCCCACGGCATCCCGGCCTTTCGAGACCCTGCACATTGACAAAATCACCATAGACCGAACAAAATTCTTGACCGTTTTCGACCCCTTTTCCAAATACGCCCAAATGTACATGGTACCGACTAATACTAGTCTCGACGTAGTTCGAGCCTTGCTTAAATATTTCTCGCACCATGGCATTCCCAAAAAACTCATTTCCGATAACGCGGCCGACCTAAACTCTTCCCTAGTCAAGGAATTATTAGCTAACCACAATATTGATGCTCACTTCATATCGAGCCAACACCCAGACTCGAATGGCCCTGTCGAACGATTCCACTCGACCGTAATTGAACATCTCCGGCTTCTGAACTGCCAAGAAGCATTCAAAAGAGACGATGTGGAAACCCGGGTACAGTATGCCTTGATCGCATACAACAATTCGATCCATTCTACAACGTCCCTGACCCCGTTCGAAATAATCCAAGGTCACATTTCAGACGAAAACCTCCTCAAGTTAAACTTGGACGAACGCCTCGCCAACGATTACCTCGTCAAACACCGCGAAAAAATGAAAGCGCTCTACCAAAACATTAAGGACAATGGCACACAACTCAAAGAAAGGGTAATGGAAAACAGAAATGCTACTCGGGAAGATCCTCCAGAAATCCCTGACACTGTTTATGTAAAGACCAAACAACTTCAAAGTAAGACCAAACCCCTGTATAACCCGGAACAGGTGAGGTCCGTAGACAGAACCAAGCATACGGCCGAAATAACACCCCGGCATGCTAACACCCAACCAAAGATCCACATGTCTAACATCAAAAGGCCCAGAGTAGTACCACAAACCCCGATGTCTAGTTCTTCTAGTTACACACCCACCGAAGACAGTTTCCCTTCACCCGTTAACCTCCCCACGATTCCCCAAACGGCCACTTTCTATTCCTTTCCCCCACCGACTAACAGCCAAAAGCGGGATAGACTCTTACCGTCGCCACCCAACTCGAGACCGCCTCCTTCAGAGACGAGCTCGTCGAGCCCTGCCCCAAAACGACATTGTAAAGACCTCTCCAGAATCCCAAGAATGGAGTCAACTCCCTCCCCAGTTCCTCTACCTTCTCCTGAGGGATCATTGCCCGCACCACCGGACATCCTACCAGTTAGGTTGCCTCGCAAAGCGTTACCCATACCACCAGACACCCCTCCATCTAGGTTCCCTCGCAAGGCGTTACCCATACCACCAGACACCCCTCCATCCAGGTTCCCCCGCAAGGCGTTACCTATACCACCAGACACCCCTCCATCTAGATTCCCTCGCAAAGCGTTACCCATACCACCAGACACCCCTCCAGCTAGGCTATCTCGTATAGACTCCCCTCAGCCCAGCAGTTCTGGAATTCCTGTTCCTATAGCAAGGAAACCATACCACTCCCCACCACCCAGCTCTGGTTCCGACTCTAGCTCATGATCCTTAATATTCCAGGACGTTACTGACTTGAACTACTTCCGGATTATGGACAGCCGCTCTGCCGTCACCGTCCTTCTATCACTCTCGACTATACTAGTTACCAAAGGATTAGAAATTGAAAACATTACCTCCAATTTAGGTTTATTGCCCATTCGATTAGGTTCCGCCCGAACGATCCACTATTACCACACTGTTACTCACTACTACCAGCTCGGAGGAGTTCTCAATCAAGTAAACCAAATTAAAGCCCATTTCCAGGACATTAACCAGATAATAGAAACTGACAGCGAAGTCCAAAAGGTAGTTCGAACTCGAACTCAAGCCATTGAACATATGCTAAAAATAATAGAAGGAAGATTATTTGCTTCAACCTTACCCCGCCGTCAGAGGCGAGGTCTGCTTAACGGTTTAGGCTCCGTAATCAAATTTATCACGGGAAATTTAGACGCCAACGACGAGGAAAAATTTAATCAGATCCTCCAACACCTACACACAAACCAAGAGATACTGTCCCAACAAATTAGTCATCACTACTCAATAAACGAAGGATTTGTAGAAGAATTGAACGGGACCATCTTAGATATCAACTACAATCACGATATTCTGGCCTTCGAAATAGAGCGATTAAAGGAAGCAAGTTCCCTTGCAACCCATGCAGGACAGGTAGAAAACGCACTCGAGCATAATCTACTGTTGCTACAAATAATTTCAGATCTGACCCAAGACATAGAAAATTCAGTCACTTTTTGTAAATTAGGCAAACTCCACCCTAGTATTATTAAACCAGAAACCCTACAGAAAATCCTAAGAAACTTAATACCATTTTATGGTGATAGGTTACCCCTCTTTGAAGGAGAAGCGCTCTGGGAAATCCAAAATCACATCAAGGTAACATGCTTCATAGGCTACGAGGAAATCGTCTATTTCCTGGATGTCCCCATCGTCCATCCTGCACATTACGACTTGATTCTCCTTCAATCCCTACCAACCTTCATCCCCAATTATTATGCAACTGTCCTACCCACTGCCAAGTATGCTCTGAAATCCAAAAACGAGATACGATTTCTCGACAAACCGTGCGAATACGGACGTGATTATTACTTATGCCCTAACAGCCTTCAGCTATCCGGTGAACATGACTGCGAGTCAGACATTCTCACTAAGGGTATCAACGGTCGTTGCGACTTAATTCAATTAGACCTACCGCAAAATCACGTGGAACTCTTGGAAGAAACAAACCGTTACGTCTTTTTATTCCCCTACGAAGATCAGATAAAAATTATCCTCCATGATAATATACAATTCAAGACCCTCCACGGAATTTTCCTTATCTCCCCGGGCAAGAGCACCATAGAATACAGGAATCAAACTTTAACGACTCCACCCTCCCACAGTAACCACACCCCCTCCATGGTCATGTTCCAAAAGCATAATTGGGATCTGAATAAGAAACCCACTGCCATAACGAAATTAAGAAACCTAAAGCAATTATCACCCCCTTCGATCCCCATACCAAGTACAAAAGAACTCATAATAAGTCATATATCTCCCAGTGCTTGGACAATCCTATTGTACGTCAGTCTTATATCATTCTTTGCGTACACAGGATATCGTTTCCATAAACATAAAAGAAACGTTCCAAATTCACAAAATAACCCCTAACCTGAAATGAAACTCAAATTATCATGTTCATAAAATCATGTCAGTTTTACGTCTGTTTACCATCGTTATGTTGTCAATTCTGGTTATCATACGTTATTATGTTTATATTTTTCTATAATTACATTGATTGTACAATTATATTGTTGTATTGGTTGTATATGATTATATTAATCGTATAATTATATTGTAATTTAATTAATTGATCGGATTAATCGTATACTTGTATTGTAATTAATTGTAAAACAAAATTTCTACCAAGCTGTGTCCACCTCATTTTATGCTACTGTAAGGTTGTATAGTGTGTCATGATTGTTCGTCGAAATTGAAAAATTGAAATTTCTTCTAAATTTCAATTTTTTCTATAGGAGGGAAGAGTTATAGCGCCCGACCGACACTTACTGCTGACGCAGTCATGATAGACGATATAACCCCTGCGAGCAAGCTCGAACCTTCAGTTCTCGGCTCGCTACTGTACGATCAACCCTGTGTTCCGTGTTCCCCGTAATTTAACCGTTACGAAGTCTTCCGTGTATTTTCCGAAATAAAGAACTCTTGTAAATTCCCAGTTCGTGCTTTTTAAAAAGTCAACTCCCAAGGAACCTACTATAACTTAAATATAATTTTTGGTGTCTTTCGACAGTGAATTCAGGATGGTCTGAAACGGATTTTGGTATAAAAATCTTTCGGAAATTCGAGTTTTAAAAATTTTGGACCGAGAACAATAGCTTCCTTTTCTTCGAAAATTCGCTAAAAAATGATGACGGTTAAAACCAGCAGGATACCGTCGCCAAGAAACTTCGAGATGACGGCTCGATGACGGCGAGCGAACTGTGGGCGCCTGAACGTTGACGCGCCGGGTTAACGGAAAAACACTTCCCTTCAAGTACTGTGAAGAATAATATATTTTACGCCACCCCGGCCGATGTTCGTGACGCTGACGGTCCGGCCTCGTGACGGTCTAGTTTGAAGCGACCGGCTGCGCGGGTGACCACGGCGCATGTAGGGGTAAAAAATGCTTTAGTTTTGTTACACAAACCAGTGCAAATAAAAACATTGTTGCCAAATAACTACGTTTTATCAGGTACCTAACGTTACCTGCAACATTTAGTGCTTTATCAGATTTGCATTCGACTTTGTAAAGTCAAACCTTACATTTTCTGTTTCCAATACCCCCCTCATTCGACAGTCGTGGCTACGCCACTGTGACAGGCTCACTCGTTATTGTGACATGTGGACCCAAAAAAGAAGAGGTGGAGAAGTGTAGTGAGAATTAGGGGTTACGATTATTGATATTTTCACTACCTAAGGGATGCGCAAAACCTTGGTTGACATGTTTTTGAGGGAAAGTTTCTGGGAGAATTCTTAGCTCTGTAAGTGAGAGAAAAATCTTGTGTTCTTTCCAATAAATCACTCAGAGCCGCAATCGGGATACCCCAACGCAAGGCGAGATCCAGCGAGTGGCAGCACTCCACCCGCGTACTCCTACAGTGACGTCCACCCCCTCACCCCTCCATGCAGCACTAGGATCCGCAACACGTCATCCCCACCATTGCGTTCATCACGCCTGGAGCCACGCGGCGAACCTTCGTCAGATAAAATCCCGTCCGCTCTTTGTTGTCAACAAATCGAATCACAGTGATAATCGAAGTACCCTCATGAACCGGCAAGATCGCGTATCGATGCCACAGCTTAAACAATGAAACACCCATCCCTGCCGTCATCTACTGGAATTCATTGCCACTCAAAACGGGCAAACAAACAAAATGAAGCAAGAAAAATATATAGAGATACTAGATTGCGCTCTTTCACCTTGAAAATGAGTCGATATCTTAATTCCGTGAAATAAACACAAATAATAAGGTAAAGTGTAGTATATATCAGCCTACCTGCAACTTTTTGAAAAAATGAAAAAAGTTCCACTTATCGCATTAGGGACCTACGTACTAGGTACCTACCTAATGAGCGGATTCCCGAAGTGAAGAACCTGTTTGCTGTGTTGAACCATAAAAATCCGGATCTGGTCATTTAATCATCCTCCATTAATCTGTGATACCTACGTGTACTAATATAATTAGGTATTGTTCATCAAGTTATTGTTCAAGCGAATTTTTCGATCTATTTTCTTATGCTGAAATATTTTAGGCTACCTATTTGAATCGTATGCTGCCTGGAATCGCCATTATGTGTCACATTCTTCAGTAAGTTTTGTTATCTTGAACGTGAGGGCATGAATACTATCCACCTAAATTGTCCATTTTGCTATATATATGGCGGTCAGAAGGTATGCCTGGCTTGAAGTGGTCTAGAAGAGGGCTAAAACTGGAAAGCAGGACATGTGGTCATACCGCGTTCAGCAACAGGAGGCAAGACTGTCGTGCAGAATGCGGTGGAAGGCTGGCCACGAATAAAATAATAATATTAACGTTTGAACGGAGGTAGCAATTCCTTTACAGTCATCTATCAATACGGAATGTGGTGATTACGAGTCACCACTTCCAGGGGTGGTAACTTGAATGGAAGCGTTTTCTTATAAGTTCTAAACGGAAAGGCTGAGTAATTTCCACTCACTTGTGGTGTACCTACAATCAAATGATCTAGACATAGTATGTATACGCCCCATTTAACTTTTATTCAACTGTTAAAATCTAATAAATCAGCCTCTTTCATGTTTCCTGAATAATATCAAATTAGGTCTTCATTTAACTGCAAAAGCTTCATAAATTATTACAACCATTTGGAGGCAACTACAGCAAACTGAGCCAAATGCAGCTACTGAGGCAAATTACGAAGTCAGTAACCACACAGAGTTACACCCAGTGTGCTACTATTCATAGAATAATGTGGTACAATAACAATAGAAAAAGGTACAGTAGCAATAAAAAGTGTACAATAACTATAAGAAGTCGTACAAAAAAAAAAACCACAGTCATGCAACATGGCTATAAGAGCGAATTTTCGAAGAAATAACTGATTTTATGTAAAATGTGATGTTTGGGATATCCCATTCAAATATGGGCAATCTTAAACTTATTGGGTAATTGTAGGTATTCAAGTATGACGCTATTCGGTTAATTCGGTATGCATCAGGTATGCATCAGACGAAATGCAATAACCAAAATTGTGTTATTTCGTCACTATTTGTCGTTTTCGGCATCTTCCTCCTCCGCCTAAAACTTTCTGAAAATTAATTGTCGGCCAATGTTTTCCCAACTTGATACCATACAAAATTAAAACAGGAGTAGTTTTACGCAAAGTAAAATTTGGGGTGGAAGGGGGAGGAGGGGGAAATCAAAAATGTTTTGAATACCTACCAGAAGAGTAGGTATTGGATACATAACAAATTTTTTTGTTCCATTTTTTGCCGAGTAACACCTCGGTTTGTAGATTTTCCAACGCTGAACACGATGGTGAAGTCAGAATTGCGATACCCCATTCCGTTATCAGATTAGAGCAGACGAACCAGGAAGAACATCTCAAGAAATAACCACGTTCCTTCATATTCAAAGTGCTCCAGTTTGAGAACGGAATGAGATATCGCAATTCTGATTTCACCATCGTGTTCAGCGTACAAAAACCTTTAAAATGAGGTGTCACTTGTCAGACTGTTTCATTTTGGGAATTTATGGGTAATTTCCCCCCCCCCCCCCTAAAACTCCCCAAAACTCCCCCTTAGGGTGACCCGATTCTGCCCATCTACGAACTTAGCCTGTCGATTGCCAAGACAGATTTTTCGTGCAAATTTGAACTTTTTATCTCAATTCTTTCGAGAGTTATCGTCTGGAATGACACATACATATATAAATATAAATATATATATATATATATATATATATATATATATATATATATATATATATATATATATATATATATATATATATATGTGTAATATATACATATAATTTTTGGTGTCTTTCGGCAGTGAATTCAGGATGGTCTGAAACGGATTTTGGTATAAAAATCTTTTGGAAATTCGAGTTTTAAAAATTTTGGACCGAGAACAATAGCTTCCTTTTCTTCGAAAATTCGCTAAAAATTTTGAGGGGTGTTCAAAACATTTTGTCCTGAGCGAATACATAGGAACATAGTTGTATTATAAACATAATAATAAACCGAAAACTGGGTGATATTACGTACAACTATAAGCTCCACCTCTATAAAACTCTAAATCAGGCCAGTAACCTTTGGCTCTGAAACCTGGACGCTGAAAAAGGCTGCAAGAGGATGAATTGCGTCGAAACTGCGATTCTGGGGGCCGTGCTCTACCCGGAGGAGCTGGCACGGGGACGACGCACGTATAAGTCATAAGAAGTCATGAACATAAATATACAAGGATTGGGATGTCGTCAGTTGGGCATGAGCCCCAGTGTGTACCAACTCTATGTTATGCAAGCACATGGAGATTTGGCTCATGACTGTTTCAGTTGACTGCTTCATGGATGATCTTTTTTGATCGTTGATGACGCACTCGTACGCGTAGATCGTGCATCTCTACGCAATGTGGTTTATTTATGTCGATTAATTTTTCCAAATGTTACTTTGTTGTTTCAAAAATCAAATATTTAGGCTAAGACGAAGTTGAAAACGGAGAATTCGTCCAAATTCTCCAAAGTGTTTAAAAAAACCTTGTATTTTCGAAAATGTATCAAATCACTGCAACAATTTGTGTCCATCCGTCGAACATTGCATCTCCCTTGTCATAATGAACCAAATTTCATGAAATTTGGTTTGTAGGTTCCATTGGTGGATAGAAAATAATAGCGTGGAACTTATTTTACAACACAATATATGTATTCCAACACCACTGAATTGCTTGAACTCTTGCTTGACAAAAGACGAAGAACAGCGCCAATTTTTATTACAAGTTGTGTCAGAATGTAGGAAAATTTACCCTGATGTCGATAAAGCCTCACTATCTAAGCCATTAATGTAGTTCTAAATTCAGTGGTGTTGGAATAGATATATTGTGTTGTAAAATAGGTTCCAGGCTATTATTTACTATTCATAAAACTTTCAATTTATATTATTAAAACACTTTTTACATAATTTTATTGTTTTTTGTGCATTTCATAGCACACACCACCCACCCATCTCCCCCCTACCCCCTCCATATATTATATATTAGATTCAAATGTATCAATTTTCAATGTACCAGAGTGATAATGATGTATCAAATTGCCTAGAGGTCGATTCCATTGACTGGAATGTGGTTGTTAGGGGTATGCGGAAAAAGGCACATTTGCTGAAACGGACCACGTTTTGAGATGGGAAAGCTGAATAACATAAAATCTGCAGGATGTAGCGAAAAAATTATGGAAGTAAAAGTTGAAGGAGATAACATTTTAAATAAAATGAGACCAATTTCAAGTCTCTAGGACAAATGGTTACTATGTTATGAGGAAAAAAAGAGTATTATTATGAAACAAAGTGAGTTTTTCTGATCTTCAACCTCAATGCGGCACGGGTTAACGTTATCCGATCGACCTAAAACTTTGCGAATCTCATTTTCTAGTCAAATGGCACCTTTTAGGGGGTTGCCAGAAGTGATTATCTCAAAAAAAAATTTGCCTATTGCCTTGTGACCACCCTACTAGAGTGGTCACAAAAAGTCAACTTTCGAAATTCAATCGTGGCAACCCCCTAAAAGGTGCCATTTGGCTAGAAAATGAGATTCCCAAAAATTGAAGTCGATCGGATAATGTTTAATTCGGGCGGAATAACGGACACTGACACAGTATTTGATACAACGGGAATTAAACGGGTGTATTTATAGGTTTGCACAAGAAAAATGTACTGGTTAACAACGGGATATTCTGATGAGTATATAGAGCACAAGTTCGCCTTTTAACTTTCAGAACGAGATAGATTCAATATGGCGAAACGGAGCGTGGCGTCGGGAAAAAAGGGGAGGGGATGCGAACGGTGTGATTCTATTGGCTGAGGGGATGCCAGCGTCGCCGGGCCCCCTCGGAGGGGAAGTTAGGGGAAGTGCCGCCGACACGTCTGGTGGAGGAGAAATTCCTAACGGTTTATTGAAGCCTCGGGCTGAACATCCTCCCCCCACGAATAGGGGACTATTCTAGTTAACCATCTTTGGGCAACGGGCATAATTTGACCAGTGGTCGAATCTTTTCACCACTGGCGGAACGGACTCTGGCTACTCGAGTGGTGCCATCTTTACCGGGTATCAATTCGGTAATAAGACCCATGGGCCAGGAGAGTGGAGGAGTGTTATCCTCTTTGATGAGGACCACGTCACCAAGTAAAGCGGGGCGAGTCGGGGTGTTCCATTTTTGTCGGGACTGAAGGTCTAACAGGTATTCGGAGTGCCACTTCTTCCAGAAACTTTGAACCAATGTGGACACAAATTTCCACTTGGGTACTAAACGGGAGCTGATCTCGGTAGGGTTGGATTCGGGAAGTGCAGTGAGTGGGCGTTGCACCAAGAAGTGAGCGGGTGTCAGGATTAGCACATCGTCAGCGCATCCGGACTGGTAGACTAACGGACGACTATTGAGGATGGCCTCGATACGGATTACAATGGTGCTGAAGGTTTGCAACGTGGGAGTTTGATCCCGTAGGTTGACCTTCAGCAATCGCTTAGCGGATTTAACGGCGGCCTCCCATAACCCCCCGAAGCCCGAGGGGGGATGAATTTCCAGTCCACCCCACGGTTTGCTAATCGTTCGGCAATAACGGCGGAAGGATCGGGAGCGGAGCTAGGGGGGGGAACGGGAGACAATATTGGCAGCACCCAGAAAATTGCGGCCATTGTCGGACCAGATAACGGAGGGGACTCCTCGGCGACCCATGAATCGCTCTAGGCACTGGAGGAATCCATCGGTACTGAGGTCCATAATGGTTTCCAAATGTACCGCCTTTGTGGTAAAACAGACGAATACGGCTAAGTACATTTCGACAGCTCGGGCCCCTCGCAGCCCGGCTACAGACACGGTAAACGGACCAGCAAAATCAACGCCTACTTGCTCAAATGCATAGGCACGGGTGACACGAGCGGTGGGTAACTGTCCCATTTCGGGTTGAAAGGAAGTGGGCTTAATGGAGAAGCAGCGGGTGCAGGAGGCCAGTAGTCGGGTTACAGTGTTACGGCCATCCATAATCCAGTAACGGAGTCGAAGGTGAGCTAGAGTCGCTCTGGGACCTACATGCATGCACAAGGCGTGTGCGTGCTTGACCAGTAGCGGGGTCAAAAGGTCGGAAGGCTTGAGGAGGGCCGGGTGAGCGGTTTCATAGGGACTCTGAATATTTGATAATCGGCCCCCTACTCGGAGAATGCCGCGGTCATCTTGGAAAACGGCCAACTGCCTCATCAACTTGGTAGGTTTAAGCTTGCGGGAGATAGCGTCTTGAACTTCAGTCATGCTACGGTTTTGTGAGGATCGGATTAACATTAGATCGGCCTCTTTCAATTCAACAGTTGAAAGGGGGAGGCGAGGGCCCGAGGGGGTTGGGTTTGTAGGGCGGCGCGCTCGGCAGTTGGTGATAAAACGGAGCATGGAGTAACTGCTAAAACGGGCTTCCCACGGGGTATCGGGAGTGCTGACGTGAATTGGTAAGGAGGAGGCCCTGATTTCCTCCAATACGTCGGGAGATTCTAATATCGGGCGGATCCTAGTAAGGGGCCATTCAGATCGGGGAACCAGAAGCCAGGAAGGGCCCTGCCACCACAATTGACAATTTACCAGCTGATCGGGGCGGGCTCCTCTCGAAGCCACGTCAGCGGCGTTATCATGGGAGCGGACATGAAACCAATGCTCCCGGGGCAGATGGGATAGGGTCTTAGCGACTCGGTTGCCTACAAACACTTTCCAAACAGGAGCTGGATCGGCGGTAAGCCAAGACAAAGCTACCGTGCTATCGGAACAAGCCACAATTCGGGAAGGTGGGATATGCGAATATTCAGAGCGGATAACAGACATGGTTTTTCCCAATAACTCAGCGGCCAATAATTCTAGTCGGGGAATGGATTCGGGTTTCATTGGGGCTATTCGCGCTCTACTGATGAGCAAACGGGTGAGAACCTCATTGGTTCCCACTGCTACGTGGTACACTACCGTGGCATAGGCGGTCTCGGATGCATCTGCAAAGCCCACCAGCCACTGCTCGGGGGAATCGGTGTGTACGTGGCGGGGTATTCGGAGTGAGGTCAATTGATCGAGAGTGCTGGCGAGTCGCTGCCACTCAGTGGCGAATGAGGACGGTAACGGGTCATCCCAATCAAATTTCGAACGGCATGTCTCCCTTTGAATAAAACGGGCCTGGACAGAAACTGGCATAACCCAGCCTAACGGGTCATAGATTCTGCCAACCTGACTGGCAAGTTCGCGTTTGGTGCGGACTGTCAGGGAGGTGGGAACGTTAAAAAAGAAGCAGTCCTCCTTGGGGTTCCAAGACACCCCTAACATCTTCAACGGCTTCTCATCTTCATCCCCAAAATTGATGGAATCGGTGGGGGACAGTCTGTGCTCCAATGGAACACCGGTTAGTAGTCGGTCGGAATTAGATGCCCACTTGCGGAGTTCTAACCCAGCGGTGTCCAAAAGGGACGTCAGATCGGTTCGAACGGACAGAGCTTCTGATACGGAGCTCCCCCCACCATGCACATCGTCCACATAAGTGTGGTTCAAAAGGATCCTAGATCCCGCGGGGTGAGCCTCAGCTCCGCAACCGGCCAGGTGCTGAATAACCCGATTGGCCAAAAACGGGGCGGAGGTGGTACCGTACGTGACGGTTTTGAGAGCAAAATCTTGAACGGGTGAGTCGGGGGAATCTCTCCATACAATGCGAAGCATATCCTGATCGTTACGGGGATGTTTAATTTGTCTAAACATCTGTCGGATATCTGCAATGAAAACGAATCGGAAGGTTCGGAACCGGGTAAGCATGATAGAAATATCAGCTTGGAGTTTGGGACCCACCAACAAAATTTCATTCAGGGATCGACCATTGGAGGTTCTCTGAGAGGCGTTAAACACCACACGGATTTTAGTCGGGGGGTCACCCTCACGGTGAACGGAATGATGGGGTATGTAGTAAGAGGGGGAGAGGGGAATTTCGGAAGGAGATAGCCTCCGCATGTGGCCCAGTTCCAAATATTCTTCCATGAACAGGGTATATGCACGAAGCAAATCGGGATTGCGTTGTAGGCGTTTCTCCATGCGGTATAATTGCCTCAGGGCAATAATTCGGGATTCTCCCAACGAGGCAGGGGGTTCGGAGAATGGCAGAGCAACGGAGTACCGGCCGCGGACGTCTCGTTGAACTGAGTCCAAAAACAGTTGCTCTGCTTTGAGTTCATCGGGAGTCCAAGGGCGAACCGGCTCAACGGATTCCACCTCAAACATCCGCCGCAACAATTCGTCGGTGGAGGAAGTGGGGTTAGAACAACCTACAACCGGTGAAGCTTCCTCAGCCGAGGAAGAGCTAAAAGACCGGGTACTTGGGATAACAGACATAAGGTCGGCGGTGACTCCCGAATTAGCTAATTGAAAGAGGGAGTGTGCCGGCGGTCGAGAAACACACGGGGGGTATAAGGAAAACAGGTTTCGAAAAGGGAGAGGGGGAGGGGTGACTACGGATGCCTGAGATTCGCTCAACCGCACCTCCTCCGTGGGGACCATCGGCGGACGCTCGACGGTCGGGGGATCGATCGCTATAGTATCCATGCCACGGAGAATTTCGGTGATTTGATTAATCATTGAGGGGTGATAGTCAACGGGAAGTAATTCAGCGACTGACATGACTAATCCTCTATTAGTGGGAAAGTCATTAGAGGGGGCAAGCGGGATAAATGACGGGAGACCTAATTTGCAGTCAGCCGAGAGGTATTTAGAAAATAATTGCACTTGACAGGCTTCCCGAATTCGGACTGTTTTACGATAAGGCATGGGATCCGGTCCTCCGACAAGCAAACCCAACTCGGACTCCCATACCTCGGGAAACATGGGGGAAAGTCCTGTAATCAATTCGGTGCACAAATCGGCGCCTAGTAGGAGATCAATTTTTCTCGGGATGTGAAAATCGGGATCAGCCAACCGGTCGGCCACGGGTTCCAAATGCATATATCGGGACAGCTCTAGGTTACGGCTGGGTAAATTGACCGTCACCTGAGTGAGAATAGAGGCAACGAAAGGGATAGTTCGTCCGGCAGGGGATCTTAATTGAACCATGACAGTACCTAGTTTGGGTGTGGTGACGTGGCCTACTCCCCTAATCGTCTCATTGACCCTTTTAAACGGGATTCCTAGTCTGTGAACTAACGCGAGATCGATCAAATTGACCGACGCTCCCGTATCTAATAGGGCCCTACACTTGATGGATTTGTTCCCTTGACAGGAAATAATTTCAATTTCAGCGGTGGGTAGTACCCCCGATTCCCTTCGTCTCAAGCATGAACGGAGACGAGGGATATATCGGTCATTCGCACATGGTCGTGGTGAGCGGCCTAAACCTAATTCGGAACGCTCAGCACTGGTAAACGGGCCCCTGTGAAGACTATAATTAACCGAAGTGGAAGTGCAATGGCGGGGACGGTACCTGTGTATAACACCGCAAGGTTTCAGCGGTACCGATCCGCACGGATCCTCAACGGTCCTAGGTACTAACATGCACCTAACCTTACCTAGCGAATGACCTGAGAAAACGGGAGCCCTACAATCTACATTATTGTTAGGAAAAGTTTTGATTGAGGGAGAGGATGTAAAGCGGGAATTATACCTATCGGGGGATTTACTATCGGCGGCACCTAACCCAGCACTCACCTCGCGAAGCGGGAACGGTGATCGGGGGGCCGAATCTCAGAGGGGGGAATTTAAATTTCGCATCCCCTCTTCCAGACTTTCCACCAAACTGGCTGAGGCGGCTTCGTCGTGAGGCGGGGCTTGAATCGGAGTTGGTGATGGTCGAGGTGGAGTAGCCGATCTTGTGGTTGAATATTCATGAAGGAGGGTGTGGTGCCTCATGCCGCAATGACATCGGCGATCGGCGGTGCAACCACTTAACGGGTGCAGAGAGGAAAAACAATTGGGGCAGGCTCCAATTTCCTTTACAAATTGCCTTCGGCGATAAACTGGTAGAGCCTTAAAATGAGGGCAGCGGAACATGAAATGTTCGTTCCGGCAATAATTGCACAGCCCCCTTTTGGGCTGCGTAAGCGAGCTTCGGGGGGGCGATTGAGCTCGAGTGGCACTCAGGGGTCCAGCCACTGGAGAGTGAGGTCGGCGAATAGCAGCGGGGGAGATCTGACGTGGCGGGGGATTCTGCGATGAGGGGGTAACTCGGGCGAGCCGAAGTTGGGCTTCCAAAAATTGGATGCACTCGGTAGCGGTAGGTATCTCGGCTGGTTCTCTTCGGGTATTATTAAACAACGTTTGCAACGCTGGGGGAAATCGGGCGAACAGATCCTCAAACATGAGAAACTCCCCCAAATCGGTGGGCAGCTCCTTCATCAATATCACCCATTGCCTGGCTTGAGAAACGAAGTTGTCTAATGCCATCAAAGGGATAATCGGGGAATGGGGGGAGCTCGACGTAAGTCGTGGTATGGCACAACCCTTTTGGTGTGCAGCCCTCGCCAATCGGTAATTCGAAGTGAACTCCAATACCACTGCTTCATATAGTGAATCATAATCGGTGGTTAATTGGTTGGCGGATGCGAATCGGGATCTGAGTTCAGGGCTAAGTTTGGAAAGGAACTTCTCCTTCTTGATTTCTTCCGGTAGATTGGGAATCAGATGTACGGCTCGGTCATAACAGTTTTTAAACTGGGAAAACGTGGTGATATCCCCGTTGAATATAGGTACGGTGTGAAGCAGTTCCCCCATATACCTGATGGCTGAAAAAGCGGCTTCGTCGGGTGTGGGGACTGATTGAGGTACAATTTTCACAGCGGAGGCGGATAAAGGGGGAAGGGAACGTAAGATGAAATTGACATCCCTTGTAAAATATTCCTCTACTTCCAACGGGAATCAGGCGTTTTCAACGTCGGAAATTAACTTCGGGCCTTGAGATCGGCAGTCAAACTGCACCGGGTTTTCAACCCCAATTTCGGGATCCTGACGGAGTAACTTAACTCGATTGACCCATCTCCGAACTTCCCTGTAAACCTCCGTCTGTGAATCGGAGAAATCGTCCGTTTGATAACGGTCCATATCAACCCTACTCGGGGACGATTGAGACGTTCGTCCTCGTGAACGGGTTTTCGGGGTATCTGCCTTTTCGGTATTTCCTTTCTTAGGCATATCGGGACCTGGTTACTATAATATAGTAAATAAACGGTATACTTATCCGTTCTGGAAAACGGTGAATGACGCGGCGATTTGGACACAGCGCTCAAACCGACGCGAACGGATTCCCGGGTTTCGGCACCAATGTTTAATTCGGGCGGAATAACGGACACTGACACAGTATTTGATACAACGGGAATTAAACGGGTGTATTTATAGGTTTGCACAAGAAAAATGTACTGGTTAACAACGGGATATTCTGATGAGTATATAGAGCACAAGTTCGCCTTTTAACTTTCAGAACGAGATAGATCCAATATGGCGAAACGGAGAGTGGCGTCGGGAAAAAAGGGGAGGGGATGCGAACGGTGTGATTCTATTGGCTGAGGGGATGCCAGCGTCGCCGGGCCCCCTCGGAGGGGAAGTTAGGGGAAGTGCCGCCGACACGTCTGGTGGAGGAGAAATTCCTAACGGTTTATTGAAGCCTCGGGCTGAACAGATAACATTAACCCGTGCCGCATCGAGGTTGAAGTTTAGAAAAACTAACTTTTCTTCATAAAAATATTATTTCTTTCCTCATAACATAGTAACCATTTGTCCTAGAGACTTGAAATTGGTCTTATTTTATTTGAAATGTTATCTTCTTCAACTTTTACTCTAATAATTTTTTCGCTAGATCCTATAGATTTTATGTTATTCAGCTTTTCCCATCTCAAAACGTGGTCCGTTTCACCAAATGTGCCGTTTTACGAATACCCCTAAAAACCACACTCCAGTCAATGAAATCGACCTTTAGGCAATTTCATACTTCTTTATCACTGTGGTATATTGAAAATTGATAAATTTGCTTGACAAAAGACGAAGAACAGCGCCGATTTTTATTACAAGTTGTGTCAGAATGTAGGAAAATTTACCCTGATGTCGATAAAGCCTCACTATCTAAGCCATTAATGTAGTTCTAAATTCAGTGGTGTTGGAATAGATGTATTGTGTTGTAAAATAAGTTCCGGGCTATTATTTTCTATACAAAAAAATTTCAATTTGTATCATTAAAACACTTTTTACATAATTTTTATTGTTTTTTGTGCATTTCATAGCACCCACCACCCACCCATCTCACCCCTTCCCCCTCCATATATTATATTTTCAATATACCAGAGTGATAAAGAAGTATCAAATTGCCTAGAGGTCGATTTCATTGACTGGAGTGTGGTTTTTAGGGGTAAAATGCGTAAAATGGCACATTTGCTGAAACGGACCACGTTTTGAGATGGGAAAAGGTGAATAACATAAAATCTACAGGATGTAGCGAAAAAATTATGGTGGTAAAAGTTGAAGAAGATAACATTTTATATAAAATGAGACCAATTCAAGTCTCTAGGACAAATGGGTACGATGTATTTTGCCTATTGCCCTGTGACCACCCTACTAGAGTGGTCACAAAAAGTCAACTTTCGAAATTCAATCGTGGCGACCCCCTAAAAGGTGCCATTTGGCTAGAAAATGAGATTCCCAAAGTTTTAGGTCGATCGGATAACATTAACCCGTGCCGCATCGAGGTTGAAGTTAGAAAAACTCACTTTTTTTCATAAAAATATTATTTCTTTCCTCATAACATAGTAACCATTTGTGCTAGAGACTTGAAATTGGTCTTATTTTATTTGAAATGTTATCTTCTTCAACTTATACTCCAATAATTATTACGCTAGATCCTATAGATTTTATGTTATTCAGCTTTTCCCATCTCAAAACGTGGTCCGTTTCAGCAAATGTGCCTTTTTACGCATACCCCTAAAAACCACACTCCAGTCAATGAAATCGACCTCTAGGTAGTTTGATACTTCTTTATCACTCTGGCATATTGAAAATTGATACATTTGAATCTAATATAATACATAATATATGGGGGTGTAGGGGGGAGATGGGTGGGTGGTGGGTGCTATGAAATGCACAAAAAACAATAAAAATTATGTAAAAAGTGTTTTAATAATACAAATTGAAAGTTTTTTGCATAGACAATAATAGCCTGAAATCACTTATTTTACAACACATTATATCTATTCCAACACCACTGAATTGCTTGAACTCTTGCATGACAAAAGACGAAGAACAGCGCCAATTTTTATTACAAGTTGTGTCAGAATGTAGGAAAATTTACCCTGCTGTCGATATAGCCTCACTATCTAAGCCATTAATATAGTTCTAAATTCAAGGGTGTTGGAATAGATATATTGTGTTGTAAAATAAGTTCCAGGCTATGATTTTCTATACAAAAAACTTTCAATTTGTATTATTAAAACACTTTTTGCATAATTTTTATTGTTTTTTGTGCATTTCATAGCACCCACCACCCACACATCTCCCCCCTACCCACTCCATATATTATATATTAGATTCGAATGTATCAATTTTCAATATACCAGAGTGATAAAGATGTATCAAATTGCCTGGAGGTCGATTCCATTGACTGGAGTGTGGTTTTTAGAGGTATGCGTAAAAAGGCACATTTGCTGAAACGGACCACGTTTTGAGATGGGAAAAGCTGAATAACATAAAATCTACAGGATGTAGCGAAACAATTATGGAAGTAAAAGTTGAAGCAGATAACATTTTAAATAAAATGAGACCATATTCGAGTGTCTAGGACAAATGGTTACTATGTTATGAGGAAAAAAGTGTATTTTTATGAAAAAAAGGGAGTTTTTCTGATCTTCAACCTCAATGCGGCACGGGTTAACGTTATCCGATCGACCTAAAACTATGCCAATCTCATTTTCTATTCAAATGGCACCTTTTAGGGTGTTGCCAGAAGTGATTTTCTCAAAAAAAAGTTTGCCTATTGCCTTCTGACCACTTGCCATACTAGAGTGGTCACAAAAAGTCAACTTTCGAAATTCAATCGTGGCAACCCCCTAAATGGTGCCATTTGGCTAGAAATTGAGATCCCCAAAATTTTAGGTCGATCGGAAAACATTAACCCTCCGGAGAGCGCGTGAATTTTGTCATCAGTCCGCAGTTTCGCCGCCCTATCAATTCCCGTCGTACTCACCCTGAAGGTAAATAACCGACTACTGGTGCAGAAAACAAGGGTGATGTCAGTTGCTACATAGCGGTGATATAGTGAAGTATGCATAACGAAGGCCCCAGGCTGATAACTTTCCAATTTCGTCAGCAAATCTAAGGCTAAACGTGTTTGCCGCACTCAGTGCAGCGCGCGCACACCGGAGGGTTAACCCGTGCCGCATCGAGGTTGAAGTTTAGCAAAACTGACTTTTTTTTATAATGATATTATTTCTTTCCTCATAACATAGTAACCATTTGTTCTGGAGACTTGAAATCGGTCATATTTTATTTGAAATGTTATCTTCTTCAAATTTTACTCCAATAATTTGTTCGCTAGATCCTATAGATTTTATGTTATTCAGCTTTGCCCATCTCAAAACGTGGTCCGTTTCAGCAAATGTGCCTTTTTACCCATACCCCTAAAAACCACACTCCAGTCAATGAAATCGACCTCTCGGCAATTTGATACTTCATTATCACTCTCGTATATTCAAAATTGATACATTTGAATCTAATATATAATATATGGAGAGGGTAGGGGGGAGATGGGTGGGTGGTGGGTGCTATGAAATGCACAAAAAACAATAAAAATTATGTAAAAAGTGTTTTAATAATACAAATTGAAAGTTTTTTGTATAGAATATAATAGCCTGGAACTTATTTTACAACACAATATATCTATTCCAACACCACTGAATTGCTTGAACTTTGCTTGACAAAAGACGAAGAACAGCGCCAATTTTTATTACAAGTTGTGTCAAAATGTAGGAAAATTTACCCTGATGTCGATATAGCCTCACTATCTAAGCCATTAATGTAGTTCTAAATTCAGTGGTGTTGGAATAGATATATTGTGTTGTAAAATAGGTTCCAGGCTATTATTTTCTATACAAAAAACTTTCAATTTGTATTATTAAAACACTTTTTACATAATTTTTATTGTTTTTTGTGCATTTCATAGCACCCACCACCCACCCATCTCACCCCTACCCTCTCCATATATTATATATTAGATTCAAATGTATCAATTTTCAATATACCAGAGTGATAAAGATGTATCAAATTGCCTAGAGGATGATTCCATTGACTGGAATGTGGTTTTTAGGGGTATGCGTAAAAAGGCACATTTGCTGAAACGGACCACGTTTTGAGTTGGGAAAAGCTGAATAACATAAAATCTACAGGATGTAGCGAAAAAATTATACAAGTAAATGTTGAAGGAGATAACATTTCAAATAAAATGAGACCAATTTCAAGTCTCTAGGACAAATGGTTACTATGTTATGAGGAAAAAAGAGTATTTTTATGTAACAAAGTGAGTTTTTCTGATCTTCATCCTCAATGCGGCACGGGTTAACGTTATCCGATCGACCTAAAACTTTGCCAATCTCATTTTCTAGTCAAATGGCACCTTTTAGGGGGTTGCCAGAAGTGATTTTCTCAAAAAAAACGCTGCAAAGTCCTTGTCACATGGGGTTTATTATTCTACAGAAATGTTGGCTGTACCTACATTTATTGTTTGTTTCATGGGAAATAATTGAAATAGCTATTTCTGATGGTTTCCACCAATTTTGGCCCCCAAAACACAAATTAGGTAGGTACGATCTTTTTTTTTTTTTTTTCAAATTATCCATGATCATTGGTAGTGCCACCTAATCGTCTTGATCTACGTGTTGAAACTTTTCCTAGTGCTATTCTACAAATTGATGGTGATTTCAGACGATTTCGCAGGTTTTTGCCTCATAAAAAATCAATTTTGGGAGCTGAACATCTGGTACAACCTCAATTTTCCACTCCTTGGCCAAAATCGACCTCATATTCGATCTTCTCGTCCCCAAAAACATGGAAAACGATACCTCAAAAGCTCATGTTACCAACATGTTGCTAAAACGCAAAAAGTACCTATTTCTACACACATTTTCACTCACAACACCCCTGGGTATATTCCGATCGGGCTGAAAAGTTTCGGGACACAACTAGGGCCCAAATGGAGCATGCGTGCGAAAGAACGAATTTTTTAGACCGAAAATGAAGCCTGTACACGTGATACGGCGGACGGCGGACGGCGGACGGCGGACGGCGTACGGCGTACGGCGTACGGCGGACGGCGGACGGACATTGCATATTTTAAATCTACGCACCTTGAAACGGAAAAGAAAAAAGTTTGAGGGGGGGTTATAAAAATTTTTTGCTGGCGATTACATAGGTGTATTATTCAGAGAATAATAAACCAAAATTTTGCCTATTGCCTTGTGACTACCCTACTAGAGTGGGCACAAAAAGTCAACTTTCGAAATTCAATCGTGGCAACCCCCTAAATGGTGCCATTTGGCTAGAAAATGAGATTCCCAAAGTTTTAGGTGGATCGGATAACATTAACCCGTGCCGCGTCGAGGTTGAAGTTTAGAAAAACTCACTTTTGGTTTATTATTCTGTGAATAATACACGTATGTAATCGCTCAGCAAAAAGTTTTTATAACACCCCCTCAAAATTTTTTCTTTTCCGTTTCAAGGTACGTAGATTCCAAAAATGCAATGTCCGTCCGCCGTACGCCGTCCGCCGTACGCCGTCCGCCGTCCGCCGTCCGCCGTCCGCCGTATCACGTGTACAGGCTTCATTTTCGGTCTAAAAAATTCGTTCTTTCGCACACATGCTCCATTTGGGCCCTAGTTGTGTCCCGAAACTTTTCAGCCCGATCGGAATATACCCAGGGGTGTTATGAGTGAAAATGTGTATAAAAATAGGTACTTTTTGCGTTTTAGCAACATGTTGGTAACATGAGCTTTTGAGGTATCGTTTTTCATGTTTTTGGGGACGAGAAGACCGAATATGAAGTCGATTTTGACCAAAGAATAGAAAATTGAGGTTCTACCAGATGTTCAGCTCCCGAAATTGATTTTTTATGAGTCAAAAACCTGGGAAATCGTTTGAAATCACCATCAATTTGTATAATAACACTGGAAAAAGTGTGAACAGGTGGATCAAGACGATTAAATGGTACTATCAATGATCAGAGATAATTTATTTTTTTTAAAAGGAGCGTAGTTTATTCGAGTTTTGGGGGCCAAAATTGGTGGAAACCACCAGAAATAGCTATTTCAATTATTTTATATGAAAGAAACAATAAATAAACAGCCAACATCTCTGTAGGTATGTCCAATGGAATAATAAACCCATGTGACAAGGACATTGCAGCGTTTTTTTCATAAAAATATTATTTCTTTCCTCATAACATAGTAACCATTTGTCCTAGAGACTTGAAATTGGTCCTATTTTATTTGATATGTTATCTTCTTCAACTTATACTCCAATAATTATTACGCTAGATCCTATAGATTTTATGTTATTCAGCTTTTCCCATCTCAAAACGTGGTCCGTTTCAGCAAATGTGCCTTTTTACGCATACCCCTAAAAACCACACTCCAGTCAATGAAATCGACCTCTAGGCAGTTTGATACTTCTTTGTCACTCTGGCATATTGAAAATTGATACATTTGAATCTAATATAATATATAATATATGGGGGGGTAGGGAGGAGATGGGTGGGTGGTGGGTGCTATGAAATGCACAAAAAACAATAAAAATTATGTAAAAAGTGTTTTAATAATACAAATTGAAAGTTTTTTGCATAGACAATAATAGTCTGAAATCACTTATTTTACAACACATTATATCTATTCCAACACCACTGAATTGCTTGAACTCTTGCATGACAAAAGACGAAGAACAGCGCCAATTTTTATTACAAGTTGTGTCAGAATGTAGGAAAATTTACCCTGCTGTCGATATAGCCTCACTATCTAAGCCATTAATGTAGTTCTAAATTCAGTGGTGTTGGAATAGATATATTGTGTTGTAAAATAAGTTCCAGGCTATTATTTTCTATACAAAAAACTTTCAATTTGTATTATTAAAACACTTTTTACATAATTTTTATTGTTTTTTGTGCATTTCATAGCACCCACCACCCACACATCTCCCCCCTACCCACTCCATATATTATATATTAGATTCGAATGTATCAATTTTCAATATACCAGAGTGATAAAGATGTATCAAATTGCCTGGAGGTCGATTCCATTGACTGGAGAGTGGTTTTTAGGGGTATGCGTAAAAAGGCACATTTCCTGAAACGGACCACGTTTTGAGATGGGAAAAGCTGAATAACATAAAATCTACAAGATGTAGCGAAACAATTATGGAAGTAAAAGTTGAAGGAGATAACATTTTAAATAAAATGAGACCATATTCAAGTCTCTAGGACAAATGGTTACTATGTTATGAGGAAAAAAGTGTATTTTTATGAAAAAAAGGGAGTTTTTCTGATCTTCAACCTCAATGCGGCACGGGTTAACGTTATCCGATCGACCTAAAACTATGCCAATCTCATTTTCTATTCAAATGGCACCTTTTAGGGTGTTGCCAGAAGTGATTTTCTCAAAAACAAGTTTGCCTATTGCCTTCTGACCACTTGCCATACTAGAGTGGTCACAAAAAGTCAACTTTCGAAATTCAATCGTGGCAACCCCCTAAATGGTGCCATTTGGCTAGAAATTGAGATCCCCAAAATTTTAGGTCGATCGGAAAACATTAACCCTCCGGAGAGCGCGTGAATTTTGTCATCAGTCCGCAGTTTCGCCGCCCTATCAATTCCCGTCGTACTCACCCTGAAGGTAAATAACCGACTACTGGTGCAGAAAACAAGGGTGATGTCAGTTGCTACATAGCGGTGATATAGTGAAGTATGCATAACGAAGGCCCCAGGCTGATAACTTTCCAATTTCGTCAGCAAATCTAAGGCTAAACGTGTTTGCCGCACTCAGTGCAGCGCGCGCACACCGGAGGGTTAACCCGTGCCGCATCGAGGTTGAAGTTTAGCAAAACTGACTTTTTTTATAATGATATTATTTCTTTCCTCATAACATAGTAACCATTTGTTCTGGAGACTTGAAATCGGTCATATTTTATTTGAAATGTTATCTTCTTCAAATTTTACTCCAATAATTTGTTCGCTAGATCCTATAGATTTTATGTTATTCAGCTTTGCCCATCTCAAAACGTGGTCCGTTTCAGCAAATGTGCCTTTTTACCCATACCCCTAAAAACCACACTCCAGTCAATGAAATCGACCTCTCGGCAATTTGATACTTCATTATCACTCTCGTATATTCAAAATTGATACATTTGAATCTAATATATAATATATGGAGAGGGTAGGGGGGAGATGGGTGGGTGGTGGGTGCTATGAAATGCACAAAAAACAATAAAAATTATGTAAAAAGTGTTTTAATAATACAAATTGAAAGTTTTTTGTATAGAATATAATAGCCTGGAACTTATTTTACAACACAATATATTTATTCCAACACCACTGAATTGCTTGAACTTTGCTTGACAAAAGACGAAGAACAGCGCCAATTTTTATTACAAGTTGTGTCAAAATGTAGGAAAATTTACCCTGATGTCGATATAGCCTCACTATCTAAGCCATTAATGTAGTTCTAAATTCAGTGGTGTTGGAATAGATATATTGTGTTGTAAAATAGGTTCCAGGCTATTATTTTCTATACAAAAAAACTTTTCAATTTGTATTATTAAAACACTTTTTACATAATTTTTATTGTTTTTTGTGCATTTCATAGCACCCACCACCCACCCATCTCACCCCTACCCTCTCCATATATTATATATTAGATTCAAATGTATCAATTTTCAATATACCAGAGTGATAAAGATGTATTAAATTGCCTAGAGGATGATTCCATTGACTGGAATGTGGTTTTTAGGGGTATGCGTAAAATGGCACATTTGCTGAAACGGACCACGTTTTGAGATGGGAAAAGCTGAATAACATAAAATCTACAGGATGTAGCGAAAAAATTATACAAGTAAAAGTTGAAGGAGATAACATTTCAAATAAAATGAGACCAATTTCAAGTCTCTAGGACAAATGGGTACTATGTTATGAGGAAAAAAAGAGTATTATTATGAACAAAGTGAGTTTTTCTGATCTTCAACCTCAATGCGGCACGGGTTAACGTTATCCGATCGACCTAAAACTTTGCGAATCTCATTTTCTAGTCAAATGGCACCTTTTAGGGGTTGCCAGAAGTGATTATCTCAAAAAAAAATTTGCCTATTGCCTTGTGACCACCCTACTAGAGTGGTCACAAAAAGTCAACTTTCGAAATTCATCGTGGCAACCCTCTAAAAGGTGCCATTTGGCTAGAAAATGAGATTCCCAAAAATTTAAGTCGATCGGATAACATTAACCCGTGCCGCATCGAGGTTGAAGTTTAGAAAAACTCACTTTTCTTCATAAAAATATTATTTCTTTCCTCATAACATAGTAACCATTTGTCCTAGAGACTTGAAATTGGTCTTATTTTATTTGAAATGTTATCTTCTTCAACTTTTACTCCAATAATTTTTTCGCTAGATCCTATAGATTTTATGTTATTCAGCTTTTCCCATCTCAAAACGTGGTCCGTTTCACCAAATGTGCCGTTTTACGAATACCCCTAAAAACCACACTCCAGTCAATGAAATCGACCTTTAGGCAATTTCATACTTCTTTATCACTGTGGTATATTGAAAATTGATAAATTTGCTTGACAAAAGACGAAGAACAGCGCCGATTTTTATTACAAGTTGTGTCAGAATGTAGGAAAATTTACCCTGATGTCGATAAAGCCTCACTACCTAAGCCATTAATGTAGTTCTAAATTCAGTGGTGTTGGAATAGATGTATTGTGTTGTAAAATAAGTTCCGGGCTATTATTTTCTATACAAAAAAAATTTCAATTTGTATCATTAAAACACTTTTTTACATAATTTTTATTGTTTTTTGTGCATTTCATAGCACCCACCACCCACCCCATCTCACCCCTTCCCCCTACATATATTATATTTTCAATATAACAGAGTGATAAAGAAGTATCAAATTGCCTAGAGGTCGATTCCATTGACTGGAGTGTGGTTTTTAGGGGTAAAATGCGTAAAATGGCACATTTGCTGAAACGGACCACGTTTTGAGATGGGAAAAGGTGAATAACATAAAATCTACAGGATGTAGCGAAAAAATTAGGGTGGTAAAAGTTGAAGAAGATAACATTTTATATAAAATGAGACCAATTCAAGTCTCTAGGACAAATGGGTACGATGTTATGAGGAAAAAAAGAGTATTATTATGAAACAAAGTGAGTTTTTCTGATCTTCAAACCTCAATGCGGCACGGGTTAACGTTATCCGATCGACCTAAAACTTTGCCAATCTCATTTTCTAGTCAAATGGCACCTTTTAGGGGGTTGCCAGAAGTGATTTTCTCAAAAAAAATTTTGCCTATTGCCTTGTGACCACCCTACTAGAGTGGTCACAAAAAGTCAACTTTCGAAATTCAATCGTGGCAACCCCCTAAAAGGAGCCATTTGACTAGAAAATGAGATTCCCAAAGTTTTAGGTCGATCTGATAACATTAACCCATGCCGCATCGAGGTTGAAGTTTAGAAAAACTCACTTTTTTTCATAAAAATATTATTTCATTCCTCATAACATAGTAACCATTTGTCCTAGAGACTTGAAATTGGTCTTATTTTATTCGAAATGTTATCTTCTTCAACTTTTACTCGAATAATTTGTTCGCTAGATCCTATAGATTTTATGTTATTCAGCTTTTCCCATCTCAAAACGTGGTCCGTTTCAGCAAATGTGCCCTTTTTACGCATACCCCTAAAAAACCACACTCCAGTCAAGGTAATCGACCTCTAGGCAATTTGATACTTCTTTATCACTCTGGCATATTGAAAATTGATACATTTGAATCTAATATATAATATATGGAGGGGGTAGGGGGGGTGATGGGTGGGGGTTGGTGGGTGCTATGAAATGCACAAAAAACAATAAGAATTATGTAAAAAGTTTTTTAATAATTCAAATTGAAAGTTTTTTGTATAGAAAATAATAGCCTGGAACTTATTTTACAACACAATATATCTATTCCAACACCACTGAATTGCTTGAACTCTTGCTTGACAAAATACGAAGAACCAAGGCATATACCTTACGCACAGCGACCCATGTGTACGTACGCGTCGACACACCGCGGGGGAAACTAGAGCCCACCCTACACCGGCCCTCATCAAATCCTCACGAACGACGGCAAAACCATCACATACCTCACGGACGACCGCCATACGCCGTCAGTGGTCCATCGACCGGTGTAAATCGGCCCCCTCTCCCACGCACACCACGGGCCCCACCAACACACCCACAGCCGCCCCCCACACAACAGCTGCGGCTATAAACACTCAAGCCCCACAGCAACGTCAACCACTATACAGCTATGTCGCGGAAGCCGCCCTACAGCCGCCCAGATCCTCCGCGATCTCGCCCTCCACGCCGTCACCGCCGGCCCCGACGAAGCGGAAGCCAACCCGGCCTCAGCCAACAGGCCACCACGGCCCCTTCCCCATCCGTCAGGCAATGGCCATAACACGAGCCGGCGCGATGCCCATCCACGCGCGGCCCCCGGAAGGACACGCCTTAGCAGCCCCCGCCACCCCACCGACAGCAACCGCCGGGTATCCGCCCGCTCACCCCGCGGCCGTCGACGGCGACACCGGGCACACCTTGCTCACCATCACCACCCCCCGCGAACCACACAGTCACGCTGCACCTCCTGCCGTACGCCGGCACCTGCAGCGACTGCTGCATTCACGGGGTACGACGGCCCACCCAGCACACCGTGGAAGTGCAAGCCTCGCCAGACACCTCTACCAAGGCCACCTACGCCCGGCACATAGCGAAGGCTCTCTTGGCAACGATGGAACGCGGCACTCAAAACCGACCCCCCTCGGCACGTCACTCTCTGCCACGCCCACGGCACGGCCGACGTCGCCAAAGCCGACACCGCCGCTAACGCCGCACAGCCGCCCACGGATACCGCAGCCCCACTACCGCACGGCCAGCATCCACCACTGTC
>OX940974.1:91342144-91641593 GCA_954871275.1 Leptopterna dolabrata | reverse complement strand
TGACAAAGACGAAGAACAGCGCCAATTTTTATTACAAGTTGTGTCAGAATGTAGGAAAATTTACCCTGATGTCGATATAGCCTCACTATCTAAGCCATTAATGTAGTTCTAAATTCAGTGGTGTTGGAATAGATATATTGTGTTGTAAAATAAGTTCCAGGCTATTATTTTCTATACAAAAAACTTTCAATTTGTATTATTAAAACACTTTTTACATAATTTTTATTGTTTTTTGTGCATTTCATAGCACACACCACCCACCCATCTCCCCCCTACCCCCTCCATATATTATATATTAGATTCAAATGTATCAATTTTCAATATACCAGAGTGATAAAGAAGTATCAAATTGCCTGGAGGTCGATTTCATTGACTGGAGTGTGGTTTTTAGGGGTATGCGTAAAAAGGCACATTTGCTGAAACGGACCACGTTTTGAGATGGGAAAAGCTGAATAACGTAAAATCTACAGGATGTAGCGAAAACATTATGGAAGTAAAAGTTGAAGAAGATAACATTTTAAATAAATTGAGACCAATTTCAAGTCTCTAGGACGAATGGTTACTATGTTATGAGGAAAAAAAGAGTATTTTTATGAAACAAAGTGAGTTTTTCTGATCTTCAACCTCAATGCGGCTCGGGTTAACGTTATCCGATCGACCTAAAACTTTGCGAATCTCATTTTCTAGTCAATTGGCACCTTTTAGGGGGTTGCCAGAAGTGATTTTCTCAAAAATAAATTTGCCTATTGCTTGAGTGGTCACAAAAAGTAAACTTTCGAAATTCAATCGTGGCAACCCCCTAAAAGGTGCCATTGGACTAGAAAATGAGATTCCCGAAGTTTTAGGTCGATCGGATAACATTAACCCGTGCCGCATCGAGGTTGAAGTTTAGAAAAACTCACTTTTTTTCATAAAAATATTATTTCTTTCCTCATAACATAGTAACCATTTGTCCTAGAGACTTGAAATGGGTCTTATTTTATTTGAAATGTTATCTTCTTCAACTTTTACTCTTATAATTTGTTCGCTAGATCCTATAGATTTTATGTTATTCAGCTTTTCCCATCTCAAAACGTGGTCCGTTTCAGCAAATGTGCCTTTTTACGCATACCCCTAAAAACCACACTCCACTCAATGAAATCGACCTCTAGGCAATTTGATACTTCTTTATCACTCTGGCATATTGAAAATTGATACATTTGAATCTAATACATAATATATGGAGCGGGTAGGGGGGAGATGGGTGGGTGGTGGGTGCTATGAAATGCAAAAAAAACAATAAAAATTATGTAAAAAGTGTTTTAATAATACAAATTGAAAGTTTTTGTATGGAAAATAATAGCCTGGAACTTATTTTACAACACAATATATCTATTCCAACACCACTGAATTGCTTGAACTCTTGCTTGACAAAGACGAAGAACAGCGCCAATTTTTATTACAAGTTGTGTCAGAATGTAGGAAAATTTACCCTGATGTCGATATAGCCTCACTATC
Source organism: Leptopterna dolabrata (assembly GCA_954871275.1). Taxonomy (NCBI): domain Eukaryota; kingdom Metazoa; phylum Arthropoda; class Insecta; order Hemiptera; family Miridae; genus Leptopterna; species Leptopterna dolabrata. Next base: position 91,640,096 of record OX940974.1, on the reverse strand, counting down.
TAAGCCATTAATGTAGTTCTAAATTCAGTGGTGTTGGAATAGATATATTGTGTTGTAAAATAAGTTCCAGGCTATTATTTTCTATACAATAAACTTTCAATTTGTATTATTTAAACACTTTTTACATTATTTTTTTTGTTTTTTGTGCATTTCATAGAAGCCCACCACCCACCCATCTCCCCCCTACCCCCTCCATATATTATGTATCAATTTTCAATATACCAGAGTGATAAAGAAGTATCAAATTGCCTAGAGGTCGATTTCATCGACTGGAGTGTGGTTTTTAGGGGTACGCCTAAAAAGGCACATTTGCTGAAACGGACCACGTTTTGAGATGGGAAAATCTGAATAACATAAAATCTACAGGATGTAGCGAAACAATTATACAAGTAAAAGTTGAAGAAGATAATATTTTAAATAAAATGAGACCAATTTCAAGTCTCTAGGACAAATGGTTACTATGTTATGAGCAGAGCCCTTCACAATATGACACTTACTTTTGTGAAATAGGGCCCTAAAAAATATGGCAATATGGCACTTATTTTGGCCCAGATATGGTACTTATTTGTCTCAATATGGCACTTATTTTTCAACCCTCTCCGACCACCCCAGCTATTCTGAGATGATAATATCACAACATACAAGTCATTTATACTAAATGATTTATTTTATTTACAAAGCTTTATACTAATAATTTATTATTATTATTATTATTTTATTATTATTATCATTATTATTATTATTATTATTATCATCATTATTATTAAATAACAAATCAGGTGTGAAGCAACGCTTTCCATTGAAAATCCCAGCCATCGATCACTCAGAAGGTATTTCATTTTTGGGAAAGTCCTCTCCACATCAGCTGATGTTGCCGGGACGTACTTTATAGAGAGGACATCAGCAGGTTCCCAGCCTTCATTCAGAGTGGCTTCCTCACCAGACAGAGTGGCGACCCGTGGAAGCACCCCATTCCAAAAGGGTTAGAGGCGTTAGTAATCGCTCTACACTAATGGCCTCAGGGTTCGAGAAACCTCATGTCATTCGAACATTTTCACTTCAAATTTTTTTTTTAATTTTTTTTAAGGAGTTTGGCGAAAAAAAGGCAAAACATGGCACAAACATGGCATTTTCCCAAAAATTGGCAGAACATGGCATTTTACAAAAAATCGGCAGAATATGGCATTTTTGTATGGCGCCATGGCAATATGGCATTTGAAGGGCTCTGGTTCTGAGGAAAAAAAATAGTATTTTTCTGAAACAAAGTGAGTTTTTCTGATCTTCAACCTCAATGCGGCACGGGTTAACGTTATCCGATCGACTTAAAACTTTGCGAATCTAATTTTCTAGTCAAATGGCACCTTTCAGGGGGTTGGCAGAAGTGATTTTCTCAAAAAAAATTTGCCTATTGCCTTGTGACCACCCTACTAGAGTGGTCACAAAAAGTCAACTTTCGAAATTCAATCGTGGCAACCCCCTAAAAGGTGCCATTGGACTAGAAAATGAGATTCCCAAAGTTTTAGGTCGATCGGACAACATTAACCCGTGCCGCATCGAGGTTGAAGTTTAGAAAAACTCACTTTTTTTCATAAAAATAATATTTCTTTCCTCATAACATAGTAACCATTTGTCCTAGAGACTTGAAATGGGTCTTATTTTATTTGAAATGTTATCTTCTTCAACGTTTACTCGAATAATTGTTTCGGTAGATCCTATAGATTTTATGTTATTCAGCTTTTCCCATCTCAAAACGTGGTCCGTTTCAGCAAATGTGCCTTTTTACGCATACCCCTAAAAACCACACTCCACTCAATGAAATCGACCTCTAGGCAATTTGATACTTCTTTATCACTCTGGCATATTGAAAATTGGTACATTTGAATCTAATACATAATATATGGAGCGGGTAGGGGGGAGATGGGTGGGTGGTGGGTGCTATGAAATGCACAAAAAACAATAAAAATTATGTAAAAAGTGTTTTAATAATACAAATTGAAAGTTTTTGTATGGAAAATAATAGCCTGGAACTTATTTTACAACACAATATATCTATTCCAACACCACTGAATTGCTTGAACTCTTGCTTGACAAAGACGAAGAACAGCGCCAATTTTTATTACAAGTTGTGTCAGAATGTAGGAAAATTTACCCTGATGTCGATATAGCCTCACTATCTAAGCCATTAATGTAGTTCTAAATCCAGTGGTGTTCGAATAGATATATTGTGTTGTAAAATAAGTTCCAGGCTATTATTTTCTATACAAAAAACTTTCAATTTGTATTATTAAAACACTTTTTACATAATTTTTATTGTTTTTTGTGCATTTCATAGCACACACCACCCACCCATCTCCCCCCTACCCCCTCCATATATTATATATTAGATTCAAATGTATCAATTTTCAATATACCAGAGTGATAAAGAAGTATCAAATTGCCTAGAGGTCGATTTCATTGACTGGAGTGTGGTTTTTAGGGGTGTGCGTAAAAAGGCACATTTGCTGAAACGGACCACGTTTTGAGATGGGAAAAGCTGAATAACATAAAATCTACAGGATGTAGCGAAAACATTATGGAAGTAAAAGTTGAAGGAGATAACATTTTAAATAAAATGAGACCAATTTCAAGTCTCTAGGACGAATGGTTACTATGTTATGAGGAAAAAAAGAGTATTTTTATGAAACAAAGTGAGTTTTTCTGATCTTCAACCTCAATGCGGCTCGGGTTAACGTTATCCGATCGACCTAAAACTTTGCGAATCTCATTTTCTAGTCAATTGGCACCTTTTAGGGGGTTGCCAGAAGTGATTTTCTCAAAAATAAATTTGCCTATTGCTAGAGTGGTCACAAAAAGTCAACTTTCGAAATTCAATCGTGGCAACCCCCTATAAGGTGCCATTGGACTAGAAAATGAGATTCCCAAAGTTTTAGGTCGATCGGATAACATTAACCCGTGCCGCATCGAGGTTGAAGTTTAGAAAACTCACTTTTTTTCATAAAAATATTATTTCTTTCCTCATAACATAGTAACCATTTGTCCTAGTGACTTGAAATGGGTCTTATTTTATTTGAAATGTTATCTTCTTCAACGTTTACTCGAATAATTGTTTCGGTAGATCCTATAGATTTTATGTTATTCAGCTTTTCCCATCTCAAAACGTGGTCCGTTTCAGCAAATGTGCCTTTTTACGCATACCCCTAAAAACCACACTCCAGTCAATGAAATCGACCTCTAGGCAATTTGATACTTCTTTATCACTCTGGCATATTGAAAATTGATACATTTGAATCTAATACATAATATATGGAGCGGGTAGGGGGGAGATGGGTGGGTGGTGGGTGCTATGAAATGCACAAAAAACAATAAAAATCATGTGAAAAGTGTTTTAATAATACAAATTTAAAGTTTTTGTATGGAAAATAATAGCCTGGAACTTATTTTACAACACAATATATCTATTCCAACACCACTGAATTGCTTGAACTCTTGCTTGACAAAGACGAAGAACAGCGCCAATTTTTATTACAAGTTGTGTCAGAATGTAGGAAAATTTACCCTGATGTCGATATAGCCTCACTATCTAAGCCATTAATGTAGTTCTAAATCCAGTGGTGTTGGAATAGATATATTGTGTTGTAAAATAAGTTCCAGGCTATTATTTTGTATACAAAAAACTTTCAATTTGTATTATTAAAACACTTTTTACATAATTTTTATTGTTTTTTGTGCATTTCATAGCACACACCACCCACCCACTCCCCCCTATCCCCTCCATATATTATATATTAGATTCAAATGTATCAATTTTCAATATACCAGAGTGATAAAGAAGTATCAAATTGCCTAGAGGTCGATTTCATTGACTGGAGTGTGGTTTTTAGGGGTGTGCGTAAAAAGGCACATTTGCTGAAACGGACCACGTTTTGAGATGGGAAAAGCTGAATAACGTAAAATCTACTGGATGTAGCGAAAACATTATAGAAGTAAAAGTTGAAGAAGATAACATTTTAATTAAATTGAGACAAATTTCAAGTCTCTAGGACGAATGGTTACTATGTTATGAGGAAAAAAAGAGTATTTTTATGAAACAAAGTGAGTTTTTCTGATCTTCAACCTCAATGCGGCTCGGGTTAACGTTATCCGATCGACCTAAAACTTTGCGAATCTCATTTTCTAGTCAATTGGCACCTTTTAGGGGGTTGCCAGAAGTGATTTTCTCAAAAATAAATTTGCCTATTGCTTGAGTGGTCACAAAAAGTCAACTTTCGAAATTCAATCGTGGCAACCCCCTAAAAGGTGCCATTGGACTAGAAAATGAGATTCCCAAAGTTTTAGGTCGATCGGACAACATTAACCCGTGCCGCATCGAGGTTGAAGTTTAGAAAAACTCACTTTTTTTCATAAAAATAATATTTCTTTCCTCATAACATAGTAACCATTTGTCCTAGAGACTTGAAATGGGTCTTATTTTATTTGAAATGTTATCTTCTTCAACGTTTACTCGAATAATTGTTTCGGTAGATCCTATAGATTTTATGTTATTCAGCTTTTCCCATCTCAAAACGTGGTCCGTTTCAGCAAATGTGCCTTTTTACGCATACCCCTAAAAACCACACTCCACTCAATGAAATCGACCTCTAGGCAATTTGATACTTCTTTATCACTCTGGCATATTGAAAATTGGTACATTTGAATCTAATACATAATATATGGAGCGGGTAGGGGGGAGATGGGTGGGTGGTGGGTGCTATGAAATGCACAAAAAACAATAAAAATTATGTAAAAAGTGTTTTAATAATACAAATTGAAAGTTTTTGTATGGAAAATAATAGCCTGGAACTTATTTTACAACACAATATATCTATTCCAACACCACTGAATTGCTTGAACTCTTGCTTGACAAAGACGAAGAACAGCGCCAATTTTTATTACAAGTTGTGTCAGAATGTAGGAAAATTTACCCTGATGTCGATATAGCCTCACTATCTAAGCCATTAATGTAGTTCTAAATCCAGTGGTGTTCGAATAGATATATTGTGTTGTAAAATAAGTTCCAGGCTATTATTTTCTATACAAAAAACTTTCAATTTGTATTATTAAAACACTTTTTACATAATTTTTATTGTTTTTTGTGCATTTCATAGCACACACCACCCACCCATCTCCCCCCTACCCCCTCCATATATTATATATTAGATTCAAATGTATCAATTTTCAATATACCAGAGTGATAAAGAAGTATCAAATTGCCTAGAGGTCGATTTCATTGACTGGAGTGTGGTTTTTAGGGGTGTGCGTAAAAAGGCACATTTGCTGAAACGGACCACGTTTTGAGATGGGAAAAGCTGAATAACATAAAATCTACAGGATGTAGCGAAAACATTATGGAAGTAAAAGTTGAAGAAGATAACATTTTAAATAAAATGAGACCAATTTCAAGTCTCTAGGACGAATGGTTACTATGTTATGAGGAAAAAAAGAGTATTTTTATGAAACAAAGTGAGTTTTTCTGATCTTCAACCTCAATGCGGCTCGGGTTAACGTTATCCGATCGACCAAAAACTTTGCGAATCTCATTTTCTAGTCAATTGGCACCTTTTAGGGGGTTGCCAGAAGTGATTTTCTCAAAAATAAATTTGCCTATTGCTAGAGTGGTCACAAAAAGTCAACTTTCGAAATTCAATCGTGGCAACCCCCTAAAAGGTGCCATTGGACTAGAAAATGAGATTCCCAAAGTTTTAGGTCGATCGGATAACATTAACCCGTGCCGCATCGAGGTTGAAGTTTAGAAAAACTCACTTTTTTTCATAAAAATATTATTTCTTTCCTCATAACATAGTAACCATTTGTCCTAGAGACTTGAAATGGGTCTTATTTTATTTGAAATGTTATCTTCTTCAACTTTTACTCTTATAATTTGTTCGCTAGATCCTATAGATTTTATGTTATTCAGCTTTTCCCATCTCAAAACGTGGTCCGTTTCAGCAAATGTACCTTTTTACGCATACCCCTAAAAACCACACTCCAGTCAATGAAATCGACCTCTAGGCAATTTGATACTTCTTTATCACTCTGGCATATTGAAAATTGATACATTTGAATCTAATACATAATATATGGAGCGGGTAGGGGGGAGATGGGTGGGTGGTGGGTGCTATGAAATGCAAAAAAAACAATAAAAATTATGTAAAAAGTGTTTTAATAATACAAATTGAAAGTTTTTGTATGGAAAATAATAGCCTGGAACTTATTTTACAACACAATATATCTATTCCAACACCACTGAATTGCTTGAACTCTTGCTTGACAAAGACGAAGAACAGCGCCAATTTTTATTACAAGTTGTGTCAGAATGTAGGAAAATTTACCCTGATGTCGATATAGCCTCACTATCTAAGCCATTAATGTAGTTCTAAATTCAGTGGTGTTGGAATAGATATATTGTGTTGTAAAATAAGTTCCAGGCTATTATTTTCTATACAATAAACTTTCAATTTGTATTATTTAAACACTTTTTACATTATTTTTATTGTTTTTTGTGCATTTCATAGAAGCCCACCACCCACCCATCTCCCCCCTACCCCCTCCATATATTATGTATCAATTTTCAATATACCAGAGTGATAAAGAAGTATCAAATTGCCTAGAGGTCGATTTCATCGACTGGAGTGTGGTTTTTAGGGGTACGCGTAAAAAGGCACATTTGCTGAAACGGACCACGTTTTGAGATGGGAAAATCTGAATAACATAAAATCTACAGGATGTAGCGAAACAATTATACAAGTAAAAGTTGAAGAAGATAATATTTTAAATAAAATGAGACCAATTTCAAGTCTCTAGGACAAATGGTTACTATGTTATGAGCAGAGCCCTTCACAATATGACACTTACTTTTGTGAAATAGGGCCCTAAAAAATATGGCAATATGGCACTTATTTTGGCCCAGATATGGTACTTATTTGTCTCAATATGGCACTTATTTTTCAACCCTCTCCGACCACCCCAGCTATTCTGAGATGATAATATCACAACATACAAGTCATTTATACTAAATGATTTATTTTATTTACAAAGCTTTATACTAATAATTTATTATTATTATTATTATTTTATTATTATTATCATTATTATTATTATTATTATTATCATCATTATTATTAAATAACAAATCAGGTGTGAAGCAACGCTTTCCATTGAAAATCCCAGCCATCGATCACTCAGAAGGTATTTCATTTTTGGGAAAGTCCTCTCCACATCAGCTGATGTTGCCGGGACGTACTTTATAGAGAGGACATCAGCAGGTTCCCAGCCTTCATTCAGAGTGGCTTCCTCACCAGACAGAGTGGCGACCCGTGGAAGCACCCCATTCCAAAAGGGTTAGAGGCGTTAGTAATCGCTCTACACTAATGGCCTCAGGGTTCGAGAAACCTCATGTCATTCGAACATTTTCACTTCAAATTTTTTTTTTAATTTTTTTTAAGGAGTTTGGCGAAAAAAAGGCAAAACATGGCACAAACATGGCATTTTCCCAAAAATTGGCAGAACATGGCATTTTACAAAAAATCGGCAGAATATGGCATTTTTGTATGGCGCCATGGCAATATGGCATTTGAAGGGCTCTGGTTCTGAGGAAAAAAAATAGTATTTTTCTGAAACAAAGTGAGTTTTTCTGATCTTCAACCTCAATGCGGCACGGGTTAACGTTATCCGATCGACTTAAAACTTTGCGAATCTAATTTTCTAGTCAAATGGCACCTTTCAGGGGGTTGGCAGAAGTGATTTTCTCAAAAAAAATTTGCCTATTGCCTTGTGACCACCCTACTAGAGTGGTCACAAAAAGTCAACTTTCGAAATTCAATCGTGGCAACCCCCTAAAAGGTGCCATTGGACTAGAAAATGAGATTCCCAAAGTTTTAGGTCGATCGGACAACATTAACCCGTGCCGCATCGAGGTTGAAGTTTAGAAAAACTCACTTTTTTTCATAAAAATAATATTTCTTTCCTCATAACATAGTAACCATTTGTCCTAGAGACTTGAAATGGGTCTTATTTTATTTGAAATGTTATCTTCTTCAACGTTTACTCGAATAATTGTTTCGGTAGATCCTATAGATTTTATGTTATTCAGCTTTTCCCATCTCAAAACGTGGTCCGTTTCAGCAAATGTGCCTTTTTACGCATACCCCTAAAAACCACACTCCACTCAATGAAATCGACCTCTAGGCAATTTGATACTTCTTTATCACTCTGGCATATTGAAAATTGGTACATTTGAATCTAATACATAATATATGGAGCGGGTAGGGGGGAGATGGGTGGGTGGTGGGTGCTATGAAATGCACAAAAACAATAAAAATTATGTAAAAAGTGTTTTAATAATACAAATTGAAAGTTTTTGTATGGAAAATAATAGCCTGGAACTTATTTTACAACACAATATATCTATTCCAACACCACTGAATTGCTTGAACTCTTGCTTGACAAAGACGAAGAACAGCGCCAATTTTTATTACAAGTTGTGTCAGAATGTAGGAAAATTTACCCTGATGTCGATATAGCCTCACTATCTAAGCCATTAATGTAGTTCTAAATCCAGTGGTGTTCGAATAGATATATTGTGTTGTAAAATAAGTTCCAGGCTATTATTTTCTATACAAAAAACTTTCAATTTGTATTATTAAAACACTTTTTACATAATTTTTATTGTTTTTTGTGCATTTCATAGCACACACCACCCACCCATCTCCCCCCTACCCCCTCCATATATTATATATTAGATTCAAATGTATCAATTTTCAATATACCAGAGTGATAAAGAAGTATCAAATTGCCTAGAGGTCGATTTCATTGACTGGAGTGTGGTTTTTAGGGGTGTGCGTAAAAAGGCACATTTGCTGAAACGGACCACGTTTTGAGATGGGAAAAGCTGAATAACATAAAATCTACAGGATGTAGCGAAAACATTATGGAAGTAAAAGTTGAAGGAGATAACATTTTAAATAAAATGAGACCAATTTCAAGTCTCTAGGACGAATGGTTACTATGTTATGAGGAAAAAAAGAGTATTTTTATGAAACAAAGTGAGTTTTTCTGATCTTCAACCTCAATGCGGCTCGGGTTAACGTTATCCGATCGACCTAAAACTTTGCGAATCTCATTTTCTAGTCAATTGGCACCTTTTAGGGGGTTGCCAGAAGTGATTTTCTCAAAAATAAATTTGCCTATTGCTAGAGTGGTCACAAAAAGTCAACTTTCGAAATTCAATCGTGGCAACCCCCTATAAGGTGCCATTGGACTAGAAAATGAGATTCCCAAAGTTTTAGGTCGATCGGATAACATTAACCCGTGCCGCATCGAGGTTGAAGTTTAGAAAACTCACTTTTTTTCATAAAAATATTATTTCTTTCCTCATAACATAGTAACCATTTGTCCTAGTGACTTGAAATGGGTCTTATTTTATTTGAAATGTTATCTTCTTCAACGTTTACTCGAATAATTGTTTCGGTAGATCCTATAGATTTTATGTTATTCAGCTTTTCCCATCTCAAAACGTGGTCCGTTTCAGCAAATGTGCCTTTTTACGCATACCCCTAAAAACCACACTCCAGTCAATGAAATCGACCTCTAGGCAATTTGATACTTCTTTATCACTCTGGCATATTGAAAATTGATACATTTGAATCTAATACATAATATATGGAGCGGGTAGGGGGGAGATGGGTGGGTGGTGGGTGCTATGAAATGCACAAAAAACAATAAAAATCATGTGAAAAGTGTTTTAATAATACAAATTTAAAGTTTTTGTATGGAAAATAATAGCCTGGAACTTATTTTACAACACAATATATCTATTCCAACACCACTGAATTGCTTGAACTCTTGCTTGACAAAGACGAAGAACAGCGCCAATTTTTATTACAAGTTGTGTCAGAATGTAGGAAAATTTACCCTGATGTCGATATAGCCTCACTATCTAAGCCATTAATGTAGTTCTAAATCCAGTGGTGTTGGAATAGATATATTGTGTTGTAAAATAAGTTCCAGGCTATTATTTTGTATACAAAAAACTTTCAATTTGTATTATTAAAACACTTTTTACATAATTTTTATTGTTTTTTGTGCATTTCATAGCACACACCACCCACCCACTCCCCCCTATCCCCTCCATATATTATATATTAGATTCAAATGTATCAATTTTCAATATACCAGAGTGATAAAGAAGTATCAAATTGCCTAGAGGTCGATTTCATTGACTGGAGTGTGGTTTTTAGGGGTATGCGTAAAAAGGCACATTTGCTGAAACGGACCACGTTTTGAGATGGGAAAAGCTGAATAACGTTAAATCTACTGGATGTAGCGAAAACATTATAGAAGTAAAAGTTGAAGAAGATAACATTTTAATTAAATTGAGACAAATTTCAAGTCTCTAGGACGAATGGTTACTATGTTATGAGGAAAAAAAGAGTATTTTTATGAAACAAAGTGAGTTTTTCTGATCTTCAACCTCAATGCGGCTCGGGTTAACGTTATCCGATCGACCTAAAACTTTGCGAATCTCATTTTCTAGTCAATTGGCACCTTTTAGGGGGTTGCCAGAAGTGATTTTCTCAAAAATAAATTTGCCTATTGCTTGAGTGGTCACAAAAAGTCAACTTTCGAAATTCAATCGTGGCAACCCCCTAAAAGGTGCCATTGGACTAGAAAATGAGATTCCCAAAGTTTTAGGTCGATCGGACAACATTAACCCGTGCCGCATCGAGGTTGAAGTTTAGAAAAACTCACTTTTTTTCATAAAAATATTATTTCTTTCCTCTCAACATAGTAACCATTTGTCCTAGAGACTTGAAATGGGTCTTATTTTATTTGAAATGTTATCTTCTTCAACGTTTACTCGAATAATTGTTTCGGTAGATCCTATAGATTTTATGTTATTCAGCTTTTCCCATCTCAAAACGTGGTCCGTTTAAGCAAATGTGCCTTTTTACGCATACCCCTAAAAACCACACTCCAGTCAATGAAATCGACCTCTAGGCAATTTGATACTTCTTTATCACTCTGGCATATTGAAAATTGATACATTTGAATCTAATACATAATATATGGAGCGGGTAGGGGGGAGATGGGTGGGTGGTGGGTGCTATGAAATGCACAAAAAACAATAAAAATTATGTAAAAAGTGTTTTAATAATACAAATTGAAAGTTTTTGTATGGAAAATAATAGCCTGGAACTTATTTTACAACACAATATATCTATTCCAACACCACTGAATTGCTTGAACTCTTGCTTGACAAAGACGAAGAACAGCGCCAATTTTTATTACAAGTTGTGTCAGAATGTAGGAAAATTTACCCTGATGTCGATATAGCCTCACTATCTAAGCCATTAATGTAGTTCTAAATCCAGTGGTGTTCGAATAGATATATTGTGTTGTAAAATAAGTTCCAGGCTATTATTTTCTATACAAAAAACTTTCAATTTGTATTATTAAAACACTTTTTACATAATTTTTATTGTTTTTTGTGCATTTCATAGCACACACCACCCACCCATCTCCCCCCTACCCCCTCCATATATTATATATTAGATTCAAATGTATCAATTTTCAATATACCAGAGTGATAAAGAAGTATCAAATTGATTAGAGGTCGATTTCATTGACTGGAGTGTGGTTTTTAGGGGTGTGCGTAAAAAGGCACATTTGCTGAAACGGACCACGTTTTGAGATGGGAAAAGCTGAATAACATAAAATCTACAGGATGTAGCGAAAACATTATGGAAGTAAAAGTTGAAGGAGATAACATTTTAAATAAAATGAGACCAATTTCAAGTCTCTAGGACGAATGGTTACTATGTTATGAGGAAAAAAAGAGTATTTTTATGAAACAAAGTGAGTTTTTCTGATCTTCAACCTCAATGCGGCTCGGGTTAACGTTATCCGATCGACCTAAAACTTTGCGAATCTCATTTTCTAGTCAATTGGCACCTTTTAGGGGGTTGCCAGAAGTGATTTTCTCAAAAATAAATTTGCCTATTGCTAGAGTGGTCACAAAAAGTCAACTTTCGAAATTCAATCGTGGCAACCCCCTATAAGGTGCCATTGGACTAGAAAATGAGATTCCCAAAGTTTTAGGTCGATCGGATAACATTAACCCGTGCCGCATCGAGGTTGAAGTTTAGAAAACTCACTTTTTTTCATAAAAATATTATTTCTTTCCTCATAACATAGTAACCATTTGTCCTAGTGACTTGAAATGGGTCTTATTTTATTTGAAATGTTATCTTCTTCAACGTTTACTCGAATAATTGTTTCGGTAGATCCTATAGATTTTATGTTATTCAGCTTTTCCCATCTCAAAACGTGGTCCGTTTCAGCAAATGTGCCTTTTTACGCATACCCCTAAAAACCACACTCCAGTCAATGAAATCGACCTCTAGGCAATTTGATACTTCTTTATCACTCTGGCATATTGAAAATTGATACATTTGAATCTAATACATAATATATGGAGCGGGTAGGGGGGAGATGGGTGGGTGGTGGGTGCTATGAAATGCACAAAAAACAATAAAAATCATGTGAAAAGTGTTTTAATAATACAAATTTAAAGTTTTTGTATGGAAAATAATAGCCTGGAAATTATTTTTCAACACAATATATCTATTCCAACACCACTGAATTGCTTGAACTCTTGCTTGACAAAGACGAAGAACAGCGCCAATTTTTATTACAAGTTGTGTCAGAATGTAGGAAAATTTACCCTGATGTCGATATAGCCTCACTATCTAAGCCATTAATGTAGTTCTAAATCCAGTGGTGTTGGAATAGATATATTGTGTTGTAAAATAAGTTCCAGGCTATTATTTTGTATACAAAAAACTTTCAATTTGTATTATTAAAACACTTTTTACATAATTTTTATTGTTTTTTGTGCATTTCATAGCACACACCACCCACCCATCTCCCCCCTACCCCCTCCATATATTATATATTAGATTCAAATGTATCAATTTTCAATATACCAGAGTGATAAAGAAGTATCAAATTGCCTAGAGGTCGATTTCATTGACTGGAGTGTGGTTTTTAGGGGTGTGCGTAAAAAGGCACATTTGCTGAAACGGACCACGTTTTGAGATGGGAAAAGCTGAATAACATAAAATCTACAGGATGTAGCGAAAACATTATGGAAGGAAAAGTTGAAGAAGATAACATTTTAAATAAAATGAGACCAATTTCAAGTCTCTAGGACGAATGGTTACTATGTTATGAGGAAAATAAGAGTATTTTTATTAAACAAAGTGAGTTTTTCTGATCTTCAACCTCAATGCGGCTCGGGTTAACGTTATCCGATCGACCTAAAACTTTGCGAATCTCATTTTCTAGTCAATTGGCACCTTTTAGGGGGTTGCCAGAAGTGATTTTCTCAAAAATAAATTTGCCTATTGCTAGAGTGGTCACAAAAAGTCAACTTTCGAAATTCAATCGTGGCAACCCCCTATAAGGTGCCATTGGACTAGAAAATGAGATTCCCAAAGTTTTAGGTCGATCGGATAACATTAACCCGTGCCGCATCAAGGTTGAAGTTTAGAAAACTCACTTTTTTTCATAAAAATATTATTTCTTTCCTCATAACATAGTAACCATTTGTCCTAGAGACTTGAAATGGGTCTTATTTTATTTGAAATGTTATCTTCTTCAACGTTTACTCGAATAATTGTTTCGGTAGATCCTATAGATTTTATGTTATTCAGCTTTTCCCATCTCAAAACGTGGTCCGTTTCAGCAAATGTGCCTTTTTACGCATACCCCTAAAAACCACACTCCAGTCAATGAAATCGACCTCTAGGCAATTTGATACTTATTTATCACTCTGGCATATTGAAAATTGATACATTTGAATCTAATACATAATATATGGAGCGGGTAGGGGGGAGATGGGTGGGTGGTGGGTGCTATGAAATGCACAAAAAACAATAAAAATCATGTAAAAAGTGTTTTAATAATACGAATTTAAAGTTTTTGTATGGAAAATAATAGCCTGGAACTTATTTTACAACACAATATATCTATTCCAACACCACTGAATTGCTTGAACTCTTGCTTGACAAAGACGAAGAACAGCGCCAATTTTTATTACAAGTTGTGTCAGAATGTAGGAAAATTTACCCTGATGTCGATATAGCCTCACTATCTAAGCCATTAATGTAGTTCTAAATCCAGTGGTGTTGGAATAGATATATTGTGTTGTAAAATAAGTTCCAGGCTATTATTTTCTATACAAAAAACTTTCAATTTGTATTATTAAAACACTTTTTACATAATTTTTATTGTTTTTTGTGCATTTCATAGCACACACCACCCACCCATCTCCCCCCTACCCCCTCCATATATTATATATTAGATTCAAATGTATCAATTTTCAATATACCAGAGTGATAAAGAAGTATCAAATTGCCTAGAGGTCGATTTCATTGACTGGAGTGTGGTTTTTAGGGGTATGCGTAAAAAGGCACATTTGCTGAAACGGACCACGTTTTGAGATGGGAAAAGCTGAATAACGTAAAATCTACAGGATGTAGCGAAAACATTATGTGAGTAAAAGTTGAAGAAGATAACATTTTAAATAAATTGAGACCAATTTCAAGTCTCTAGGACGAATGGTTACTATGTTATGAGGAAAAAAAGAGTATTTTTATGAAACAAAGTGAGTTTTTCTGATCTTCAACCTCAATGCGGCTCGGGTTAACGTTATCCGATCGACCTAAAACTTTGCGAATCTCATTTTCTAGTCAATTGGCACCTTTTAGGGGGTTGCCAGAAGTGATTTTCTCAAAAATAAATTTGCCTATTGCTTGAGTGGTCACAAAAAGTAAACTTTCGAAATTCAATCGTGGCAACCCCCTAAAAGGTGCCATTGGACTAGAAAATGAGATTCCCAAAGTTTTAGGTCGATCGGATAACATTAACCCGTGCCGCATCGAGGTTGAAGTTTAGAAAAACTCACTTTTTTTCATAAAAATATTATTTCTTTCCTCATAACATAGTAACCATTTGTCCTAGAGACTTGAAATGGGTCTTATTTTATTTGAAATGTTATCTTCTTCAACGTTTACTCGAATAATTGTTTCGGTAGATCCTATAGATTTTATGTTATTCAGCTTTTCCCATCTCAAAACGTGGTCCGTTTCAGCAAATGTGCCTTTTTACGCATACCCCAAAAAACCACACTCCAGTCAATGAAATCGACCTCTAGGCAATTTGATAGTTCTTCGTCACTCTGGCATATTGAAAATTGATACATTTGAATCTAATACATAATATATGGAGCGGGTAGGGGGGAGATGGGTGGGTGGTGGGTGCTATGAAATGCACAAAAAACAATAAAAATTATGTAAAAAGTGTTTTAATAATACAAATTGAAAGTTTTTTTTATGGAAAATAATAGCCTGGAACTTAGTTTACAACAAAATATATCTATTCCAACACCACTGAATTGCTTGAACTCTTGCTTGACAAAGACGAAGAACAGCGCCAATTTTTATTACAAGTTGTGTCAGAATGTAGGAAAATTTACCCTGATGTCGATATAGCCTCACTATCTAAGCCATTAATGTAGTTCTAAATTCAGTGGTGTTGGAATAGATATATTCTGTTGTAAAATAAGTTCCAGGCTATTATTTTCTATACAAAAAACTTTCAATTTGTATTATTAAAACACTTTTTACATAATTTTTATTGTTTTTTGTGCATTTCATAGCACACACCACCCACCCATCTCCCCCCTACCCCCTCCATATATTATATATTAGATTCAAATGTATCAATTTTCAATATACCAGAGTGATAAAGAAGTATCAAATTGCCTAGAGGTCGATTTCATTGACTGGAGTGTGGTTTTTAGGGGTGTGCGTAAAAAGGCACATTTGCTGAAACGGACCACGTTTTGAGATGGGAAAAGCTGAATAACATAAAATCTACAGGATGTAGCGAAAACATTATGGAAGTAAAAGTTGAAGAAGATAACATTTTAAATAAAATGAGACCAATTTCAAGTCTCTAGGACGAATGGTTACTATGTTATGAGGAAAAAAAGAGTATTTTTATGAAACAAAGTGAGTTTTTCTGATCTTCAACCTCAATGCGGCTCGGGTTAACGTTATCCGATCGACCTAAAACTTTGCGAATCTCATTTTCTAGTCAATTGGCACCTTTTAGGGGGTTGCCAGAAGTGATTTTCTCAAAAATAAATTTGCCTATTGCTTGAGTGGTCACAAAAAGTCAACTTTCGAAATTCAATCGTGGCAACCCCCTAAAAGGTGCCATTGGACTAGAAAATGAGATTCCCAAAGTTTTAGGTCGATCGGACAACATTAACCCGTGCCGCATCGAGGTTGAAGTTTAGAAAACTCACTTTTTTTCATAAAAATATTATTTCTTTCCTCATAACATAGTAACCATTTGTCCTAGAGACTTGAAATGGGTCTTATTTTATTTGAAATGTTATCTTCTTCAACGTTTACTCGAATAATTGTTTCGGTAGATCCTATAGATTTAATGTTATTCAGCTTTTCCCATCTCAAAACGTGGTCCGTTTCAGCAAATGTGCCTTTTTACGGATACCCCTAAAAACCACACTCCAGTCAATGAAATCGACCTCTAGGCAATTTGATAGTTCTTCGTCACTCTGGCATATTGAAAATTGATACATTTGAATCTAATACATAATATATGGAGCGGGTAGGGGGGAGATGGGTGGGTGGTGGGTGCTATGAAATGCACAAAAAACAATAAAAATTATGTAAAAAGTGTTTTAATAATACAAATTGAAAGTTTTTTTTATGGAAAATAATAGCCTGGAACTTAGTTTACAACAAAATATATCTATTCCAACACCACTGAATTGCTTGAACTCTTGCTTGACAAAGACGAAGAACAGCGCCAATTTTTATTACAAGTTGTGTCAGAATGAAGGAAAATTTACCCTGATGTCGATATAGCCTCACTATCTAAGCCATTAATGTAGTTCTAAATTCAGTGGTGTTGGAATAGATATATTCTGTTGTAAAATAAGTTCCAGGCTATTATTTTCTATACAAAAAACTTTCAATTTGTATTATTAAAACACTTTTTACATAATTTTTATTGTTTTTTGTGCATTTCATAGCACACACCACCCACCCATCTCCCCCCTACCCCCTCCATATATTATATATTAGATTCAAATGTATCAATTTTCAATATACCAGAGTGATAAAGAAGTATCAAATTGCCTAGAGGTCGATTTCATTGACTGGAGTGTGGTTTTTAGGGGTGTGCGTAAAAAGGCACATTTGCTGAAACGGACCACGTTTTGAGATGGGAAAAGCTGAATAACATAAAATCTACAGGATGTAGCGAAAACATTGTGGAAGTAAAAGTTGAAGAAGATAACATTTTAAATAAAATGAGACCAATTTCAAGTCTCTAGGACGAATGGTTACTATGTTATGAGGAAAAAAAGAGTATTTTTATGAAACAAAGTGAGTTTTTCTGATCTTCAACCTCAATGCGGCTCGGGTTAACGTTATCCGATCGACCTAAAACTTTGCGAATCTCATTTTCTAGTCAATTGGCACCTTTTAGGGGGTTGCCAGAAGTGATTTTCTCAAAAATAAATTTGCCTATTGCTAGAGTGGTCACAAAAAGTCAACTTTCGAAATTCAATCGTGGCAACCCCCTAAAAGGTGCCATTGGACGAGAAAATGAGATTCCCAAAGTTTTAGGTCGATCGGATAACATTAACCCGTGCCGCATCGAGGTTGAAGTTTAGAAAACTCACTTTTTTTCATAAAAATATTATTTCTTTCCTCATAACATAGTAACCATTTGTCCTAGAGACTTGAAATGGGTCTTATTTTATTTGAAATGTTATCTTCTTCAACGTTTACTCGAATAATTGTTTCGGTAGATCCTATAGATTTAATGTTATTCAGCTTTTCCCATCTCAAAACGTGGTCCGTTTCAGCAAATGTGCCTTTTTACGGATACCCCTAAAAACCACACTCCAGTCAATGAAATCGACCTCTAGGCAATTTGATAGTTCTTCGTCACTCTGGCATATTGAAAATTGATACATTTGAATCTAATACATAATATATGGAGCGGGTAGGGGGGAGATGGGTGGGTGGTGGGTGCTATGAAATGCACAAAAAACAATAAAAATTATGTAAAAAGTGTTTTAATAATACAAATTGAAAGTTTTTTTTATGGAAAATAATAGCCTGGAACTTAGTTTACAACAAAATATATCTATTCCAACACCACTGAATTGCTTGAACTCTTGCTTGACAAAGACGAAGAACAGCGCCAATTTTTATTACAAGTTGTGTCAGAATGAAGGAGTAACCATTTGTCCTAGAGACTTGAAATGGGTCTTATTTTATTTGAAATGTTATCTTCTTCAACGTTTACTCGAATAATTGTTTCGGTAGATCCTATAGATTTTATGTTATTCAGCTTTTCCCATCTCAAAACGTGGTCCGTTTCAGCAAATGTGCCTTTTTACGCATACCCCTAAAAACCACACTCCAGTCAATGAAATCGACCTCTAGGCAATTTGATACTTCTTTATCACTCTGGCATATTGAAAATTGATACATTTGAATCTAATACATAATATATGGAGCGGGTAGGGGTGAGATGGGTGGGTGGTGGGTGCTATGAAATGCACAAAAAACAATAAAAATTATGTAAAAAGTGTTTTAATAATACAAATTGAAAGTTTTTGTATGGAAAATAATAGCCTGGAACTTATTTTACAACACAATATATCTATTCCAACACCACTGAATTGCTTGAACTCTTGCTTGACAAAGACGAAGAACAGCGCCAATTTTTATTACAAGTTGTGTCAGAATGTAGGAAAATTTACCCTGATGTCGATATAGCCTCACTATCTAAGCCATTAATGTAGTTCTAAATCCAGTGGTGTTGGAATAGATATATTGTGTTGTAAAATAAGTTCCAGGCTATTATTTTCTATACAAAAAACTTTCAATTTGTATTATTAAAACACTTTTTACATAATTTTTATTGTTTTTTGTGCATTTCATAGCACACACCACCCACCCATCTCCCCCCAACCCCCTCCATATATTATATATTAGATTCAAATGTATCAATTTTCAATATACCAGAGTGATAAAGAAGTATCAAATTGCCTAGAGGTCGATTTCATTGACTGGAGTGTGGTTTTTAGGGGTATGCGTAAAAAGGCACATTTGCTGAAACGGACCACGTTTTGAGATGGGAAAAGCTGAATAACATAAAATCTACAGGATGTAGCGAAAACATTATGGAAGTAAAAGTTCAAGAAGATAACATTTTAAATAAAATGAGACCAATTTCAAGTCTCTAGGACGAATGGTTACTATGTTATGAGGAAAAAAAGAGTATTTTTATGAAACAAAGTGAGTTTTTCTGATCTTCAACCTCAATGCGGCTCGGGTTAACGTTATCCGATCGACCTAAAACTTTGCGAATCTCATTTTCTAGTCAATTGGCACCTTTTAGGGGGTTGCCAGAAGTGATTTTCTCAAAAATAAATTTGCCTATTGCCAGAGTGGTCACAAAAAGTAAACTTTCGAAATTCAATCGTGGCAACCCCCTAAAAGGTGCCATTGGACTAGAAAATGAGATTCCCAAAGTTTTAGGTCGATCGGATAACATTAACCCGTGCCGCATCGAGGTTGAAGTTTAGAAAAACTCACTTTTTTTCATAAAAATATTATTTCTTTCCTCATAACATAGTAACCATTTGTCCTAGAGACTTGAAATGGGTCTTATTTTATTTGAAATGTTATCTTCTTCAACGTTTACTCGAATAATTGTTTCGGTAGATCCTATAGATTTTATGTTATTCAGCTTTTCCCATCTCAAAACGTGGTCCGTTTCAGCAAATGTGCCTTTTTACGCATACCCCTAAAAACCACACTCCAGTCAATGAAATCGACCTCTAGGCAATTTGATACTTATTTATCACTCTGGCATATTGAAAATTGATACATTTGAATCTAATACATAATATATGGAGCGGGTAGGGGGGAGATGGGTGGGTGGTGGGTGCTATGAAATGCACAAAAAACAATAAAAATTATGTAAAAAGTGTTTTAATAATACAAATTGAAAGTTTTTTTTATGGAAAATAATAGCCTGGAACTTAGTTTACAACAAAATATATCTATTCCAACACCACTGAATTGCTTGAACTCTTGCTTGACAAAGACGAAGAACAGCGCCAATTTTTATTACAAGTTGTGTCAGAATGTAGGAAAATTTACCCTGATGTCGATATAGCCTCACTATCTAAGCCATTAATGTAGTTCTAAATTCAGTGGTGTTGGAATAGATATATTCTGTTGTAAAATAAGTTCCAGGCTATTATTTTCTATACAAAAAACTTTCAATTTGTATTATTAAAACACTTTTTACATAATTTTTATTGTTTTTTGTGCATTTCATAGCACACACCACCCACCCATCTCCCCCCTACCCCCTCCATATATTATATATTAGATTCAAATGTATCAATTTTCAATATACCAGAGTGATAAAGAAGTATCAAATTGCCTAGAGGTCGATTTCATTGACTGGAGTGTGGTTTTTAGGGGTGTGCGTAAAAAGGCACATTTGCTGAAACGGACCACGTTTTGAGATGGGAAAAGCTGAATAACATAAAATCTACAGGATGTAGCGAAAACATTATGGAAGTAAAAGTTGAAGAAGATAACATTTTAAATAAGATGAGACCAATTTCAAGTCTCTAGGACGAATGGTTACTATGTTATGAGGAAAAAAAGAGTATTTTTATGAAACAAAGTGAGTTTTTCTGATCTTCAACCTCAATGCGGCTCGGGTTAACGTTATCCGATCGACCTAAAACTTTGCGAATCTCATTTTCTAGTCAATTGGCACCTTTTAGGGGGTTGCCAGAAGTGATTTTCTCAAAAATAAATTTGCCTATTGCTTGAGTGGTCACAAAAAGTCAACTTTCGAAATTCAATCGTGGCAACCCCCTAAAAGGTGCCATTGGACTAGAAAATGAGATTCCCAAAGTTTTAGGTCGATCGGACAACATTAACCCGTGCCGCATCGAGGTTGAAGTTTAGAAAACTCACTTTTTTTCATAAAAATATTATTTCTTTCCTCATAACATAGTAACCATTTGTCCTAGAGACTTGAAATGGGTCTTATTTTATTTGAAATGTTATCTTCTTCAACGTTTACTCGAATAATTGTTTCGGTAGATCCTATAGATTTAATGTTATTCAGCTTTTCCCATCTCAAAACGTGGTCCGTTTCAGCAAATGTGCCTTTTTACGGATACCCCTAAAAACCACACTCCAGTCAATGAAATCGACCTCTAGGCAATTTGATAGTTCTTCGTCACTCTGGCATATTGAAAATTGATACATTTGAATCTAATACATAATATATGGAGCGGGTAGGGGGGAGATGGGTGGGTGGTGGGTGCTATGAAATGCACAAAAAACAATAAAAATTATGTAAAAAGTGTTTTAATAATACAAATTGAAAGTTTTTTTTATGGAAAATAATAGCCTGGAACTTAGTTTACAACAAAATATATCTATTCCAACACCACTGAATTGCTTGAACTCTTGCTTGACAAAGACGAAGAACAGCGCCAATTTTTATTACAAGTTGTGTCAGAATGAAGGAAAATTTACCCTGATGTCGATATAGCCTCACTATCTAAGCCATTAATGTAGTTCTAAATTCAGTGGTGTTGGAATAGATATATTCTGTTGTAAAATAAGTTCCAGGCTATTATTTTCTATACAAAAAACTTTCAATTTGTATTATTAAAACACTTTTTACATAATTTTTATTGTTTTTTGTGCATTTCATAGCACACACCACCCACCCATCTCCCCCCTACCCCCTCCATATATTATATATTAGATTCAAATGTATCAATTTTCAATATACCAGAGTGATAAAGAAGTATCAAATTGCCTAGAGGTCGATTTCATTGACTGGAGTGTGGTTTTTAGGGGTGTGCGTAAAAAGGCACATTTGCTGAAACGGACCACGTTTTGAGATGGGAAAAGCTGAATAACATAAAATCTACAGGATGTAGCGAAAACATTGTGGAAGTAAAAGTTGAAGAAGATAACATTTTAAATAAAATGAGACCAATTTCAAGTCTCTAGGACGAATGGTTACTATGTTATGAGGAAAAAAAGAGTATTTTTATGAAACAAAGTGAGTTTTTCTGATCTTCAACCTCAATGCGGCTCGGGTTAACGTTATCCGATCGACCTAAAACTTTGCGAATCTCATTTTCTAGTCAATTGGCACCTTTTAGGGGGTTGCCAGAAGTGATTTTCTCAAAAATAAATTTGCCTATTGCTAGAGTGGTCACAAAAAGTCAACTTTTGAAATTCAATCGTGGCAACCCCCTAAAAGGTGCCATTGGACGAGAAAATGAGATTCCCAAAGTTTTAGGTCGATCGGATAACATTAACCCGTGCCGCATCGAGGTTGAAGTTTAGAAAACTCACTTTTTTTCATAAAAATATTATTTCTTTCCTCATAACATAGTAACCATTTGTCCTAGAGACTTGAAATGGGTCTTATTTTATTTGAAATGTTATCTTCTTCAGCGTTTACTCGAATAATTGTTTCGGTAGATCCTATAGATTTAATGTTATTCAGCTTTTCCCATCTCAAAACGTGGTCCGTTTCAGCAAATGTGCCTTTTTACGGATACCCCTAAAAACCACACTCCAGTCAATGAAATCGACCTCTAGGCAATTTGATAGTTCTTCGTCACTCTGGCATATTGAAAATTGATACATTTGAATCTAATACATAATATATGGAGCGGGTAGGGGGGAGATGGGTGGGTGGTGGGTGCTATGAAATGCACAAAAAACAATAAAAATTATGTAAAAAGTGTTTTAATAATACAAATTGAAAGTTTTTTTTATGGAAAATAATAGCCTGGAACTTAGTTTACAACAAAATATATCTATTCCAACACCACTGAATTGCTTGAACTCTTGCTTGACAAAGACGAAGAACAGCGCCAATTTTTATTACAAGTTGTGTCAGAATGAAGGAGTAACCATTTGTCCTAGAGACTTGAAATGGGTCTTATTTTATTTGAAATGTTATCTTCTTCAACGTTTACTCGAATAATTGTTTCGGTAGATCCTATAGATTTTATGTTATTCAGCTTTTCCCATCTCAAAACGTGGTCCGTTTCAGCAAATGTGCCTTTTTACGCATACCCCTAAAAACCACACTCCAGTCAATGAAATCGACCTCTAGGCAATTTGATACTTCTTTATCACTCTGGCATATTGAAAATTGATACATTTGAATCTAATACATAATATATGGAGCGGGTAGGGGTGAGATGGGTGGGTGGTGGGTGCTATGAAATGCACAAAAAACAATAAAAATTATGTAAAAAGTGTTTTAATAATACAAATTGAAAGTTTTTGTATGGAAAATAATAGCCTGGAACTTATTTTACAACACAATATATCTATTCCAACACCACTGAATTGCTTGAACTCTTGCTTGACAAAGACGAAGAACAGCGCCAATTTTTATTACAAGTTGTGTCAGAATGTAGGAAAATTTACCCTGATGTCGATATAGCCTCACTATCTAAGCCATTAATGTAGTTCTAAATCCAGTGGTGTTGGAATAGATATATTGTGTTGTAAAATAAGTTCCAGGCTATTATTTTCTATACAAAAAACTTTCAATTTGTATTATTAAAACACTTTTTACATAATTTTTATTGTTTTTTGTGCATTTCATAGCACACACCACCCACCCATCTCCCCCCAACCCCCTCCATATATTATATATTAGATTCAAATGTATCAATTTTCAATATACCAGAGTGATAAAGAAGTATCAAATTGCCTAGAGGTCGATTTCATTGACTGGAGTGTGGTTTTTAGGGGTATGCGTAAAAAGGCACATTTGCTGAAACGGACCACGTTTTGAGATGGGAAAAGCTGAATAACATAAAATCTACAGGATGTAGCGAAAACATTATGGAAGTAAAGGTTCAAGAAGATAACATTTTAAATAAAATGAGACCAATTTCAAGTCTCTAGGACGAATGGTTACTATGTTATGAGGAAAAAAAGAGTATTTTTATGAAACAAAGTGAGTTTTTCTGATCTTCAACCTCAATGCGGCTCGGGTTAACGTTATCCGATCGACCTAAAACTTTGCGAATCTCATTTTCTAGTCAATTGGCACCTTTTAGGGGGTTGCCAGAAGTGATTTTCTCAAAAATAAATTTGCCTATTGCCAGAGTGGTCACAAAAAGTCAACTTTCGAAATTCAATCGTGGCAACCCCCTAAAAGGTGCCATTGGACTAGAAAATGAGATTCCCATAGTTTTAGGTCGATCGGATAACATTAACCCGTGCCGCATCGTGGTTGAAGTTTAGAAAAACTCACTTTTTTTCATAAAAATATTATTTCTTTCCTCTCAACATAGTAACCATTTGTCCTAGAGACTTGAAATGGGTCTTATTTTATTTGAAATGTTATCTTCTTCAACGTTTACTCGAATAATTGTTTCGGTAGATCCTATAGATTTTATGTTATTCAGCTTTTCCCATCTCAAAACGTGGTCCGTTTAAGCAAATGTGCCTTTTTACGCATACCCCTAAAAACCACACTCCAGTCAATGAAATCGACCTCTAGGCAATTTGATACTTCTTTATCACTCTGGCATATTGAAAATTGATACATTTGAATCTAATACATAATATATGGAGCGGGTAGGGGGGAGATGGGTGGGTGGTGGGTGCTATGAAATGCACAAAAAACAATAAAAATTATGTAAAAAGTGTTTTAATAATACAAATTGAAAGTTTTTTTTATGGAAAATAATAGCCTGGAACTTATTTTACAACAAAATATATCTATTCCAACACCACTGAATTGCTTGAACTCTTGCTTGACAAAGACGAAGAACAGCGCCAATTTTTATTACAAGTTGTGTCAGAATGTAGGAAAATTTACCCTGATGTCGATATAGCCTCACTATCTAAGCCATTAATGTAGTTCTAAATTCAGTGGTGTTGGAATAGATATATTGTGTTGTAAGATAAGTTCCAGGCTATTATTTTCTATACAAAAAACTTTCAATTTGTATTATTGAAAAACTTTTTACATAATTTTTATTGTTTTTTGTGCATTTCATAGCACACACCACCCACCCATCTCCCCCCTACCCCCTCCATATATTATATATTAGATTCAAATGTATCAATTTTCAATATACCAGAGTGATAAAGAAGTATCAAATTGCCTAGAGGTCGATTTCATTGACTGGAGTGTGGTTTTTAGGGGTATGCGTAAAAAGGCACATTTGCTGAAACGGACCACGTTTTGAGATGGGAAAAGCTGAATAACATAAAATCTACAGGATGTAGCGAAAACATTATGTGAGTAAAAGTTGAAGAAGATAACATTCTAAATAAAATGAGACCAATTTCAAGTCTCTAGGACGAATGGTTACTATGTTATGAGGAAAAAAAGAGTATTTTTATGAAACAAAGTGAGTTTTTCTGATCTTCAACCTCAATGCGGCACGGGTTAACGTTATCCGATCGACCTAAAACTTTGCGAATCTCATTTTCTAGTCAATTGGCACCTTTTAGGGGGTAGCCAGAAGTGATTTTCTCAAAAATAAATTTGCCTATTGCTAGAGTGGTCACAAAAAGTAAACTTTCGAAATTCAATCGTGGCAACCCCCTAAAAGGTGCCATTGGACTAGAAAATGAGATTCCCAAAGTTTTAGGTCGATCGGATAACATTAACCCGTGCCGCATCGAGGTTGAAGTTTAGAAAAACTCACTTTTTTTCATAAAAATATTATTTCTTTCCTCATAACCTAGTTACCATTTGTCCTAGAGACTTGAAATGGGTCTCATTTTATTTGAAATGTTATCTTCTTCAACGTTTACTCGAATAATTGTTTCGGTAGATCCTATAGATTTTATGTTATTCAGCTAAATTTACCCTGATGTCGATATAGCCTCACTATCTAAGCCATTAATGTAGTTCTAAATTCAGTGGTGTTGGAATAGATTTCCCATCTCAAAACGTGGTCCGTTTCAGCAAATGTGCCTTTTTACGCATACCCCTAAAAACCACACGCCAGTCAATGAAATCGACCTCTAGGCAATTTGATACTTCTTTATCACTCTGGCATATTGAAAATTGATACATTTGAATCTAATATATAATATATGGAGGGGGTAGGGGGGCAGTGGCGTAGCCAGGATTGTTGAATGGGGGGGGTTATTGGAGAAAAAAATTCCTTTCATGTAGCATGGCTATAAGAGCGAATTTTCAAGGAAATATTCCTGATATTGTGTTAAGATATGATATAGCGAGAACCCATACCACTTTTCTTAAAATTATATAATCTTTCGTGATTTTAACCATTTTTACCGATGTTTCACCCTAATAATGTCAAATTTTACCCAGTTGCTTTTGAGAAAAATAGTTTTATTATCGAGGTAGTCCCTCCGTCGTGATTAATCATCCCACACAACGTCAGGTGAATTAATATTGATTTTACCATTAATACCAATTTTTCACCCACAAAAATCAAATTCTGACCCCTATTCTGTGTGAAAAACAACTGAAATGGTATTTTCTGCATTTACTCAACCTTCCATACCACATCCAGTGATTTTATAGCAATTATTTGCAATTTTAGTAGTTTTTACCGACTTTTGACCCCTAAAAACTCAAATTTGACCCCCTTGGACTTCGAAAATTACTCATCTTCGGACTCATCCTTTCGTTTGGCAATATGAACGTTTTCGAGAAATCCAGAATTTTTGCCATGTACCAACCAACCCAAGGACAGATATCATCTGGAGTGGCACATAAATATACATAGGATATAAATTTTTGTTAAAATCTAGGGATGAACTGAGGATACTCTGAAACGGATTTGACTATTAAAATATTTCAAAAATTCATGTTCTGAAAATGTTACCCATTGGAATAGCTTTATTTTCTTTGAAAATTCGCTAATAAGGTTTGAAATTACAAAGAAAGCTGAATTTAAATTAAATTTAACAAAGCACTAAATGTTACAGATAACGTTAGGTAAGATAAACTGAAGAAATACAACATTTATTTGGCAACAATGTTCGCGAATTTTCAAGGAAAATTAAGGTATTGCAATGGGTCCAACATTTTCAGAACATAAATTTTTGAAATTTTTTTATAGGCAAAGCCGTTTCAGATTATCCTGATTTCATCCTTAGATTTTAACAAAAATATATACGTATATTATATATTATATACATTTATTTATGTGTCACTCCAGACGATATCTGACCTTGGGTACGTGATAAAAATTCCAAATTTCGCCAAAATGTTCTTATTGCCAAACGAAAGGATGAGCAATTTTCAAAAATTTGAAGGGGGTTAAATTCGAGTTTTTAAGGGTCAAAATTGGTAAAAACTGCTAAAATTGATATATAAAATCACTGAAAGTTGCATGGAAGGGTGAGTTAAGACAGAAAAAATACCATTTCAGTTGCTTTTCACACAGAATAGGGGGCTAATTAGGATTTTTGGGGGTCAGCAATTGGTATTAAGGGCTAAAATCAGTATTAATTCAACTGAAGTTTGGGATGGTGACGGTGAGGGACTATTTCGATAAACATTTTTGTCAAAAAGAGTGGATCAAATTTTTGGGACAGATCGTTAGTAATAAAATAAACGTAATATTATTTAACTGTTTAATTAGTTTGATTTAACGTTTAATCTGTTATTGTTATTTTTGTATGTGACTTTTGTGATTGGTATCATTCTTAAGATTTAATTTTAATTTGTGATGAACTTTTCGAGCCAATGGGGGGGTTATGACCCCCACTAACCCCCCCCCCCCCCCACTGGCTACGCCACTGTAGCAATAGCTTCATTTCCTTTAAAAATTCGTTAATAAGGTTTTACATTACAAATAAAGATGAATTTAAATTAAATTTAACAAAGCACTAAATGTTACAGGTAACGTTAGGTAAGATAAATTGATGAAATAAAAAATTTGTTTGGCAACAATGTTCGAGAATTTTCAAGGAATGAAGCTATTGCAATGGGTCCAAAATTTTCAGAAAATAAGTTTTTGAAATTACCTATTGTTCTTGCGTAGAACAGAAATAGGTACTATAAGAAAATACTTAAATCCTTAAACTTAATTTTTATTTTGGTCTTTTGTGGAAAGGAAGGGATAACCTACGGAGCTCCGGTTATAAACTTTGAAAATAAAATGTCTTCTATAAATAATTAAAAAACAAAAAGGTCTTTTGGTTGGCGAATGAACTATCGTCCGATTTTATAAGGTAAAGGAAAGATCCGACCTGATCGGTGAACACGGTCACGCACAATCCTCGTCCGGAAGGTTCCAAGTCACCAGCCGTCGTCGGATGCAGACTTACAGACCTGCAGCGGCTGCAGGTGTTTGGCGAAGCGCGCTGGTGATCAGGGAGAGCCTCAGATGTGGACGAACCAGGTACTCCGCATGTGGATGCTGGATACGTCCTGGAGGTGTTCTGGATGCCGGTTTCCTGAAGAGCTGTGAACGAGTGGTGTATGATAAACATGGGAATACCTTCAAGAATGCTGAGCATGTCTGTGAATGGAACGTGTTCATGTGACGATGAATACTCACGTCGATTCTCCAACGGATGTGGGTAGAAGTGAGGATTAAAAAATCCCAATTCCTTCTAAAACACTTTATAGTAAAGCGCAGGAATGAAGCAATATGGCGGATCGGCTTTGCAAATAATTATAGCGCGATCGACGGCTTCTGTGCTCCTGAGAAGGGAATCACTGGTACTGAGGCGTTGACGGCTTCGTTGCACAGACGATTGGGAAAGGGGGGAGAGGACGCGATAACCACTATTCGTCACCACATCACAGCACTCACAGTTCACCGGTCACGGATAAAGATTGAACAAATATAAACAAAATAAACAAAACTAACTGCTGGTCGATGTAGTTGCGAGAACACCTATGTTACAGGCAAATCCGTTTCAGAGCATCCTGATGTATCTGTAGATTTCAACAAAAATGTATACGTATATTATATATATTTATTTGTGTCACTCCAGACGATATCTGACCTTGGGTATGTGATAAAAATTCCAGATTTCGCCAAAATGTTCTTATTTCCAAACAAAAGGAAGAGTGATTTTCAAAAATTCGAACGGAGTCAAACTTGAGTTTTTAGGGGTCATAAATTGGTAAAAACGGCTGAAATTGATATATATTAGGGACTAGAGAAAAACACCATTTCAGTTGTTTTTCACACAGAATGGTGGTCTAATATTAGGAGTTTTGGGGGTCAACAATTGGTATTAAGGGCTAAAATCAATATTATTCACCTGAAGTGTGGGATGGTGACGGTGAGGGACTATAAGCATTTTTGTCAAAAAGATTGGATCACATTTTTGGGACAGATCATTAGTAATCAAATAAACGTAATATTATGTACCTGTTTAATCATGTTTGATTTACCGTTTAATCTGTTATAGTAGTATTTGTTTGTTACTTTTGTGATTTTTATCATTCTTAAGATTTAATTTTAATTTGTGATAAAGTTTTCGAGCCAATGGGGGGGGGGTTATGACCCCCAATAACCCCCCCCCCCCTGGCTACACCACTGGTAGGGGGGAGATGGGTGGGAGGTGGGTGCTATGAAATGCACAAAACACAATAAAAATTATGTAAAAAGTGTTTTAATAATACAAAATGAAAGTTTTTGGTATAGAAAATAATAGCCTGGAACTTATTTTAGAACACAATATATCTATTCCAACACCACTGAATTGCTTGAACTCTTGCTTGACAAAGACGAAGAACAGCGCCAATTTTTATTACAAGTTGTGTCAGAATGTAGGAAAATTTACCCTGATGTCGATATAGCCTCACTATCTAAGCCATTAATGTAGTTCGAAATTCAGTGGTGTTGGAATAGATATATTGTGTTGTAAAATAAGTTCCAGGCTATTATTTTCTATACAAAAAACTTTCAATTTGTATTATTAAAACACTTTTTACATAATTTTTATTGTTTTTTGTGCATTTCATAGCAAACACCACCCACCCATCACCCCCCTACCCCCTCCATATATTATATATTGGATTCAAATGTATCAATTTTCAATGTACCAGAGTGATAAAGAAGTATCAAATTGCCTAGAGGGCGATTTCATTGACTGGAGTGTGGTTTTTAGGGGTATGCGTAAAAAGGCACATTTGCTGTAACGGACCACGTTTTGAGATGGGAAAAGCTGAATAACATAAAATCTACAGGATGTAGCGAAAACATTATGGTAGTAAAAGTTGAAGAAGATAACATTTTAAATAAAATGAGACCAATTTCAAGTGATTTTCTCAAAAATAAATTTGCCTATTGCCTTGTGACCACCCTACTAGAGTGGTCACAAAAAGTCAACTTTCGAAATTCAATCGTGGCAACCCCCTAAAAGGTGCCATTTGACTAGAAAATGAGATTCCCACAGTTTCAGGTCGATCGGATAACATTAACCCGTGCCGCATCGAGGTTGAAGTTTAGAAAAACTCACTTTTTTTCATAAAAATATTATTTCTTTCCTCATAACATAGTAACCATTTGTCCTAGAGACTTGAAATTGGTCTTATTTTATTTGAAATGTTATCTTCTTCAACTTTTACTCCTATAATTTGTTCGCTAGATCCTATAGATTTTATGTTATTCAGCTTTTCCAATATCAAAACGTGGTCCGTTTCAGCGAGTGTGCCTTTTTACGCATACCCCTAAAAACCACACTCCAGTCAATGAAATCGACCTCTAGGCAATTTGATACTTCTTTATCACTCTGGCATATTGAAAATTGACACATTTGAATCTAATATATAATATGTGGAGGGGGTAGGGGGGAGATGGGTGGGTGGTGGGTGCTACGAAATGCACAAAAAACAATAAAAATAAATTTGCCTATTACCTTGTGACCACCCTACTAGAGTGGTCACAAAATGTCAACTTTCGAAATTCAATCGTGGCAACCCCCTAAAAGGTGCCATTTGACTACAAAATGAGATTCCCACAGTTTTAGGTCGATCGGATAACATTAACCCGTGCCGCATCGAGGTTGAAGTTTAGAAAAACTCACTTTTTTTCATAAAAATATTATTTCTTTCCTCATAACATAGTAACCATTTGTCCTAGAGACTTGAAATTGGTCTTATTTTATTTGAAATGTTATCTTCTTCAACGTTTACTCGAATAATTGTTTCGGTAGATCCTATAGATTTTATGTTATTCAGCTTTTCCCATCTCAAAACGTGGTCCGTTTCAGCAAATGTGCCTTTTTACGCATACCCCTAAAAACCAAACTCCAGTCAATGAAATCGACCTCTAGGCAATTTGATACTTCTTTATCACTCTGGCATATTGAAAATTGATACATTTGAATCTAATACATAATATATGGAGCGGGTAGGGGGGAGATGGGTGGGTGGTGGGTGCTATGAAATGCACAAAAAACAATAAAAATTATGTAAAAAGTGTTTTAATAATACAAATTGAAAGTTTTTGTATGGAAAATAATAGCCTGGAACTTATTTTACAACACAATATATCTATTCTAACACCACTGAATTGCTTGAACTCTTGCTTGACAAAGACGAAGAACAGCGCCAATTTTTATTACAAGTTGTGTCAGAATGTAGGAAAATTTACCCTGATGTCGATATAGCCTCACTATCTAAGCCATTAATGTAGTTCTAAATTCAGTGGTGTTGGAATAGATATATTGTGTTGTAAAATAAGTTCCAGGCTATTATTTTCTATACAAAAAACTTTCAATTTGTATTATTAAAACACTTTTTACATAATTTTTATTGTTTTTTGTGCATTTCATAGCACACACCACCCACCCATCTCCCCCCTACTCCCTCCATATATTATATATTGGATTCAAATGTATCAATTTTCAATATACCAGAGTGATAAAGAAGTATCAAATTGCCTAGAGGTCGATTTCATTGACTGGAGTGTGGTTTTTAGGGGTATGCGTAAAAAGGCACATTTGCTGTAACGGACCACGTTTTGAGATGGGAAAAGCTGAATAACATAAAATCTACAGGATGTAGCGAAAACATTATGGTAGTAAAAGTTGAAGAAGATAACATTTTAAATAAAATGAGACCAATTTCAAGTGATTTTCTCAAAAATAAATTTGCCTATTGCCTTGTGACCACCCTACTAGAGTGGTCACAAAAAGTCAACTTTCGAAATTCAATCGTGGCAACCCCCTAAAAGGTGCCATTTGACTAGAAAATGAGATTCCCACAGTTTCAGGTCGATCGGATAACATTAACCCGTGCCGCATCGAGGTTGAAGTTTAGAAAAACTCACTTTTTTTCATAAAAATATTATTTCTTTCCTCATAACATAGTAACCATTTGTCCTAGAGACTTGAAATTGGTCTTATTTTATTTGAAATGTTATCTTCTTCAACTTTTACTCCTATAATTTGTTCGCTAGATCCTATAGATTTTATGTTATTCAGCTTTTCCAATATCAAAACGTGGTCCGTTTCAGCGAATGTGCCTTTTTACGCATACCCCTAAAAACCACACTCCAGTCAATGAAATCGACCTCTAGGCAATTTGATACTTCTTTATCACTCTGGCATATTGAAAATTGACACATTTGAATCTAATATATAATATGTGGCGGGGGTAGGGGGGAGATGGGTGGGTGGTGGGTGCTACGAAATGCACAAAAAACAATAAAAATAAATTTGCCTATTGCCTTGTGACCACCCTACTAGAGTGGTCACAAAATGTCAACTTTCGAAATTCAATCGTGGCAACCCCCTAAAAGGTGCCATTTGACTACAAAATGAGATTCCCACAGTTTTAGGTCGATCGGATAACATTAACCCGTGCCGCATCGAGGTTGAAGTTTAGAAAAACTCACTTTTTTTCATAAAAATATTATTTCTTTCCTCATAACATAGTAACCATTTGTCCTAGAGACTTGAAATTGGTCTTATTTTATTTGAAATGTTATCTTCTTCAACGTTTACTGGAATAATTGTTTCGGTAGATCCTATAGATTTTATGTTATTCAGCTTTTCCCATCTCAAAACGTGGTCCGTTTCAGCAAATGTGCCTTTTTACGCATACCCCTAAAAACCACACTCCAGTCAATGAAATCGACCTCTAGGCAATTTGATACTTCTTTATCACTCTGGCATATTGAAAATTGATACATTTGAATCTAATACATAATATATGGAGCGGGTAGGGGGGAGATGGGTGGGTGGTGGGTGCTATGAAATGCACAAAAAACAATAAAAATTATGTAAAAAGTGTTTTAATAATACAAATCGAAAGTTTTTGTATGGAAAATAATAGCCTGGAACTTATTTTACAACACAATATATCTATTCCAACACCACTGAATTGCTTGAACTCTTGCTTGACAAAGACGAAGAACAGCGCCAATTTTTATTACAAGTTGTGTCAGAATGTAGGAAAATTTACCCTGATGTCGATATAGCCTCACTATCTAAGCCATTAATGTAGTTCTAAATTCAGTGGTGTTGGAATAGATATATTGTGTTGTAAAATAAGTTCCAGGCTATTATTTTCTATACAAAAAACTTTCAATTTGTATTATTAAAACACTTTTTACATAATTTTTATTGTTTTTTGTGCATTTCATAGCACACACCACCCACCCATCTCCCCCCTACCCCCTCCATATATTATATATTAGATTCAAATGTATCAATTTTCAATATACCAGAGTGATAAAGAAGTATCAAATTGCCTAGAGGTCGATTTCATTGACTGGAGTGTGGTTTTTAGGGGTATGCGTAAAAAGGCACATTTGCTGAAACGGACCACGTTTTTAGATGGGAAAAGCTGAATAACATAAAATCTACAGGATGTAGCGAAAACATTATGGAAGTAAAAGTTGAAGAAGATAACATTTTAAATAAAATGAGACCAATTTTAAGTCTCTAGGACGAATGGTCACTATGTTATGAGGAAAAAAAGAGTATTTTTATGAAACAAAGTGAGTTTTTCTGATCTTCAACCTCAATGCGGCTCGGGTTAACGTTATCCGATCGACCTAAAACTTTGCGAATCTCATTTTCTAGTCAATTGGCACCTTTTAGGGGGTTGCCAGAAGTGATTTTCTCAAAAATAAATTTGCCTATTGCTAGAGTGGTCACAAAAAGTCAACTTTCGAAATTCAATCGTGGCAACCCCCTAAAAGGTGCCATTTGACAAGAAAATGAGATTCCCACAGTTTCAGGTCGATCGGATAACATTAACCCGTGCCGCATCGAGGTTGAAGTTTAGAAAAACTCACTTTTTTTCATAAAAATATTATTTCTTTCCTCATAACATAGTAACCATTTGTCCTAGAGACTTGAAATTGGTCTTATTTTATTTGAAATGTTATCTTCTTCAACTTTTACTCCTATAATTTGTTCGCTAGATCCTATAGATTTTATGTTATTCAGCTTTTCCCATCTCAAAACGTGGTCCGTTTCAGCAAATGTGCCTTTTTACGCATACCCCTAAAAACCACACGCCAGTCAATGAAATCGACCTCTAGGCAATTTGATACTTCTTTATCACTCTGGCATATTGAAAATTGATACATTTGAATCTAATATATAATATATGGAGGGGGTAGGGGGCAGTGGCGTAGCCAGGATTGTTGAATGGGGGGGGGGGGTTATTGGAGAAAAAAATTCCTTTCATGTAGCATGGCTATAAGAGCGAATTTTCAAGGAAATATTCCTGATATTGTGTAAAGATATGATATAGCGAGAAACCATACCACTTTTCTTAAAATTATGTAATCTTTCGTGATTTTAACCATTTTACCGATGTTTCACCCTAATAATGTCAAATTTTACCCAGTTGCTTTTGAGAAAAATAGTTTTATTATCGAGGTAGTCCCTCCGTCGTGATTAATCATCCCACACAACGTCAGGTGAATTAATATTGATTTTACCATTAATACCAATTTTTCACCCACAAAAATCAAATTCTGACCCCTATTCTGTGTGAAAAACAACTGAAATGGTATTTTCTGTATTTACTCAACCTTCCACACCACTTCCAGTGATTTTATAGCAATTGTTTGCAATTTTAGTAGTTTTTACCGACTTTTGACCCCTAAAAACTCAAATTTGACCCCCTTGGACTTGGAAAATTACTCATCTTCGGACTCATCCTTTCGTTTGGCAATATGAACGTTTTCGAGAAATCCAGAATTTTTACCATGTACCAACCTACCCAAGGACAGATATCATCTGGAGTGGCACATAAATATACATAGGATATAAATTTTTGTTAAAATCTAGGGATGAACTGAGGATACTCTGAAACGGATTTGACTATAAAAATATTTCAAAAATTCATGTTCTGAAAATGTTACCCATTGGATTAGCTTTATTTTCTTTGAAAATTCGCTAATAAGGTTTGAAATTACAAAGAAAGCTGAATTTAAATTAAATTTAACAAAGCACTAAATGTTACAGATAACGTTAGGTAAGATAAACTGAAGAAATACAACATTTATTTGGCAACAATGTTCGCGAATTTTCAAGGAAAATTAAGGTATTGCAATGGGTCCAACATTTTCAGAACATAAATTTTTGAAATTTTTTTATAGGCAAAGCCGTTTCAGATTATCCTGATTTCATCCTTAGATTTTAACAAAAATATATACGTATATTATATATTATATACATTTATTTATGTGTCACTCCAGACGATATCTGACCTTGGGTACGTGATAAAAATTCCAAATTTCGCCAAAATGTTCTTATTGCCAAACGAAAGGATGAGCAATTTTCAAAAATTTGAAGGGGGTTAAATTCGAGTTTTTAAGGGTCAAAATTGGTAAAAACTGCTAAAATTGATATATAAAATCACTGAAAGTTGCATGGAAGGGTGAGTTAAGACAGAAAAAATACCATTTCAGTTGCTTTTCACACAGAATAGGGGGCTAATTAGGATTTTTGGGGGTCAGCAATTGGTATTAAGGGCTAAAATCGGTATTAATTAAACTGAAGTTTGGGATGGTGACGGTGAGGGACTATTTCGATAAACATTTTTGTCAAAAAGAGTGGATCAAATTATTGGGACAGATCGTTAGTAATAAAATAAACGTAATATTATTTAACTGTTTAATTAGTTTGATTTAACGTTTAATCTGTTATTGTTATTTTTGTATGTGACTTTTGTGATTGGTATCATTCTTAAGATTTAATTTTAATTTGTGATGAACTTTTCGAGCCAATGGGGGGGTTATGACCCCCACTAACCCCCCCCCCCCCCCCCCCCCACTGGCTACGCCACTGTAGCAATAGCTTCATTTCCTTTAAAAATTCGTTAATAAGGTTTTACATTACAAATAAAGATGAATTTAAATTAAATTTAACAAAGCACTAAATGTTACAGGTAACGTTAGGTAAGATAAATTGATGAAATAAAAAATTTGTTTGGCAACAATGTTCGAGAATTTTCAAGGAATGAAGCTATTGCAATGGGTCCAAAATTTTCAGAAAATAAGTTTTTGAAATTACCTATGTTACAGGCAAATCCGTTTCAGAGCATCCTGATGTATCTGTAGATTTCAACAAAAATGTATACGTATATTATATATATTTATTTGTGTCACTCCAGACGATATCTGACCTTGGGTATGTGATAAAAATTCCAGATTTCGCCAAAATGTTCTTATTGCCAAACAAAAGGAAGAGTGATTTTCAAAAATTCGAACGGAGTCAAACTTGAGTTTTTAGGGGTCAAAAATTTGTAAAAACGGCTGAAATTGATATATATTAGTGACTAGAGAAAAACACCATTTCAGTTGTTTTTCACACAGAATGGTGGTCTAATATTAGGAGTTTTGGGGGTCAACAATTGGTATTAAAGGCTAAAATCAATATTATTCACCTGAAGTGTGGGATGGTGACGGTGAGGGACTATAAGCATTTTTGTCAAAAAGATTGGATCACATTTTTGGGACAGATCATTAGTAATCAAATAAACGTAATATTATTTAACTGTTTAATCATGTTTGATTTACCGTTTAATCTGTTATAGTAGTATTTGTTTGTTACTTTTGTGATTTTTATCATTCTTAAGATTTAATTTTAATTTGTGATAAAGTTTTCGAGCCAATGGGGGGGGGTTATGACCCCCAATAACCCCCCCCCCCCCTGGCTACACCACTGGTAGGGGGGAGATGGGTGGGTGGTGGGTGCTATGAAATGCACAAAAAACAATACAAATTATGTAAAAAAGTGTTTTAATAATACAAATTGAAAGTTTTTTGTATAGAAAATAATAGCCTGGAACTTATTTCACAACACAATATATCTATTCCAACACCACTGAATTGCTTGAACTCTTGCTTGACAAAGACGAAGAACAGCGCCAATTTTTATTACAAGTTGTGTCAGAATGTAGGAAAATTTACCCTGATGTCGATATAGCCTCACTATCTAAGCCATTAATGTAGTTCGAAATTCAGTGGTGTTGGAATAGATATATTGTGTTGTAAAATACGTTCCAGGCTATTATTTTCTATACAAAAAACTTTCAATTTGTATTATTAAAACACTTTTTACATAATTTTTATTGTTTTTTGTGCATTTTATAGCAAACACCACCCACCCATCACCCCCCTACCCCCTCCATATATTATATATTGGATTCAAATGTATCAATTTTCAATATACCAGAGTGATAAAGAAGTATCAAATTGCGTAGAGGGCGATTTCATTGACTGGAGTGTGGTTTTTAGGGGTATGCGTAAAAAGGCACATTTGCTGTAACGGACCACGTTTTGAGATGGGAAAAGCTGAATAACATAAAATCTACAGGATGTAGCGAAAACATTATGGAAGTAAAAGTTGAAGAAGATAACATTTTAAATAAAATGAGACCAATTTCAAGTCTCTAGGACAAATGGTTACTATGTTATGAGGAAAAAAAGAGTATTTTTATGAAACAAGTGAGTTTTTCTGATCTTCAACCTCAATGCGGCACGGGTTAACGTTATCCGATCGACCTAAAACTTTGCGAATCTCATTTTCTAGTCAATTGGCACCTTTTAGGGGGTTGCCAGAAGTGATTTTCTCAAAAATAAATTTGCCTATTGCCTTGTGACCACCCTACTAGAGTGGTCACAAAAAGTCAACTTTCGAAATTCAATCGTGGCAACCCCCTAAAAGGTGCCATTTGACCAGAAAATGAGATTCCTACAGTTTCAGGTCGATCGGATAACATTAACCCGTGCCGCATCGAGGTTGAAGTTTAGAAAAACTCACTTTTTTTCATAAAAATATTATTTCTTTCCTCATAACATAGTAACCATTTGTCCTAGAGACTTGAAATTGGTCTTATTTTATTTGAAATGTTATCTTCTTCAACTTTTACTTCTATAATTTGTTCGCTAGATCCTATAGATTTTATGTTATTCAGCTTTTCCAATATCAAAACGTGGTCCGTTTCAGCGAATGTGCCTTTTTACGCATACCCCTAAAAACCACACTCCAGTCAATGAAATCGACCTCTAGGCAATTTGATACTTCTTTATCACTCTGGCATATTGAAAATTGACACATTTGAATCTAATATATAATATGTGGAGGTGGTAAGGGGGTGATGGGTGGGTGGTGGGTGCTATGAAATGCACAAAAAACAATAAAAATAAATTTGCCTATTGCCTTGTGACCACCCTACTAGAGTGGTCACAAAATGTCAACTTTCGAAATTCAATCGTGGCAACCCCCTAAAAGGTGCCATTTGACTACAAAATGAGATTCCCAAAGTTTTAGGTCGATCGGATAACATTAACCCGTGCCGCATCGAGGTTGAAGTTTAGAAAAACTCACTTTTTTTCATAAAAATATTATTTCTTTCCTCATAACCTAGTAACCATTTGTCCTAGAGACTTGAAATTGGTCTTATTTTATTTGAAATGTTATCTTCTTCAACTTTTACTCCTATAATTTGTTCGCTAGATCCTATAGATTTTATGTTATTCAGCTTTTCCCATCTCAAAACATGGTCCGTTTCAGCAAATGTGCCTTTTTACGCATACCCCTGAAAACCACACTCCAGTTAATGAAATCGCCCTCTAGGCAATTTGATACTTCTTTATCACTCTGGCATATTGAAATTGACACATTTGAATCTAATATGTAATATATGGAGGGGAAATTCAAATGTATCAATTTTCAATATACCAGAGTGATACAGATGTATCAAATTGCCTAGAGGTCGATTCCATTGGCTGGAGTGTGGTTTTTAGGGGTAAGCGTAAAAAGGCACTTTTTTGCTGAAACGGACCACGTTTTGAGATGGGAAAAGCTGAATAACATAATATCTACAGGATGTAGCGAAACAATTATGGAAGTAAAAGTTGAAGGAGATAACATTTTAAATAAAATGAGACCGATTTCAAGTCTCTAGGACAAATGGTTACTATGTTATGTGGAAAAGAAGAGTATTTTTATGAAACGAAGTGAGTTTTTCTGATCTTCAACCTCAATGCGGCACGGGTTAACGTTATCCGATCGACCTAAAACTTTGCCAATCTCATTTTCTAGTCAAATGGCACCTTTTAGGGGGTTGCCAGAAGTGATTTTCTCAAAAAACATTTTGCCTATTGCCTTGTGACCACCCTACTAGAGTGGTCACAAAAAGTCAACATTCGAAATTAGAACGTGGCAACCCCCTAAAAGGTGCCATTTGACTAGAAAATGACATTCCCAAAGTTTTAGGTCGATCGGATAACATTAACGCGTGCCGCATCGAGGTTGAAGTTTAGAAAAACTCACTTTTTTTCATAAAAATATTATTCCTTTCCTCATAACATAGTAACCATTTGTCCTAGAGACTTGAAATTGATCTTATTTTATTTGAAATGTTATCTTCTTCAACTTTTACTCCAATAATTTTTTCGCTAGATCCTATAGATTTTATGTTATTCAGCTTTTCCCATCTCAAAACGTGGTCCGTTTGAGCAAATGTGCCTTTTTACGCATACCCCTAAAAACCACACTCCTGTCAATGAAATCGACCTCTAGGCAATTTGATACTTCTTTAACACTCTGGCATATTGAAAATTGACACATTTGAATCTGATATATAATATACTAGCTGTGTACCCGCGCTTCGCAACGGTAGAACAGACACCCCCTTTAGGACAGGCCCCACTCATAACAGATACCACCTCCTCAACTGATCAGAAACCTTCCCCAATGCCAACCCTAACTGCCTTTAACCCCCTCCCCCCGTATCCTATGAACCCTCCCTACCTTGTTAGAAACATTCCTCAATGTTCACACAACAAATTCCCAAGGTTGCACTCCAATTGGTCAAGTAGT
This sequence comes from Leptopterna dolabrata, assembly GCA_954871275.1. Lineage (NCBI taxonomy): Eukaryota > Metazoa > Arthropoda > Insecta > Hemiptera > Miridae > Leptopterna > Leptopterna dolabrata. Next base: position 91,599,603 of record OX940974.1, on the reverse strand, counting down.
TTTGAAATTTCTGTAGACCCCCCCCCCCCCCCTCTCATAACCTGTACCCCCCTCCCACTAACATCCTGATTGAAGTACCACTTGAATGTACTCGTCGAGCTGAATCCAGAATCTAATTACAATCGGATTTACGTCCAACCGTTCAAAGTTATTATAAGCATAAACGTCCTCATAGAAGTGATTATAACACGTTTTTTAGTAGTATTTCATTCATAGCGTTTCAACGGATGGACAGATTCAAATGCGGATTTTTCATAAACCTTCCCAGATAAATTCTGCGTCAAATGGTACCAGCCGCAACTTTCTACGTTCAGCCGTTCTCAATTGATGCCGAGACAAACAAACAAACAAACAGACACTGTTTTATTATATGTATAGATGGAGGGGGTAGGGGGGAGATGGGTGGGTGGTGGGTGCTATGAAATGCACAAAAAACAATTAAAATAAATTTGCCTATTGCCTTGTGACCACCCTACTAGAGTGGTCACAAAAAGTCAACTTTCGAAATTAAATCGTGGCAACCCCCTAAAAGGTGCCACTTGACTAGGAAATGAGATTCGCAAAGTTTTAGGTCGATCGGATAACGTTAACCCGTGCCGCATTGAGGTTGAAGATCAGAAAAACTCACTTTGTTTCATAAAAATACTCTTTTTTTCCTCATAACATAGTAACCATTTGTCCTAGAGACTTGAAATTGGTCTCATTTTATTTAAAATGTTATCTTCTTCAACTTTTACTATGATAATTTTTTCGCTACATCCTGTAGATTTTATGTTATTCAGCTTTTCCCATCTCAAAACGTGGTCCGTTTCAGCAAATGTGCCTCTTTACGCATACCCCTAAAAACCACACTGCAGTCAATGAAATCGACCTCTAGGCAATTTGATACTTCTTTATCACTCTGGTATATTGAAAATTGATACATTTGAATCTAATATATAAGATATGGAGGTGGTAGGGTGAGATGGGTGGGTGGTGGGTGCTATGAAATGCACAAAAAACAATAAAAATTATGTAAAAAGTGTTTTAATAATACAAATTGAAAGTTTTTTGTATAGAAAATAATAGCCTGGAACTTATTTTACAACACAATATATCTATTCCAACACCACTGAATTTGGAACTACATTAATGGCTTAGATAGTGAGGCTTTATCGACATCAGGAAAAATTTTCCTACATTCTGACACAACTTGTAATAAGAATTGGCGCTGTTCTTCGTCTTTTGTCAAGCAAGAGTGGACACTGTGGTGGACACTCCATTTACTGTTTCATTATAATTTTATTATTTCTTACAAATTAAAATTTCACCTGTTGCCCTTCCCGACCACACATATGAATTAATTTCACAAAAAATATTATACGATTTCCCGTTTGAGCTTTTCAACAAGTTTTATTTCTCTCGCTAAAAATTGGTGACCCCGACGTGATCGACTATGAACACGCACAATAATCCTCCCAGTGCCGGTGATGCTGTACAAGGACCTTCCGAAGAGAATCGGAGTATCAATGGCAGAATGACGATTACTCATTTCCAACCTCCCCCGTTTTGGAGCACTGCCGTTCCAATCTGGTTCCATCGTTTGGAATCAGGGTTTCGTGTGAAGGGGATCCTGGACGACGATGATCAATATGACCTCGTCGTAAGCTCTTTGGACAGCAGCGTTTTGACGCACGTTTCTGATCTACTCGCCAAACCACCCATGACGAATAAGTACATATCTCTCAAGACAAGACTGATCGAAGCATTCGTCGATTCAGAGGATTGCACCGACTGTTGAAAGAGACGGTACTAGGAGATAGAAGGCCCACACATTTGCTGAGGGAGATGAAGGAACTTGCTGGAAGTAAAGTGAGTGATGACCTTCTAAAGTCACTGTGGCTGCAACAGATGCCCGCAAATGTAAGAACCGTTTTGGCAGTAAGTGAAAATCAAAGTCTGAATGCATTGTCTGCTCTAGCTGATAAGATTATTGAACTGTGTCCTAATAAAAGCATTTGTGAAGCAGCGACATCAAATCCGTACAATAGTACTGCTTCAGGAGATCCCTTGTATAATTCGTTGCTAGAGAAGATAGAAACTTTGAGTATGCAAGTCGAAGCTCTTTCGAGAGGACGTAGCCAATATCGTAGTAGAGGTAGAGCACGTTCAAAAAGCCGCAACAATTCTCGACCAGTGACTAAAAATAACAGCCAAGCTTCAAAAGTGGCGGCAAGCGAAGCTGGCATGACAAGCCGCCTATTCGTTAAGGACAAACTAAGTAAGTTACAGTTTCTGATTGACACGGGAGCAGATATGTCCGTTGTACCGCCTACAAACGCTGATCGCAAGGTGAACTCTGCGTATAAACTTTTTGCAGCAAATGGGTCGGAGATTAAAACTCATGGCATTAAATTACTCTCAGTCGACCTAGGTTTACGACGTGTATTCACCTGGCCATTCATGATTGCTGATGTTCACAAACCAATAATAGGTGCTGATTTTTTAGAACATTACGGTTTGCTTGTTGATCTGAAAAAGCATTGTCTGCGAGACGCATTGACTTCAGTGGTTTCCGAAGGTTTTCCCATTCAGTGCAATACTCCTTTGATTACTACCATTAGTACGAATTCAAGGTACGACACACTCCTCGGCGAATTCAAGGACATCACAAGAGTCACACTGGAAATAAAACCACCAAAGCACAATGTGATGCACTTTATTGAGACAACAGGACCACCAATAGCCGCTAAGTTCAGAAGATTAGATCCAACCAAGTTAGCCATAGCCAAAAAATAATTCGAATATATGTTGCAGAATGGAATATGTAGACCATCAAAAAGTCCTTGGGCTAGTCCCTTACATATGGTCCCAAAGAAGACAGGGGATTGGCGCCCGTGCGGGGATTATCGCGCTCTGAATAAAGTCACAAAGCCAGACCGATATCCTTTGCCCAATATTCAGGATCTTACATGTGATCTTCATGGTAAGAAAATATTTTCAAGGATAGACTTATTGAAAGCCTATTTTCAGATCCCAATGGCTCCAGAAGACGTACAGAAGACCGCCATCATTACTCCGTTTGGGTTATTCGAATTCCCAAAAATGTGTTTCGGGCTCTGTAATGCTACCCAAACGTTCCAGAGATTCATGAATGAACTCACCAGAGGTCTTCCAAACGTTCGAGCCTACATAGACGACTGCCTAGTTTCAAGCTCTACGGAGGAGGAACATATGAGTGACTTGAGAGCACTATTCCACAGATTCCGTGAGTATGGAGTGGTAATTAACCCATCCAAATGTGAATTTGGTAAACATGAGATCGAGTTCTTAGGTCACATGATATATGCAGAAGGCGTAAAACCACTAGCGTGCAAAGTTGAACAAATAAACAAAATTGAGCCACCTAAATCTGTTATGGGAATGAGGCGTTTTTTGGGACTTATTAATTTTTATAGACGTTTTTTGCCTAAAGCTGCACGGTGTACAGTAACACTTACAGATTGTCTGAAGGGACATTCAGGGAAACAGGATTCTGCTATCCGATTATCCCAAGAGGCTTTGCAGGATTTTGAAAGCTGCAAAGAACAGTTGAAATCTGCAGTTATGTTAGCCTACCCTAGAACAGATGTACCTTGGTCATTAATGGTGGACGCGTCTAGCAAAGCAATAGGTGGTAGTGTTCAGCAGAAAGTATCAGGAGAATGGCAACCTCCCGGATTCTTTTCAAGAAAACTGAGTTCTGCCGAACAGGAATACAGTGCCTATGACCGAGAACTCTTAGCGATTTTTGCTTCAGTCAAGCATTTCAAACATCTGCTTGAGGGTAGAGTTTTCACAATATTTACAGACCACAAACCCTTAATTTATGCGTTCAACCAGAAAGCCGACAAAGCAACTCCTCGTCAAGCTCGCCAGTTAGACTATATTGGTCAATTCACAACTGATATACAGCATGTTTCAGGCTCAGAAAATGTAGTAGCTGATTGTCTTTCTCGGTTAGAATCGATTGATGTTTTAGACTACAACCAGTTGGCGCAAGAACAGAAAGCAGAACAGTTACCCACTGCCATTTTAGGTACTACTCTTTCCTGGAAGCAAGTAAAAATGCCCGGTGTCACAGAGCCAGTGTACTGCGACGTTTCTACAGGGTTTGTTCGACCATTCGTTCCATTGAACTTGAGAAAGCCAGCATTTGACAGTGTACACAATTTGTCGCATCCCAGTAGGGCAGCAACCCTTAGGTTACTTTGTCAAAGGTTCGTATGGCCGTCTATGGCGAAGGACAGCGCACAATGGGTGAGGTCATGCATGGGATGTCAAAAAGGAAAAATTCATCGTCACATTCAGGGACCTATGGGCGACTTCGTTCCGCCTGCTGAACGTTTTTCGCATATTCATATAGATATTGTTGGTCCAATGACTCCTTCTAACGGTTACAAATATGTTCTCACGATGGTGGATGGTGGATAGCATTTTGCTCTGGTTGGATAGCACGTTTTGGTACCCCAGAGACAATAACGTCGGATAGGGGGAGACAATTCGAATGTTCACTTTTTGCAGAATTAACTAAAAAGTTCGGGATCACTCATCGATTGACAGCACCATATAACCCTAGAGCCAATGGTTTGGTGGAACGCTTCCATCGCCAGCTAAAATCAGCAATTCGATGTTACGGATCGGAAAATTGGGTTGAGCTTCTTCCTTTGATAATGCTTGGCATTAGGACCGCAGTAAAAGAGGACATTGGTTGCAGTGCTGCAGAGTTGGTTTATGGTTGCACTTTAAGACTGCCTAGTGACTTCATTGAGGACCAACCATCACCATCTAGGACTACGCAGCAATACCTAATACAATTGCAAGAAACAATGAACAAGATAAGGGCCCAGCCCACAGCAAGACATGTCCAGCCAGCAATTTTTGTCCACCCAGAATTAGGGAAATGCTCACATGTTTTCATTCGGGATGAAAGGAGAAATTCGACTTTGAAGCCTCCCTATCAAGGTCCTTATCCCGCGGTGCTACGAGGAGCAACTACATTCACTGTAAAGATCAAAGGAAAAGACACTCCAGTCTCACTCCACAGGTTAAAGCCAGCATTCATTTGTCAGGAAGCAGAAGAGCGAAGCCAGTCATTCCAAATTCCAGTAAGAGAAGAGTTTCAGCCTTCAGCTACTACTGCAAATAGAGATGACTCCCAAGAAGAACCCCAGGAAAATCAACCACCTCCCATGCGTCCACGAACAACTTCCGAGCCTTGGATAGAGACAACCAGAGGTGGAAGGCAAGTCCGGCTACCTGTTCGTTTTGCTGACGCACAGCTTTACTGAAGAGGGGGTAGTTTGTGGTGGACACTCCATTTACTATTTCATTATAATTTTATTATTTCTTACAAATTCAAAATTCCTCCTGTTGCCCTTCCCGACCACACATATGAATTAATTTCACAAAGATTATTATACGATTTCCCGTTTGAGCTTTCAACAAGTTTTATTTCTCTCGCTATAGTAGAGTATCGGAAAATTGACACAGAAATGGCAGATAAGGCTTTGTCAAAATTTGTAAACCATCTGTGGTACCTCAGCTCAGAGAAAATAGTGTTCTCGTTTTTCGACTACACTTTAGACGACAACATTAAAAAAAGTATGGCCATGAAATTATTTTCCCTAGGTGAACCCGATAGTGAAATTGATGGTGGGGATTGGTGGTATTGATGGTTTTAGATTTTGCACATGTAGAGCAAATTTTGGATAAGCAACTTGATTTTTTGTCACCTCTCAAACCTTGAATTTTATCAAGCGGTTTTCCATAGAGACAGATTTTTTAAACACCGATACACGCTTATGGAATAAAAATCCTCATTATTTGCATGCAAAAAACATAGTGAACGGTTTAAGGGTAGTCAACGACACTGCTGAAAGAGGAGTGAAATTGATACAGGACTTCAACTCTTGCTTGACAAAGACGAAGAACAGCGCCAATTTTTATTACAAGTTGTGTCAGAATGTAGGAAAATTTACCCTGATGTCGATAAAGCCTCACTATCTAAACCATTAATGTAGTTCTAAATTCAGTGGTGTTGGAATAGATATATTGTGTTGTAAAATAAGTTTCAGGCTATTATTTCCTATACAAAAAACTTTAAATTTGTATTATTAAAACACTTTTTACATAATTTTTATTTTTTTTGTGCATTTCATAGAACCCACCACCCACCCATCTCCCCCCAACCCCCTTATTAGATTCAAATGTATCAATTTTCAATATACCAGAGTGATAAAGAAGTATCAAATTGCCTAGAGGTCGATTTCATTGACTGGAGTGTGGTTTTTAGGGGTATGCGTAAAAAGGCACATTCGCTGAAACGGACCACGTTTTGATATTGGAAAATCTGAATAACATAAAATCTATAGGATCTAGCGAAAGAATTATTGAAGTAAAAGTTGAAGAAGGTAACATTTCAAATAAAATAAGACCAATTTCAAGTCTCTAGGACAAATGGTTACTATGTTATGAGGAAAGAAATAATATTTTTATGAAAAAAAAGTGAGTTTTTCTAAACTTCAACCTCGATGCGGCACGGGTTAATGTTATCCGATCGACCTAAAACTTTGGGAATCTCATTTTCTAGTCAAATGGCACCTTTTAGGGGGTTGCCACGATTGAATTTCGAAAGTTGACTTTTTGTGACCACTCTATTAGGGTGGTCACAAGGCAATAGGCAAAATTTTTTTTGAGAAAATCACTTCTGGCAACCTCCTAAAAGGTGCCATTTGACTAGAAAATGAGATTCGCAAAGTTTTAGGTCGATCGGATAACGTTAACCCGTGCCGCATTGAGGTTGAAGATCAGAAAAACTCACTTTGTTTCATAAAAATACTCTTTTTTTCCTCATAACATAGTAACCATTTGTCCTAGAGACTTGAAATCGGTGTCATTTTATTTAAAATGTTATCTTCTTCAACTTTTACTTCCATAATTTTTTCGCTACATCCTGTAGATTTTATGTCCTGTGGTCCGTTTCAGCAAATGTGCCTTTTTACGCATACCCCTAAAAACCACACTCCAGTCAATGAAATCGACCTCCAGGCGATTTGACACTTCTTTATCACTCTGGTTTATTGAAAATGAGTATGTTTCAGGTATAAATGTAAAGGTTGAGGCTGTAATAGGGGGGGGGGGGGGGATCTAGGTAACTACCAGCTACCAGATATCCGGAAAAATGAAAACGTAGAAAGAGTAGCGATCTTGATTAGTTGTGGAGATGAGGAACAGTTGATCGGAGTTCCTCAACTCGAAAATAGTACTGGACTCTTGCAAGCCCAGGCGGTATTTGAAGCCATTCAAGAGTGGGGTGCAGCAGACAAAATTCAAGCAATGTGCTTTGACACCACAGCTGCAAATACTGGTCGGGTTAGGGGGGCTTGTGTTTTGCTGGAGCAGTTATTGCAAAAAGAACTTTTGTACTTAGCATGCCGTCATCATATTTTGGGAATTATTTTGAAAGCCGTGTTTGATAGCAAGATACGCTCGACCACTGGTCCTGAACCTCCATTTCTCACGGGAACTCACGGTCATTGAAGGTGCAAAATTACCTACCATCAAACTCCAGCCCCCTTCTACGTTGATGGTATAATGAACCGTTTATCTAATATATATACTATTCTGTAAATATTATGTAGATAGCAGACCAGCAGGTAGCAGGTAGCTTAGTACCTAACCCCGTACTCGTTACTAGGTACCTACCTGAATCACGAGTTGAATGTTGCTAAAATAATTCTGTCGATGACAAACAGTAACTCTAATGGCAAAAAGAAACGCAAATAATGAATTTCTGCAGGGAAATTGTTGATTCGGTGTGAAAAAAGTTCCAAACGTACCTACCAACAAACTACAGCCCCTTCTACGTAGATGGTATAATGTACCGTTGTGTAATAATTTACCATTGTGTTATAATTTAGCCATCAATAATACTTCAACTCATGTTCGAGTTTCACTACCTATCAACAAACTCCAAAAGAGCCATTATTTTTCGAATGAAATAGTATCACAAAACATCAAACTCGACTTCATACTCCGTGAATATAATCAGGTACTTCCTAGCAATGATTATCTCGGGCTAATTCCAGATTGCTACCGCGTCTAGTGATGATATTTGGGCTGAATGTATACAATTTCATTCCCCCTCCTGTTGAAAAAGCCCGTCGGTGCAAATTTCTGGGCCTTACTGTGAACGAACGGCTGGACGTACAGTGCTCCGGGTGGTCCTTAAAACATGGAAAACGATACATCAAAAGCTAAAGTTACTAACATGTTACTTACTAAAACAGAAAAACAACTTATTTTTATACACCTTTTCACTCATAACACCCCTGGGTATATTCCGATCGGGCTTCAAAGTTCGGGACACAACTAGGGCCCAAATGGAGCACATGCGCGAAAGAATGAATTTTTTAGACCGAAAATGAAGCCGGTATACCTGATATAGCGGACGGCGTACAGCGTACGGCGGACGGACATTGCATTTTACCAGTGTGAAATTAGCCATAGAAATCCAGCCATAGATTCGGGGCGCCAAACATGCAACACGCAACACACCGAAGCAACGCGTCGGTATCCGGGCCGACCCCGTTTTTTAAATCAGCATTAATATTGCATTCTAAGCAGAGAAGTGTAACTATTATTTAACAACATGAGTACCTGGCGATTAAGAGTAGTGAGTCTCCTTGAATGACGGTATTTTTCGCATATCGTTTTGAGCAAATATCGATATATCCCCATAATCCCACGAAATTGACATGTTTACATACTAAGTCCTTATGGCTGATTAGTTCTATCACATTCCCACTCACCAAATTCACAGGGGGTACTCGATATATATTACTGTGACTACATCCGGAGTTTCGTGCCGATAGCTCGATATAGTTTTGAGCAAATAGGTATCAAATATAACCACAGAATACCACGAAATTGACATTTTTGCACATTTAAGTCCTTATGGCTGATTGGTTCAATCACATTCCCACCCACGAAATTCATACGGGGTACTCGATATATATTACTCTGACTACGTCCGAGGTTTCGTGCCGATAGCTAGATATAGTTTTCAGGAAATACCGAATATATCTCCAAAATTTCACGAAATTGACGTCCTGCACAATAAGTCCTTATGGCTGATTGTTTCTATCAAATTCCCACTCACCAAATTCATATGGGGTACTCGCTATATATTACTGTGACTACATCCGGAGTTTGGTGTCGATTGCTCGATATTGTTTTCAGGAAATACCGAATATATCTCCAAAATTTCACGAAATTGACATTCAGGCACAATAAGTCCTTATGGCTGATTGCTTCTATCACATTCCCACCCACGAAATTCATACGGGGTACTAGCTATATATTACTCTGACTACGTCCGGAGTTTCGTGCCGATAGCTAGATATAGTTTTCAGGAAATACCGAATATATCTCCAAAATTTCACGAAATTGACGTCCTGCACAATAAGTCCTTATGGCTGATTGTTTCTATCAAATTCCCACTCACCAAATTCATATGGGGTAATACCTATATATTACTCTGACTACGTCCGGAGTTTCGTGCCGGTAGCTCGATATTGTTTTCAGGAAATACCGAATATATCTCCAAAATTTCACGAAATTGACAATCATGCACAATAAGTCCTTATGGCTGATTGGTTCTATCACATTCCCACCCACGAAATTCATACGGGGTACTCGCTATATATTACTCAGACTACGTCCGGAGTTTCGTGCCGATAGCTCGATATAGTTTTGAGCAAATATCGAATATAACTCCAAAATTTCACGAAATCGACATTTTTGTACACTAAGTCCCTATGGCTGATTGGTTCTATCAAATTCCCACTCACCAAATTCATATGGGGTACTCGCTATATATTACTGTGACTACATCCGGAGTTTGGTGTCGATTGCTCGATATAGTTTTGAGCAAATATCAAATATATCCCCAGAATACCATGAAATTGACATATTTACATAGAAAGTCCTTATGGCTGATTGTTTCCATCACATTCCCACTCACCAAATTCATATAGGGTAATACCTATATATTACTCTGACTACGTCCGGAGTTTCGTGCCGGTAGCTCGATATTGTTTTCAGGAAATACCGAATATATCTCCAAAATTTCACGAAATTGACATTCATGCACAATAAGTCCTTATGGCTGATTGCTTCTATCACATTCCCACCCACGAAATTCATACGGGGTACTAGCTATATATTACTCTGACTACGTCCGGAGTTTCGTGCCGATAGCTAGATATAGTTTTCAGGAAATACCGAATATATCTCCAAAATTTCACGAAATTGACGTCCTGCACAATAAGTCCTTATGGCTGATTGTTTCTATCAAATTCCCACTCACCAAATTCATATGGGGTACTCGCTATATATTACTGTGACTACATCCGGAGTTTGGTGTCGATTGCTCGATATAGTTTTGAGCAAATATCAAATATATCCCCAGAATACCATGAAATTGACATATTTACATATAAAGTCCTTATGGCTGATTGTTTCTATCACATTACCTGCACAATAAGTCCTTATGGCTGATTGTTTCTATCAAATTCCCACTCACCAAATTCATATGGGGTACTCGCTATATATTACTGTGACTACATCCGGAGTTTGGTGTCGATTGCTCGATATAGTTTTGAGCAAATATCAAATATATCCCCAGAATACCATGAAATTGACATATTTACATACAAAGTCCTTATGGCTGATTGTTTCTATCACATTACCTGCACAATAAGTCCTTATGGTTGATTGTTTCTATCACATTCCCACTCACCAAATTCATATGGGGTAATACCTATATATTACTCTGACTACGTCCGGAGTTTCGTGCCGGTAGCTCGATATTGTTTTCAGGAAATACCGAATATATCTCCAAAATTTCACGAAATTGACATTCATGCACAATAAGTCCTTATGGCTGATTGGTTCTACCACATTCCCACCCACGAAATTCATACGGGGTACTCGCTATATATTACTCTGACTAGGTCTGGAGTTTCGTGCCGATAGCTCGATATGGTTTTGAGCAAATATCAAATATATCCCCAGAATACCGTGAAATTGACATATTTACATACAAAGTCCTTATTGCTGATTGTGTCCATCATATTCCCACCCTCCAAATTCATATGGGGTACTACCTATATATGTATTACTCTGACTACGACCGGACTTTCGTGCCGGTAGCTCGATATAGTTTTCAGGAAATACCGAATATATCTCCAAAATTTATCGAAATTGACATTCTTGCAAAATAAGTCCTTATGGCTGCTTGGTTCTATCACATTCCCACCCACGAAATTCATACGGGGTACTCGCTATATACTACTCTGACTAGGTCCGGAGTTTCGTGCCGATAGCTAGATATGGTTTTCAGGAAATACCGAATATATCCCCAGAATACCATGAAATTGACATATTTACATACAAAGTCCTTATGGCTGATTTTTTCTATCACATTCCCACTCACCAAATTCATATGGGGTAATACCTATATATTACTCTGACTACGTCCGGAGTTTCGTGCCGATAGCTCGATATAGTTTTGAGCAAATATCAAGTATAACCCCAGAATACCACGAAATTGACATATTTAAACACAAGTCCTTATGGCTGATTGGTTCTATCACATTCCCACTCACAAAATTCATATGGGGTACTACCTATATATTACTCTAACTACGTCCGGAGTTTCGTGCCGATAGCTCGATATGGTTTTGAGCAAATATCAACATATCCCCAGAATACCACGAAATTGACATATTTACATACAAAGTCCTTATGGCTGATTGTTTTAATCACATTCCCAGTCTCCAAATTCATATGGGGTACTAGTTATATATTACCGTTGATACCGATCAACCATAAGGACTCAGTGTGCAAAAATTTAAATGTTGGATATGTTGGAGATATATTCGATATTTCCTGAAAACTACATCGATAGCTCGATATAGTTTTGAGCAAATATCAAGTATAACCCCAGAATACCTCGAAATTGACATTTTTGCACACTAAGTCCTTATGGCTGATTGGTTCTATCACATTCCCACTCACAAAATTCATATGGGGTACTACCTATATATTACTCTAACTACGTCCGGAGTTTCGTGCCGATAGCTCGATATAGTTTTGAGCAAATATCAATATATCCCCAGAATACCACGAAATTGACATATTTACATACAAAGTCCTTATGGCTGGTTGTTTTAATCACATTCCCACTCTCCAAATTCATATGGGGTACTAGTTATATATTACCGTTGATACCGATCAGCCATAAGGACTCAGTGTGCAAAAATTTAAATTTTGGATATGTTGGAGATATATTCGATATTTCCTGAAAACTGTATCGAGCTATCGACACCAAACTCCGGATCAAGGCACAGTAATATATATCGAGTACTCCATATGAGTTTGGTGAGTGGGAATGTGATAGAACCAATCAGCCATAGGGACTTAGTGTACATAAATGTCGATTTCGTGAAATTTTGGAGATATATTCGATATTTCCTGAAAAGTATATCGAGCTATCGGCTCCAAACTCTGGATGAAGTCACAGTAGTATATAGCGAGTACTCCATATTAATTTGGTGAGTGGGAATGTGACAGAACCAATCAGCCATAGGGACTTAGTGTACAAAAATGTCGATTTCGATATTTTTGGAGATATATTCGATATTTCCTGAACACCATATCGAGCTATCGGCACCAAACTCTGGATGAAGTCACAGTAATATATATAGAGTAGCCCATGTGAATTTGGTGAGTGGGAATTTGATGGAACCAATCAGCCATAAGGACTTACAATGCAAAAATGTCGATTTCGATAAATTTTGGAGATATATTCGATATTTCCTGAAAACCATATCGAGCTATCGGCTCCAAACTCTGGATGAAGTCACAGTAGTATATAGCGAGTACTCCATATTAATTTGGTGAGTGGGAATGTGATAGAACCAATCAGCCATAAGGACTTAGTGTACAAAAATGTCGATTTCGATAAATTTTGGAGATATATTCGATATTTCCTGAAAACTATATCGAGCTATCGGCACGAAACTCCGGATGAAGTCACAGTAATATATATCGAGTACCCCATGTGAATTTGGTGAATGGGAATTTGATGGAACCAATCAGCCACAACGACTTTGTATGTAAATATGTCAATTTCGTGGTATTCTAGGGATATATTTGATATTTGCTCGAAACTATATCGAGCTATCGGCACAAAACTCCGGATGTAGTCACAGTAATATATCCAGAGTACCCCATGTGAATTTGGTGAGTGGGAATTTGATAGAACCAATCAGCCATAAGGACTTACAATGCAAAAATGTCGATTTCGTGAAATTTTGGCGATATATTCGATTCCTATTTCCTGAAAACTATATCGAGCTATCGGCTCCAAACTCTGGATGAAGTCACAGTAGTATATAGCGAGTACTCCATATTAATTTGGTGAGTGGGAATGTGATAGAACCAATCAGCCATAGGGACTTAGTGTACAAAAATGTCGATTTCGATATTTTTGGAGATATATTCGGTATTTCCTGAAAACTATATCGAGCTACCGGCACGAAACTCCGGATGAAGTCACAGTAGTATATATCGAGTACCCCATATGAATTTGGTGGGTGGGAATGTGATAGAACCAATCAGCCATAGGGACTTAGTGTACAAAAATGTCGATTTCGTGAAATTTTGGAGTTATATTCGATATTTGCTCAAAACTATATCGAGCTATCGGCACGAAACTCCGGACGTAGTCTGAGTAATATATAGCGAGTACCCCGTATGAATTTCGTGGGTGGGAATGTGATAGAACCAATCAGCCATAAGGACTTATTGTGCATGATTGTCAATTTCGTGAAATTTTGGAGATATATTCGGTATTTCCTGAAAACTATATCGAGCTACCGGCACGAAACTCCGGACGTAGTCAGAGTAATATATAGGTATTACCCTATATGAATTTGGTGAGTGGGAATGTCATAGAAACAATCATCCTTAAGGACTTTGTATGTAAATATGTCAATTTCATGGTATTCTGGGGATATACTCGTATTTGATATTTGCTCAAAATTATATCGAGCAATCGACACCAAACTCCGGATGTAGTCACAGTAATATATATCGAGTACCCCATATGAATTTGGTGAGTGGGAATGTGATAGAACCTATCAGCCATAGGGACTTAGTGTACAAAAATTTCGATTTCGTGAAATTTTGGAGATATAGTCGATATTTCCTGAAAACTATATCTAGCTATCGGCACCAAACTCCGGATGAAGTCACAGTATTATATCGCGAGTACCCCCTGTGAATTTGGTGAGTGGGAATGTGATAGAACCAATCAGCCATAACGACTTTGTATCGTCTTAATGCTGATTGAAAAAACGGGGTCGGCCCGGATACCGACGCCTTGCTTCGGTGTGTTGCGTGTTGCATGCTTTGCGCCCCGAATCTATGGCTAGGATTTCTATGGCTAATTTCACACTGGATTGCATTTTTGGAATCTACGCACCTTGAAACGGAAAAGAAAAAATTTTGAGGGGGTGTTATAAAAATGTTTTACTGAGCGATTACATAGGTGTATTATTCACAGAATAATAAACCAAAATGAGCCAAATCGGCGACCCCACCGCCATAGACTCCCTGTCAGTTCCGTTCTGTCCAGTGGTGCCAACCCCCACTCCGGGCATTCCAGTGCAACCATAACACAAGGAAAACTGTTACATTCCAATTTCCATAAAAGATTATTGATCAGTGTCACAAGTTGACTATTGGCTCTAGATAGATTAGCAAAGTAGAATATGCGTATAGGTATACGTATAATAGAAACTCACCTGAAACGTGGCTCAGACTCACCTGAAACGTAACGCAAGGAAAACTATTACACTCCAATTTCCATAAAAGATTATTGATCAGTTTCACAAGTGGACTATTGGCTCTAGATAGATAAGCAAAGTAGTGATCCGGGACCACCTAATTTGCAGGTCAGCCTTATCACATAATAAAAATACGCGGTCACGGAAACTGCACATGCGGTCAGGACGAAACTCGAGTGGTATTGTTTACTCATGTGACCGCACAACCCCTGAAAATTTCATCGCAATCGGTTAATCCCTACTGGTACTTTACCTTGTACCTAAAATTTGAGAAGTTGCGGTCACAGAAACTAATAATGCGGTCACGCTGAAACTCAGGAAATAATCTTTTCTACTAATAACAAACCATCCCTGAAAATTTCATCGAAATTGGTTAACTCCTACTGGTACTTTACTCAGTACCTAAAATTTAAGAAAGTTGCGGTCACAGATACTAATAGAAAATTCGCTCATTAAGTCATGCTGCATGACTGGTTTTTTAAATGTTAGGTAATGAGTAAAGTACCAGTAGGAGTTGACCAATTTCGATCAAACGTTCAGGGATGTTTTGTTATCAGTGGAAATGAATATTTCCTGAGTTTCAGCGTGACCGCATTATTAGTTTCTGTGACCGCAACTTTTTTAAATTTTAGGTACTGAGTAAAGTACCAGTAGGAGTTAACCAATTTCGACGAAACTTTCAGGGATGGTTGGTTATTAGTAGAAATGAATATTTCCCGAGTTTCAGCGTGACCGCATTATTAGTTTCTGTGATCGCAACTTTTTTAAATTTTAGGTACCTACTGAGTAAAGTACCAGTAGGAGTAAACCAATTTCGACGAAATTTTTAGGGATGTTTGGTTATTAGTAGAAAAGATTATTTCCTGAGTTTCAGCGTGACCGCATGATTAGTTTCTGTGACCGCAATTTTTTTAAATGTTAGGTAATGAGTAAAGTACCAGTAGGAGTTGACCAATTTCGATCAAACGTTCAGGGATGTTTTGTTATCAGTGGAAATGAATATTTCCCGAGTTTCAGCGTGACCGCATGATTAGTTTCTGTGACCGCAACTTTTTTAAATTTTAGGTACTGAGTAAAGTACCAGTAGGAGTTAAGCAATTTCGATGAAATGTTCAGGGATGGTTGGTTATTAGTAGAAAAGATTATTTCCTGAGTTTCAGCGTGACCGCTTTATTAGTTTCTGTGACCGCAACTTTTTAAATTTTAGGTACTGAGTAAAGTACCAGTAGGGATTAACTGATTGCGATGAAATTTTCAGGGGTTGTGCGGTCAAATGAGAAAACAATACCTGCCGAGTTTCGTCCTGACCGCATGAGCAGTTTCCGTGTCCGCACCATTTTAATATGTGATAAGGCTGACCTGCAAATTAGAAACCCCCGAATATCCGTATATACGTATAATAGAAACTCACCTGAAACGTGGCTCAAAGTCACCTGAACCATAACACAAGGAAAACTATTACACTCCAATTTCCATTAAAGATTATTGGTCAGTGTCACAAGTGGACTATTGGCTCTAGATAGATAAGCAAAGTAGAATATCCGTATATACGTATTATAATAGAAACTTACCTGAAACGGTAACTGAGACGAAACGAAACGGGTTCAGTAACAGCAAACAGAACTCAAGAGGGTGATGAAGGTAAATAATCTGAACACAACACAAAGACCCAAACAATGTATGATAAGCAATACTTGATTCGCAAGACTATTTGCGAGAGTAAATTACTATAATATGAAATTGGGGAAAGTTTCATGGACGCGCGTCACTTAGACAAGACCAGATCAGCAGTAGGAATGAAAAGGATGGATCGGAGGGTGGTGGGTGTTTGGACGGTTGGTGGGGCGGGGGTTGGGAGCATAGAGAAGGTATTGTCTTGAATCAATTATCTTAACTAGTGAAGAATTACCTACCTACCTACCTGCCTCCCTTCATAGAACCCGCAATCGTTTGGTTACATACATTCATAAATTAATTCTGCATCAACCCTTAAGAAAATCTTCGTTTATTGGGTTTCAGCGTAGAGAGTACCTAAGGAATTTTTAGATAGGTACCTAACTACCCACCCTTCGCAATTAATTTATTTAGCTACTGGGGGGGTACTGCTACTACCATTCTTTAGTACAGATTACAATTTTGCATGCCGCTGTCTACCTATTTTTATAGAGGGTAGGTACATTTTTTATTAGCCGGACAATGATTTTATGGCAATGGTCAATTTATAGAAATTTTATCTGAGGCAGCTACATAATTCAAAGTAAAACTTTCATAAATTGATAACAAGCGCAGTTGTAAAACACAGAAGTTTTATTTTATTTTATTTTATTTTATTTTTATTTACGGGCAAGCCCAATTACACAATACAGAATGTCAATGAACATAAGTAAGATACAATTCAGAAAATCATTTAGGGATAATATACGTCAGAAACATAGGTAAATATTAACAGCACGCTAGCAGTTCAGGTAATATAACACTGGTCAAACTTGTTACGAAAATCTCAACGGGGAAGCAGCCACCAACCTCCTGAGTGAGGCGAGGGAATCATGGAAGAAATCGAACTCGGGGTTCACGCTGATTAGCAGATTTGCAGAACGAGGAAGCCGCTGTAGAGGACTATTTCTCACATAGTTTGTCGATGAGAAAGGGACGTGGAAGAGGAGAGGAGAGCGGGCCGACAAGCGAGGCACCTGGAGGCCTATCATGGAGAGCAGGACCGGGCAGTCGAGCTGGTCATTCAACAGCCTATGCAGAAGACAAAGGTCAGCCATAGAGCGACGCCTCTCGAGAGGTATTAAGGTAAGTTGAAGAGTTTCTGTTGTGAAGTCCATTAGACTCATTGAGTCGTTGAATTGTCTTGGTTCACTTGTTAATACTACCTCCAGTGTTATTGCACAAGGTTATCTTTTTAATTTTTTCGTTTATTTATTTACATTCACGGGCAAAGTTATGGCGATATCAGTCATTTTCCAGGTTTTTGACTCACTATAATTTAAATATGGGAGCTGAACCTTCGTTACAACCTCAGTTCCTCACTCTTTGTCAAAAACGACTTCATATTCGGTCTTCTCGCCCTAAAAAACATGGAAAACGATACCTCACAAGCTAATGCAATTAAAACACCAAAAACCCCTATTTTTACACCCATTTTTCACCCATAATAACCTTGAGTATATTCCGATTGGGCTGCCGGGCTTCGCACCACAACTAGCGGAATATTCGTAGTCATGACTCGAGATGGAGGACGTCCTCAAGGTCGGCCTCGAGGAGGCCTGCTCTCCTCGAGTTATTCACAGTGTGAAGGCCAAGGGCTGTTTCAGCCCTCAAGTCGAGGAGGGCCTCGAGGGAGCGGTAGGACTCCTCAGCCTATTCATGGTCGCCATTTATCAAGGGCGGCCTCCAACGATGTTATTCATAGACGATTTTGGTGATCGAGTCGAGAAATTTTTCCAGTCGAGCAGGCTTCAAAGCTTCCTCAGCCCAAGGTAGGTTTCCAGGTACCTCAAGTGCCGATTTTCTCATTATCATCTGCCCGATCGGAATATACCCAGGGGTGTTATGAGTGAAAATGTGCACAAAAATAGGTACTTTTTGTGTTTTAGTAAAATGTTAGTAAAATGAGCTTTTGAGGTATCATTTTCCATGTTTTTGGGGCCGAGAAGACCGAATATGAAGTCGATTTCGACCAAAATTGTTTTTTATGAGTCAAAAACCTGGGAAATCGTCTGAAATCACCATCAATTTGTATAATAACACTAGAAAAACGCTGCAAAGTCCTTGTCACATGGGTTTATTATTCTACTGGACATACCTACAGAAATGTTGGCTGTTCATTTCTGTTTCTATCATGTGAAATAATTTAAATAGCCGAAATAGCTATTTCTGATCCACAATTTTGGCCCACAAAACACGAATTAGGTAGGTAGGCACGCTCTTTTTTTTTCTTTTTTTTTAAATATCATGTTTGATCATTGATAGTGTCAATAAATGGTCTAGATCCACATGTTGACAATTTTTATAGTGTAATTATACAAATTGATGGTGATTTCAGACGATTTTCCAGGGTTTTGAGTCATAAAAAAATCAATTTTGGGAGCTGATCATGTGGTAGAACCTCGATTTTCCGCTCTTTGGTCAAAATCGACTTCATATTCGGTCTTCTCGTCCCCAAAAACATGGAAAACGATACCTCAAAAGCTCATGTTACTAACATGTTACTAAAACACAAAAAGTACCTATTTTTGTACACATTTTCACTCATAACATCCCTGGGTGTATTCCGATCGGGCTGAAAAGTTTCGGGACACAATAAGGGCCCAAATAGAGCATGTGTGCGAAAGAACGACTTTTTTAGATAGAAACTGTGGCCTGTACACGTGATACGGCGTACGGCGTACGGCGAACGGCTGACGGACATTGCATTTTCTAAATCTACGCACTTTGAAACGCAAAAGAAAAATTTTTGAGGGGGTGTTATACAAATTTTTTGCTGAGCGAATACATAGGTGTATTATTCACAGGATAATAAACCAAAACGACGAAAGAGTACAAACACAAAGAGCATCATCATTATTATCATATTTATTGAGTAGAATAATACAGTACTTACTGAGGGGTATAATTTTCCGCTGCAGTTATATTCTGCCGCAATTTTCTCCCAACATTTTCTCTTATCCATAGCTGACACAGCGTCACTCTTCTTATTTTCGACTACCTCCTTATTTTCGATCACTAACCCCCTCAACCGTGCCTTCTCTTCCTCACTAAAAACACTGCAAAGTCCTTGTCACATGGGGTTTATTATTCTACAGAAATTTCGGCTGTACATTTATTGTTTGTTTCATGTGAAATAATTGAAATAACTATTTCTGATGGCTTCCACCAATTTTGGCCCCCAAAACACAAATTAGGTAGGTACGATCTTTTTTTTTTTTCAAATTAACTTTGATCATTGGTAGTGCCATTTAATCGTCTTGATCCACGTGTTGACACTTTTTCTAGTGTTATTCTACAAACTGATGGAGATTTCAGACGATTTCGCAGGTTTTTAACTCATACAAAATCAATTTTGGGAGCTGAACATCTGGTACAACCTCAATTTTCCACTCCTTGGCCAAAATCGACCTCATATTCGATCTTCTCGTCCCCAAAAACATGGAAAACGATACCTCAAAAGCTCATGTTACCAACATGTTGCTAAAACGCAAAAAGTACCTATTTTTACACACATTTTCACTCACAACACCCCTGGGTATATTCCGATCGGGCTGAAAAGTTTCGGGACACAACTAGGGCCCAAATGGAGCATGTGTGCGAAAGAACGACTTTTTTAGACCGAAAATGAAGCCTGTACACGTGATACGGCGGACGGACATTGCATTTTTTGAATCTACGCACCTTGAAATGGAAAAGAAAAAAGTTTGAGGGGGGGTTATAAAAATTTTTTGCTGAGCGATTACATAGGTGTATTATTCAGAGAATAATAAACCAAAATCACTCTCTTTTTACTTTCCATACCCGAACTGTCACCAAAAACAAATAGGTAGAGAAATCAAACTGAAGAAACACAAAATAAAATAGGTACCGTGAAACCTTTACTGAGCTGTTATATTAGCAGGGCTGCCAATTCTCCCTCGAAAGTGGCCTCGAGAGTCGAGGTCTCCTTGAGTCAAGGAGTGAGCTGAGGTCGGCCTCCAAATGTGTTCCGTTTGTCTATGAATAGGCCCGCTCATCCTCCAGTGGAGGAAATCCTCAGGTCGAGTCGACAAAATGTGCTCCTTGAGGAAGGACTACGAATTCCGCCATAAGACCCCATTGAAGCCTGTGTGTGGAAGAACGACGGTTTTCGACTTTGTTAGAACCTCAATTCTTCACTCTCTGCCGAAATCGACTTCCAGGTTTTTGACTTACTATAATTTATATACGAGAGCTGAACCTTCGTTACAACCTCAATTCCTCACTCTCTGGTCAAAATCGAGTTCATATTCGGTCGCCTCGCCCTAAAAAACATGGAAAACCATACTTCACAAGATCATTTTACTAAAACACCAAAAAACCCTAATTTATACACCCATTTTTCACCCAGAGCCCCCTGGGTATATTTCGATCGGGCTGCAAAGTTCGGGACGCAACTAGGGCCCAAATGGAGCATGTGTGCGAAAGAACGATATTTTTAGACCAAAAATGAAGCCGGTATGCGTGATACGGCGGACGGCGTACGGACATTACATTTATGGAATCTACGTACCTTGAAACGGAAAAGAAAAAAATAAGAGGGAGTATTATACAAATTGTTTGCTGAGCGAATACATAGGTGTGTTATTTACATAATAATATTGTAGTGATTGGGAGTCTAACAGACGAGTCGATCGCTTGATTGAGAATGGTTATTTATTTGATGGCCCCTGGCTCTTTTATACTCCCCTGACATGATCAGAGGGGGGTCGGGGGGTCCCCACTCTGAGGTACTTCATGTTACAACATTGATCGAGTTGTGGAGGAGCAGCCGATAACAACACTGCTCCCCCCAGAATTTAAGTAATTTACATTATTAAATTGTCGTGCTTGTTTGTTGGCGGGCGGTGGGGGTTGCGTGTGTTGTTGTTGAGGTGGTCGGTTGGGTCCGATGGGGCTGTCCGATGATGGCGAGTGTCGTTGTCGTGGGGCGGTGGCATAGAGCGCGTAGCGTTGGCGGGCGAGGCTCGGGCTCCGGGCGTGGTTCGGTGGGAGCGGCGGTTGCCGTGGTTGCGGTGGTGGCGAATGTATGGCCATCGCTGTGTGGTGGGGGGCGATTTGCGGTGTTGCGGTGGGTCCCGTGTTGTGCGTAGGTGGTGGTGCCGGCTTGCATCTGTCGATAGACACCGATGGTGTTCGGCGATCGTCCGTGAGGTAAGTGACTGTTTTCCCATCGTTCGTTAGTACTTGATGGGGGCCGGTGTAGGGTGGCTCTAGTTTTCCCCTCGGTGTGTCGACGCGGACGTACACATGTGTCGCTGTGCGCATGGTTTGTGGCATGTAGGACTGTGTGTAGTGGCGGTAAGATTCGTTTGTGCGGAGGGGTACAGTTGTCGGTGGTGGTTGAGTGAACAGATCCCCTGGGAGGCGTGGTGTGGCCGAAAAGAGGCGTTGGGCCGGCGAGTAGCCGTCAGGGCCCGGGCGGTTTCGTAGGCCGAGGAGGAGGCCGCTGAGTTGTGTGGCCCAAGTGCGGGACGTGGCTGTGGCGATGATTGCGTCCTTGAGGACTCGGTGCAGTCGCTCGACTAGGCCGTTCGCTTGGGGGTGGTAGGTGTTTGTGTGATGTACATCCGTGCCCATGGACGTGCAGTACTTGTGGAATTCGGCGGAGGTGAACTGGGTGCCCTGGTCGGTGGTTATGTGTGCCGGGGAGCCGTAGCGTGCGATCCAATGTGTGTGTAGGGCCGTGATTACTGCGTCGGCAGAAATGGTCGAGAGGGTTGCGCATTCGAACCAGCCAGTGGCGCGGTCGATCATCGACAGTATATATTTCTTTGTTGCCGACAGTGGTAGCGGGCCAAAGAGGTCGATGTGTAAGTGCTCGAGTGGCGCTGCGTCGGGAAATTCGCCGAGGGGGGCCCTGATGTGTCGTGTCGTTTTGGCTCGGTTGCAGCTCGGGCAGGCGCGGGTGAATAGCCGTATCGATGAGGTCATATTCGGCCAGTAGTACCGAGCGCGGATGAGGGCTGTGGTGGCCTTAATCCTCGGGTGTGTCATCCCGTGTATGTGGCGAAAAACTGGGAGGCGTAGCGGCGTGGGGATGTAGGGGCGGGGCGAGGCGTCGGTGTTTTCGCACATGATTTCGTGGCCTTGTATTCGGTGCGCTGTGAGAGCCATGGTGGCGATGTGATCATCGGCGGCCTGTGCGTCGGCGAGTTGTTGGATCGTGAAGGGGGTACCGTGATCCGTGACTGCGTGGGCCGTAGTTGTGTTGGCCGTGGGTGGCAGTCGAGAGAGGTAGTCGGCGACGATGTTCGTTGGGCCCTCGGCGCACCGGATGTCCGTAGTAAATTCGACGATGAATCGAAGGTGTCGAAGTCTCGTCGGCAGGGCCGTGTTTGACTGAGTCGCTAGGGAGGTTGTCAGGGGCTTGTGGTCCGTGTAGACGGTGAGTGGGCGCCCTTCGATTTGTTGGCGAAAATGTACTATTGCGAGGTATATAGCCAATAGTTCGCGGTCAAATGCGCTGTAGTTACGTTGAGCCGGGTTGAGGGTGCGTGAGAAGAAACCTAGCGGGCGTAAGTGCGTATTGTCGATGAAATGCAGCGCTGCGCCGACGGCGAAATCCGATGAGTCCGTGTGTAGGACGAGCGGTTGGGTCGGGGACGGATGGGCGAGTGTGACGGAGGTTTCGAGTAAGCGTTTTGCGCGGTCGAATGCGTCAGCTGCGTCGGTGGTCCACGTGAGCGTGCGGTTGTCCTTTTTCTTCGCGTCGGGTGGTATCATTTCCACTAGGGGGCGAAGAGTAGGTGCGGCTCGTGGTAGTGCTCGGTGATAGAAATTGATGAGGCCGAGGAATGTTCGAAGCTCGTGGACGGTAGTGGGTCGAGGGAATTTCTCGATGAGGGCCGTGCGTTCCGGTAGGGGTGTGATCCCGTCGGCTGAAACGTTATGGCCGAGAAATTTGACTGAGGGTCGAGCGAGCTGGCATTTGGCTTTATTTATTTGTAGGCCGTATTTAGCGAGGGTCTCGAGGAGCGTGCGTACGTGGGTGTAGTGTTCTGACGGGGTGGCCGAGGCGACCAGTATGTCATCGAGGTAACAATACACGAAGGGCAGGTTGCGTAGGACGTGGTCCATGTAGCGTTGCCATGTTTGTGCTGCGTTTCGTAAGCCGAAATTCATTCGCTTGAATTGGTAGGCGCCGAAGGGTGTCAGGATCGTTGTTTTAGGCACGTCGCGTTCGCTGATCTTGCAGTGGAAGAATGCGCGTGCGAGGTCGAATGTGCTGTACACGGTAGTCCCGTACAGAGCTGTTGTGAAATCGTGTAGGTGTGGGACGGTGTAGCGATCCGGTATAGTGAGTCGATTCAGCGCTCTGTAGTCACCGACGGGGCGAATGTCACCGTCGGGTTTCGGTACGATGTGGAGCGGGCTGGACCACGGCGCTTCCGAAGGTTCGATGACCCCCGCCGCTAATAATTCGCCGAAATGGGCCTTCGCTTTCGCGTATAGGTCCGGTGATAATCGGCGAAGTTTCGCATGACACGGGGGTCCCTTCGTGACGATGTGATGTTCGACAGGGGCGTCGCATGGTGGATCGGAAGGTTTGTAGCCGTCGAGGAGGGCTTGAAATCGAGGCTCATTCGCTGTCGTCGTGCAGATTGACTGGCTCGGAGGTACGAGTTCTACTGTTCCGGTGATGTACCGCTGCGTGGCCGCGTTGATGAGTCGGGCGTTGGGTAGGTCAACGAGTAGGCCGTGGTACGTCAAAAAGTCGGAGCCGAGGATCGGTGTCGACACGTCGGCGACTGTGAAGGTCCACTCGTACGGAGGGAGATCTGGGAGGTGTACTGAGGCGGAGTGTGTTCCGTACATCTTGATCTCGGTGCCGTTTGCGGCGCGTAGAGCGCTTGGGCTTGTTGTTTTTCGCCGGAGCAGGGTGTTCGGGACGATCGAGACGTCGGAGCCGGTATCTACGAGGAACTGTAGGGCGGTTCGTTTGCAGCGTATGAAGAGCCGAGATGTTGGTGGGTTGCGCACGGCCGTTACGGCTGGTCGGGCCGTGCGTTGTCGTTTCCCGATAGTTTCGGGCGCCAGGTGCAGGGGCTGCGGCATTTCTGTGCTCGGGGGCCCCATGTGCGATGGTAGAAACATAGGGTGGTCGTCGGGCGGCGTGTGTTCGTTGTCGGCTGCGTCGGCGAGCGCCGTTGTCGTCTGTTGTTTATCACTTCAACCTCTTCGGAGACGGTAGCCACCCGAGGAGGCGGGGTGAATGGTAGGAGGCGATCGGCGAGCGCAGCGAGTTTCACGATGCTGGGTTCGTCATGCGCCGCTATGTGTAGACGAATGCTCTCTGGTAGGGCGCGGAGGAAGAGCTGTCGGACGAGTGGTGCCGGTGTGTCAGCTGGGAGTGCTCGGGTGAGTCGGCGAGCGAGGATCGACGGTAGCTCGTCGTCGGAGGCCGGCTGGAGTAGGGCGGTGAGCCGTGAACCATCTGAAGGTGCGTGTGTCGCTAGAAGGCGAGTTTTCAGCGTCTGGTAGCTGCTGGCGTTCGAGGGGTTGATGTCGGCGCAGAGGTCCGCTTGTCGGGGTTCGAGTGCGAGGAAAGCTCGGGCGAACTTCGCATGTGGCGTCGTGAGTCCTTCGTGTGCGAGTAGGATCTCGAGCTGTGCGAACCAGGCGTGCGGAAATGTGGGGTCGAACGGCTGGAGCTTGAGAATCGATGGAGCACTCGCTTCGGGAGACTTTTGCGGTTTCTGCTCGGTCATCTTCGTTTTCTTCTTAGGTGCCAGTCCGTTGAGGTGTCAGCAGGAAGTGTGCTCGGCGCCGGCGTCCGTTTCCTTATATAAGGATCGGAGATGGTGGGGCGAAGTAGCGGGAGGCGCTGCGATAGCCGTCGAGGCGGGCGTCGGAGTGGGGCGCCGCTGTGGCGTCGGTGGGGGCCGCGCGTGGTGGGGCTCGTTGATGCGGAGGCGGGGCTGCGACGCAATCGAACGGCGGGCGCTGGGCGATGTAGTCAACGTCGGATGTCACCAGTGTAGTGATTGGGTTGTAGTGTCGATCGCTTGATTGAGAATGGTTATTTATTTGATGGCCCCTGGCTCTTTTATACTCCCCTGACATGATCAGAGGGGGGTCGGGGGGTCCCCACTCTGAGGTACTTCATGTTACAACATTGATCGAGTTGTGGAGGCGCAGCCGATCACAACAAATATACTTACCAAAATCAATTTTGGGAGCTGAACATAAGGTAGAACTCAATTTTCCATTCTTTGGTCAAAATCGAGTTCATGTTCGGTCTTCTCGACCCCAAAAACATGGAAAACGATACCTCAAAAGCTCATGTTGCTAACATATTACAAAAACACAAAAAGTACATAATATTCGTATACACATTTTCACTCATAACACCCCTGGGTATATACCGATCGGGCTGCGAAGTTCGGGATACAACTAGGGCCCAAATGGAGCATGTGTGCGCAAGAACGAAATTTTTAGATCGAAAATGAAGCCGGTATACGTGATATGGCGGACGGCGTACAGCGTACGGCGGACGGTCATTGCATTTTTGGAATCTACGCACCTTGAAACGGAAAAGAAAATACTTTGAGGGGGTGTTATAAAAATGTTTTGCTGAGCGATTACATAGGTGTATTATTCACAGAATAATAAACCAAAATGAGCCAAATCGGCGACCCCACGCCATAGACTCCCCTTGTCAGTTCCGTTCTGTCCAGTGGTGCCAACCCCCACTCCGGACATTCCAATGCAACCATAAGGGCCATTCTCAACGAATCGTACAATCGAATAGGTCTTTCATCAAAATTTAACATTTTTATTTTTTGGTGAAATTTGTACATCTGTGTGTTCCTTTATGGAAACTCAACCAAATGTGACCTGCAGCAGCGCTTAATATGCTTTCATAATAATAATATCAATTAAAAAAGAAATCAATAAAATGAACGAATGACGCAAAGGTGCACGAATGACTTTATGGGTGATGAACGAAAGAGGTATAGGTGCACGAATGACTTCATGGGCGGTAACTATTAATGCCCATACCTTTAGTATACCCTAAAAGAGCCATACATTTGCCACAGATGTGAGAAACCCCCTTTTGCTTGCATACTTCTCAATTTCCAAAAGAAAGAATGTGAAAATGATACAATTCTGAGAAGGCTCCCAACCTACAATGAGCAAAAACCATCCACAATGCTAAGTTTCCAAATATTCACAACAGTCATTGAAATAAAAAAAACCACAGTCATGCAGCATGGCTATAAGAGCGAATTTTCGAAGAAATAACTGATTTTATGTAAAATGTGATGTTTGGGATATCCCATTCAAATATGGGCAATCTTAAACTTATTGGGTAATTATAGGTATTCAAGTATGTACGTATATTGTAGTATTGGTACTACAATATACGTACAGTTACGTATCCAACATACGTACAGTACGTATGTTACGTATCCAATACAGAGTAGGTATTGGATACGTAACAAATTTTTTGTTCCATTTTTTGCCGAGTAACACCTCGGTTTGTAGATTTTCCAACGCTGAACACGATGGTGAAGTCAGAATTGCGATATCCCATTCCGTTATCAGATTAGAGCAGACGAACCAGGAAGAACATCTCAAGAAATAACCACGTTCCTTCATCTTCTAAGTGCTCCAGTTTGAGAACGGAATGAGATATCGCAATTCTGATTTCACCATCGTGTTCAGCGTACAAAAACCTTTAAAATGAGGTGTCACTTTCACTTGTCAGACTGTTTCATTTTGGGAATTTATGGGTAATTTCCCCCCCCCCCCAAAACTCCCCCTTAGAGTGACCCGATTCTGCCCATCTACGAACATAGCCTGTCGATTGCCAAGACAGATTTTTCGTGCAAATTTGAACTTTTTATCTCAATTCTTTCAAGAGTTATCGTCTGGAATGACACACACACACACACACACACACACACACACACACACACACACACACACACACACACACACACACACACACACACACACACACACACACACACACACACACACACACACACACACACACACACACACACACACACACACACACACACACACACACACACACACACACACACACACACACACACACACACACACACACACACACACACACACACACACACACACACACACACACACACACACACACACACACACACACACACACACACACACACACACACACACACACACACACACACATACATACATACACATGTAAGACTCTCGCCCGTCCCCATCTCTTATCGCTGTTGCCCTTAGCTCAATCATGGATTAATTGATGTGATTGTGATCTGTGTTCGCCGCCTCTTATCGGGGACGGCTGTAATATCTTGGAACGGACCTACGAATCAGTTCTATTCAGTTAATCCAAGAGTCCACATGTTCGTCACGTTAGAATCGACACAGTTTTCGATTCTCCAATATTAAAAGTTGAGCATCGATTCAGTCGTTTTATTTCGGTTTGTGAACCCTAATTCTCCACCCCATTACAAATCGAAAACTCTTTCTAACTATGACGAACGTACGTGCAAAGTTCCTGATAACTGCCGCGGCCTCCGAGGACAATAAAACCACCGTCGTTCACGTAAAACGATTTCAGCTCCTCGACGACAATGCAGTCTACGCGTTTCCGCCGAACCAACGAGCGATCGCGAAACATCAAGAACTCGCCCAAAACCCAATAATCAGAAGCGCAATAAAGGCAATTAAATCAAGAGGCCAATTTCGAAACCTTACCATAACGCTTTCAGGGGACCTTCGGAACACTTATCTCGACTCAGAAGGGAATCCCCGTTTCGACGATGAGTACCTGGAGGAACTCACAGATTACATGGAACCGGATAAGACATCGGCAGAGCCCACCCACAGATCATCGCAAGACGCGACGACACACGAACGGAAATCCATACAATCAGTTACAAAGGATCTCGTCCTGAGCAACTTCAACGGGAAAAACGTCAACGCTACAACATGGATCACAACGCTTGAGACCGAATGCGCACGCCTGGCAATTCCTGAGGAACGCTATTGCGAAGTCATCAGGCTGTTCATCGAGGGACCTGTAAACGACTGGTACACAGCAAATAGAGTACTCCTTGGAACCGCGACCTGGGGAATCTGGAAACAATCGTTCCTTGACAATTTTTCCAACAAGGGCTGGTCACACGTGAGTTACGCTTATAACTTTAAATTCCTCAAAGGGTCCATTTCTGAATATGCATTGAAGAAACTTAGTTTGCTCGTCGACATCGATCCTACATTAAGTGAAAATACTCGCATGTGTTTTATTGTGGTGGGGCTTCCATTGTCTATCCAGAGTAGGTTGAACAGGGACGAAATAGCAACCGTAAACCAATTAATGATAAAATTAAATCAACTAGATAGAGCTTTTCAGCCAAGATCAATTGGCAGCACTAGCATAAGCAGTAATAGAAGCACATCCTTCAATAAAGCTGGATCCGTCGAACGAAAACCTTGTTCTTATTGCGAGAAAATAGGTAAACCAGGCAGAATGCACCCTGAATCGATCTGCCGCACTAAGAAATTTTCCAGCAACTTCTCTAATACTAATAAAGAGAAAAATATAAAAATAGCCAACAACACGGAACTAGAAGAACTGATGAATAACGAAATTGAATCAAAAAACTAAATCTGCCTCCTCTCATCACATTAAAAGTCAATGTAGAAGATACACCAGCCACGGGCCTGTATGACCCAGGCGCTAACATTACAATGTTACCCCTACACTTTTTCAGAAGATTACAAACCAAAATGTACATCTCCAAACCATTGACTTTTAGAACGATGAGTGGAGAAGATAAAATTAAAGGTATAGCCTACACGAAAATTAAAATATTTAACGTAGAAAAAAAAACAAGAGTTTTTGTGATAGATAACAAGGACTTTAAATACGACATACTAATTGGTCTAGACACTATTAGAGAATTCAAGTTGTGTCAAGACCACGAATTAAACATCACTCAAGCTAACCCGGAACTAACATTGGAATGCATCAACCACAATACTGAGAAAATTGAAATAAACTGGAACGAGCACATTCCTATCGAGAAATTCGAAATAAAAATAGCGCACTTGGATGCTGATAAACAGAAGCAGATTTACAATTTAATTGATAAACATAGCTCAGTCTTCGCTAAAAACCAGTATGATATAGGGACTGTAAGTGAATATGAAGCGCATATCAAATTGATGGAGGACAGATATGTAGCAAAAAAACCCTATAGGTGTTCTTACGACGACCAGAAAGAAATAGAAAAACAGATCGGTGAGCTTCTAAACCACGGCATCATAGAGGAGTCATGTTCACCCTTTGCCGCTCCAGTCACGTTGGCCTATAAAAAAATTGGAGAAAATAGTATAAAAGAAAAAACGCTGCAAATCCCTGCACAACGGTTTATTATTTTGTATAGAATACCCTTCTGTTACAGATCACAGCTCTATGTATAGATAACCCGTCTATATAATATGATATGTACTATTCTATTATATGCATATTATGTAGATCGCAGACACTCCGTAGGTTAGTACCTAACCCCGTACTCGTTACTAGTTACCTACCTAAATCACGAGTTAAATGTTGCTAAAATAATTCTGCTGATGACAAACAGTACCTAACAAAGAGAAACACACATAATGAAGTTCTGAAAAGAAATTGTTGATGAGGAGTGAAAAAAGTTGCAAAAGTACCTACCAACAAACTCCAGCCCCTTCTACGTAGATGGTATAATGAACCGTTGTGTAATAATTTACCGTTGAGTAATGATTTACCGTAGTAATAATTTACCCATCAATAATACTTCAACGTTTGTTCAAGTTTCACTACCTACCAACAAACTCCAATAGAGCCATCATTTTTCAAATTAAATAATATCACAGAACAACCAACTCGACTTCATACTCCGCCAATATAATCAGGTGATCCCTACCAATGATTGGCCGTATTCACAAATTCCTATTGTGGGCGCGTCTCTGGTTACGAGATTTGGTTTGAATTGTATACAATTTCATTCACACTGGAGTCGAAAATGCCTGTCGGTGCAAACTTCGGGGCCTTACTGTGAACGAACGGCTGGACGTACGATGCTCCGGATGGTCTTAAAAAACTCGCAAGTTCAAGAACTATTTAAAACCGTAAAAATATTTACGTAAAAAAATGGTATAGGCGTTTTGAAAATTTCAACCCCTATTTTGAACCCCTTAGAGATGACTCACAGTAACGTCGAGCTTCGAGGACCAACTAGACGCCGAACGGAACCTATAACCCGAATTTCATCAATTTTTTTTCATGGTAACTAAGAAAAGTGGCCCGTACGGCGTACGGCGTACGGCGTACGGCGTACGGCGTACGGCGGACAGACAGAAATATTTTTATTGCAGTTTTGGATTCTACATATCTTGAAACGTAAACCATCAAATTTTGAGGGGGGGGTAAGAATTTTTTTTTTCATGCTCGATTCCAATGGTTCATTATTGAAAATAATAAACCAAAACAAGATTATGCATTGACTTTAGAGAACTCAACAAACTCTTGGTTCCAGAGGGCCAACCATTTCCTCTCATCGATGATATAATAGTTAAAACCCGAGACTGTAAATGGTTCTCCGCCTTAGATCTTAATATGGCTTTTTGGTCGATACCAATATGTACTACAGATCGTTATAAAACCGGGTTTGTTACCCATCACGGCCACTGGCAGTGGGTCAGTATGCCCTTTGGCCTCAGAACATCACCAGCTATCTTCCAAAGAATACTTTCAGGCATTATACGCCGGAATGGTCTCGGTGACTTCTGCTGTAACTATATAGATGACATACTTATATTCTCTAAAACTTTTGAACAACACATCGAACACCTTGAGGCATTAATGAAGGCAATTCATAAGGAAGGTTTCAAATTGAAGTTCATAAAATGTAATTTCGCCTCTAATTCTATTCAATATTTGGGTCACGTAATAGAAAGCAACGCGGTCAGACCACTTAACGATAATCTGATCGCAATTAAAAATTTCCCCACTCCAAAAAACCGAAAAAACATTCGTCAGCTTTTGGGAAAAATAAACTTTTATCATAAATACATTCAAAACGCAGCTAAAACACTAGACATTTTCCATAATTTGCTCCGCAAAGATGTCGAATTTGCGTGGACACAACAATGCCAGGACGCTTTTGAACAAATCAAAAATTACCTCACCTCTTGCCCTGTACTAGCGATTTTCGATAGAAACTTACCAGTTGTTATCTACACTGATGCGAGCAAAGAAGGTATTGGTGCTATCCTTAAGCAGCCTCAACACGATGGTATTGAAAAACCGGTCGCCTACTTTTCAAAGAAACTAAATGAGAGTCAAAAGAGACAGAAAGCAATCTACATAGAGAGTTTGGCGATTAAAGAAGCCGTGAAATACTGGCGGTACTGGTTAATAGGTCGAAAGTTTAAAATTATAACAGATCATAGACCGTTAGAAAATCTAAAACTAAAAGCAAGGACGGATGAAGAGTTGGGAGACCTAGCAAACTATCTCTTACAATATGATTTCGAGATAATCTACAGACCTGGGTCAGCTAATGCTGAGGCAGACGCCCTATCGAGAAATCCTGTACTAGAAAGTGCTTACAACAACGATGACAATGAACCTCTATGCACAGCTAATTTACTCGAGTTACAGGAAATTAGGAATAGTCAGAAAAACATAATTAAGGGTAAACGGGATATTTTAAAAAACGGGATAATATTACGAAAAACAAGGACTAGAGAACAAATAATAATCGATAAGAATTATGGGCTACAACTAGTTAAAAAAGTACACTTAAAATACGGCCATATAGGTCCGAAACATATAATAAACACAATAAAAAACTATTATTACTTCTACAATATGTATAAAGAAATCCGTGGGTTCTGTTCTACGTGCGACATTTGCCTTAAAAATAAATCGAGACGAAATAGAGAAACTGGTTTCTTAGGTCACTTGGGACCCGCCAGTAAGCCGTTTCAAATCATGTCCATCGACACAATAGGAGGATTTGGAGGAAACAAATCAACAAAGAGATATCTCCACTTACTGGTTGATCACTTCACTCGTTTTGTGTATATTTCAACATCACCTAATCAAACTGCTAACGAATTCATTAAATTAATTAAAACTGTACCGAGTGTCTCTCAAATCGGCACGCTGTTAACTGACCAGTATGCAGGTCTGAGCGCGAAAGAGTTCACAAAATACCTTCGAGAAAACAATATAAATCATCTCTATACAGCCATTGATCACCCAGCTTCGAACGGATTGAACGAGCGGCTGAATCAAACGCTAGTCAATAGAATAAGATGCCGAATAAACGAAAATAAACAAAAGATGTCGTGGACGTCAACAGCTAGGAGGTGTGCTGAGGAATATAATAACACATTACATAGTGTCACCCATTATACTCCAAATTATTTAATGAACGGTGTTATACCAGATTTGGCTCCCAAAGAATTCATTGAAATTCCAAATTTTCAGCGGGACATGAATATAGCCTTCAGAAACTCGATTAAAGCACACGAAGAAAACAAGAAAAGATACGATTCCAAAAGGAAAAGCATTTCACTTGAAATAGGGGATAACGTATATGTCGAGAATGGGAATAGACTAAACCGCAATAAATTAGACGAAATACGTTTGGGTCCTTTCCCCATTGTCAATAAGTTATCAAACTCAGTGTATCAGGTAAATATAGGCTACAGTGGCAAAGAGGACAAGCGCTTGTATCACATAAGTAAGATCATCAGGGTAAACGATCAATGATCAGACATGCCCCAGCAACCATTCCTCCACGTGACTCGATTACAGAATGAATTGACATAGCGCAGGCGTAGTTTGTAACATTATCTTGTGCACATTAAAATATACCATACTGTACGCTCGAATATGCACATAATATATTGGTCATTACTTGTATACCTATTGCATACATACTTATCTCATAGTTTACTTACCATTTCCATTGTTCACTTATCTTTCTAGTGTTTACTATTCTTTCCACTGTACACTAATCTTTCCATTGTTAACTTACCTTACTTATCGATTAACGGTTGTGTACTTATCGTGGCTTGATTTACTCTCGTAAATCTCTTTGGTACGGGGGATGTAAGACTCTCGCCCGTCCCCATCTCTTATCGCTGTTGCCCTTAGCTCAATCATGGATTAATTGATGTGATTGTGATCTGTGTTCGCCGCCTCTTATCGGGGACGGCTGTAATATCTTGGAACGGACCTACGAATCAGTTCTATTCAGTTAATCCAAGAGTCCACATGTTCGTCACGTTAGAATCGACACAGTTTTCGATTCTCCAATATTAAAAGTTGAGCATCGATTCAGTCGTTTTATTTCGGTTTGTGAACCCTAATTCTCCACCCCATTACACACACATATATATATATTTATATATATAATTTTTAGTGTCTTTCGGCAGTGAATTCAGGATGGTCTGAAACGGATTTTGGTATAAAAATCTTTCGGAAATTCGAGTTTTAAAAATTTTGGACCGAGAACAATAGCTTCCTTTTCTTCGAAAATTCGCTAATATGAAGATGAGAAACCTAAAAGAGCCATACATTTGCCACGGATGTGAGAAAATCCCTTTTGCTTGCATACTTCTCAATTTCTAAGAGAAAGAATGTGAAAATGATACAATTCTGAGATGGCTCCCACCTTGACTGTCATCGGTTCACCCAGCTTGTCATTGGTTCACTTCCTCTGAAGTGAACGAATGACGGGTGAACGAATGAGAAATTCAAGGATTTTTGAGGTTATTTCTTTCCACAACACTCGTTTGAAGAAAAATAATACATCATTCTAATCAGGAACCAAAGCACTATCATGGAGAAAAAGAACATGAGTTAATAATAATAACTTACAGGGATACAGCAGGTGGTAGAATGATGGTGAATAAAAATACTGACATTCCTCAGCAATGATCCTCTTGCACTGAAATAGTGAAATTCACTTGGCGACTGGCGACCTTTAAAAACTGTTGGGGTGGCTCCGCGAGGGTTCAACGGAGTCAACGAACACCGCTCCTCCATCAAAATGGCGGGAAGAGAGCCGTAGGCGAGAAAAACCCTCAGGCGTGAACGAATGACGGAAAGCAGTGGCGACACACTTATTTCGTTTTTTAAACTAAAGCAAATCGTTATATCGTAAACTTGAATTCTGATTTTCGAATCTAGTAAATATAAATGAGACTCTCTTGGAATTAAAACAAAATAATTCATAATCTACGTTGAGTGGGGAGTGACTTGAAGTTGCCAGAGTCGGCGACAGGGTGAACGAATGATGTTTGGGGTAGGTATTTAAACAAATTTATCATACATAATAAATATCTTTATGCAATTAAATGTATATGGAGCATATAGGGCGTAAAAATGTCTAGAATAAAAATTAAAAAAATCACGAAAAAAGTGGTTTTTAGTAGGAAAAATTTCCTGGAACAGTCGATTGTACGTTTCGTTGAGAATGGGAGATAACACAAGGAAAACTATTACATTCCAATATCCATGAAAGATTAATGATCAGTACCACAAGAGGACTGTTGGCTCTAGATAGATAGTAAAGTAGAATATCCGTATATACATAATAAAAACTCACCTGAAACGTGGCTCAGACTCACCTGAAACATAACACAAGGAAAGCTATTTACATTCCAATTTCCATGAAAGATTTTGATCAGTACCACAAGTGGACTATTGGCTCTAGATAGATAAGTAAATTAGAATATCCGTATATACGTATCGTAGACTCACCTGAAACGGTAACTGAGAGAAAACGGGTTCGGTAGCAGCGAAGATAACTCAAAAGGGAGATCACAACAAATAATCTGAACACAACACAAAACCCGAAGTATTATAAATAATACTTGATTCGCAAAACTATTTACGAGAGTAAATTACTTACAACACGGAATTGGGGAAAGTTATTGTTTAGTCAAGACCAGATCGGCAGTAGGAATGAAAAGGATTGATCGAAGGGGGCGGGCGGGTGATCGATTGGTGGTGCGGGGGTTGGGAGCATAGAGAAGGTATTGTCTTGAAACAATTATCTTAACTAGTGAAGAATTACCTACCTACCTACCTGCCTCCCTTCATAGAACCCGCAATCGTTTGGTTACATACATTCATAATGTAATTCTACATCAACCCTTAAGAAAATCTTCGTTTATTGGGTTTCAGCGTAGAGTTGATCAGTACCCTGAGGAATTTTTAGGTACCTAACTACCCACCCTTCGCAATTAATTTATTTAGCTACTGACGGGGAAACTGTAGGTACTGAGATTATATATGTAGGTAGATACTGCTACTACCATTGTATAGTACAAATTACAATTTTGCATGACGCTGCCTACCTATTTTTATAGAGGGTAGGTACATTTTTAATAAGCCGGACAATAATTTTATGGCAATGGTGAACTATAGAAATTTTATCTGAGGCAGCTACATAATTTAGGGCCGGTTTCACCAACGCAGCTTAAACCTGGTATCAATAAATCCTGGATTCAAATTTGATCTGCGGTTCAGAGCTTCGACAGTCTCACCAATGTTTTTGATCCGCGGTTTAGCCGAACTTGGGTTTAAGCCCAGATTGTTTAGTTCGCATCAGCATTGCTATCCCCAGAAACACCAATCCCGTAGGTATTGCAGATGACATGGAGGAGAGATGCTCACCCATGAGTGGTGGATCTGTGATATTTCTTCTGTGGGCAGGTAATTACGTTTTGTCCGCCATCCATTGTTGTGGAGACATTAAACTGTATAATAGTAACTAGGTGTGGAGTGGAAGTTTCGCGATTTTTTTTCACTTATGCCTCTGTCATTCTGACTTCCACTCCACTCCACTGTCATTATTACAAAAGATCGTCTTTTGAGAGAGCTGATGGCGATTGCCATTCTACCGAACTACCTACTGCTCTTCTAATAAATTATAGATACCCCATCTAAGCTCTTGTATGAAAGGTATCTACTTTTAGCTTATTATTTTCAATAATGAACCATTGGAATCGAGCTAGAAAAAAAATTCTAACCCCTCTCAAAATTTGATGGTTTACGTTTCAAGGTATGTAGAATCGGAAAATGCAATAAAAATATTTCTGTCCGTCCGCCGTACGCCGTACTGGCCATGTAAAAAAAATTGATGAAATTCGGGTTATAGGTTCCGTTCGGGGTCTAGTTGGTCCTCGAAGCTCGACGTTACTGTCAGCCATCTCTAAGGAGTTCAAAATAGGGGTTGACATTTTCAGAACGCCGTAGCTCGAAAACTTTCTATGAAAGGGTATGGTTTTTTTATGTTATCAAATTTGTCTTGAGCTACACAATTTTTTGAGACCACCCCGAGCATTGTACGTCCAGCCGTTCGTGTTCACCAAAAAGCTTCGTCAACACGATCATGAATCAAACGGTATAAATCCGGCCGGGATATCATCACTAGGGAGCACCTGATTATAATCAAGGATGGCTGTATGAAGTCGAGTTGGTTGTTCTGCGATGTTATTTCATTTGATAAGTGATGTACAATTGGATTTTGTTGGTACGTACTTCTGAAACTTGAACAAACTTTGAAGTATTATTGATGGGTAAATTATTACACAATGGTAAATTATTACACAACGGTAAATTATTACACAACGGTAAATTATTACGCAACGGTTCATCTACCTAGAAGGGGCTGGATTTTGTTGATAGGTACTTTTGCAACTTGACCAGCCGTTGAAGTATTATTGATGGGCAAGTTATTACACAACGGTTCATTATACTTGACCAAGAGGGTAGGTATTGACCTCAGAAAACAGTGATCTACGCAGAACGTCTATTTCACTCCACATCAACAATTTTCCTTCAGAACTTCATTATTTGCGTTTCTTTTTGCCATTTTAGTTACTGTCTGCCATCGACAGATTTATTTTAGCTACATCTAACGCGTGATTTATGTAGGTACCTAGTAACGAGTATTTCAACAGAACGGTGAACGAATTCGAATTGTATACATTTAACGTCGTTACCAGGGACGCGCTAACAATCGGGAATTGGCCCGAGGTAAAATCATTGCTAGGGATCACCTGATTATATTCACAGAGTATGAAGTCGAGTTGGTTGTTCTGTGATATTATTTCATTTGGAAAATGATGGCTCTTTTGGAGTTTGTTGGTAGGTAGTGAAACTTGAACGAACGTTGAAGTATTATTGATGGGTAAATTATTACACAATGGTAAATTATTACACAATGGTAAATTATTACACAACGGTAAATTATTACCCAACAGTACATTATACCATCTACGTAGAAGGGGCTGGAGTTTGTTGGTAGGTACGTTTGCAACTTTTTCCACTCCAAATCACCAATTTCCGTTCAGAACTTCATTATTTCCGTTTCTTTTTGCCATTTTAAGTACTGTTTGTCATCGACAGAATTATTGTAGCAACATTTAAGTCGTGATTTAGGTAGGCACCTATTAACGAGTGCGGGGTTAGGTACTAACCTACGGAGGTTCTGTGGTCTACATAATATGTGTAGATTAGTGCATATTATATCGTATAGACGTGGTATCTATACAGGGAGCTGTGATCTGTAACAAAAGGGTATTCCGTACAAAATAATAAACCGTTGTGCAGGGATTTGCAGCGTTTTTTACAATAATTCGCTGTATGCAGAAGCAGTTATACATGTACTTAATAACGCAGTCTGCAAGTACCTACCACATACTATGAAGGTTTGTGTACCTACCCGAGGAAATAAATAATGATGGGTCCGACGTTGTTGCCTACCTGGTTTGGTGTAAAATTATATTTATTACATATTTATGGTTGGACTCGCCTTTCTGTTTCGAAAACTAGAAGGCTTTCTATTGCATCGAGCACGAAGCTGATCCCTTCCTTGGAAAAGTGGAACCTCGCGAAAAAATCGCCGTCATCCCATTTTTGGAAATGGTCGAACCCTTCGCGAATTATCCGCCGTCTGGGCACAGCGACTAAATGTTGATGCAAGTTTGTAAGTATGAAAAGCACTGATAAAATAGATCTCAAAATGGCGATGGCCTGGCGTAGAATCGGAGATCAACCACAGATCAGAGGTTTAAACTACCTGAAACGAGGTATTAACTTTAATGCGCCGTCAGCGCGAGTTATTCCGAGGTTAGGCGTTCGTGAAACTGTCTTTTCTCAGAATCGATGGCATAAACCTCAGCCGAGATTAAACTCTGGATAGTCCGCGTTGGTGAACCTTGGTTCACTTGTTAATACTACCTCCAATGTTATTTACACAACGTTTTTTTCAATTTTTTTTTTTTAATTCAAGGCTGAAACTTCGTTAGAACCTCAATGTTCACTCTTTGGTCAAAATCGACTCCATATTCGGTCTTCTCGTCCCAAAAGCATGGAAAACGATACCTGAAAAGCTCATGTTCCTGACATGTTACGAAAACACGGAAAGTACCTATTTTTATACCCATTTTCACTCATAACACCCCTGGGTATATTTCGATCGGGCTGCAAAGTTTCGGGACACAACTAGGGCCCAAATGGAACATGCGTGCGAAAGAACGAATTTTTTAGACCGAAAATGAAGCCGGTATGCATGATACGGCGGACGGCGGACGGACGTTGCATTTCCTGAATCTGCACACCTTGAAACGTAAAGGAAAAAAAATTTTTCTTTTCCGTTTCAAGGTGCGTAGATTCCAAAAATGCAATGTCCGTCCGCCGTCCGCTGTATCATGCATACCGGCTTCATTTTCGGTCTAAACAATTCGTTCTTTCGCACGCATGTTCCATTTGGGCCGTAGTTGTGTCCAGAAACTTTGCAGCCCGATCGGAATATACCCAGGGGTGTTATGAGTGAAAATGTGTATAAAAATAGGCTTCGAGGACCAACTAGACCCCGAACCGGAACCTATAACCCAAATTTCATCAATAATAAACCAAAAATTAAGTGTAGCACAAAAACGTCCTAGTGTCGACCGATTTCAACCCTCATATCGAAGACTGTGAAGGTGAACTTCTCTTGGTCGGTGCATATGTTTTATACCCATGCTGTGAGAGGTATACCAGTTTGGGATGGTGAAGTTCAAGACGTTTCCACTTGGGTTAGTTCGGGTTTGAGTCAAAGGGGTAATAATTGCAGATTACGGGATATTACGGACAGCTCGCTCGCGAATAGGAGGCGGATGCAGGAGATCTGGAAGGCTTAATAAAGCGCAACAAATGGGAGTGACGAGAGAACAAAAGGCTTATCAAAGGGCAGAAGTGCTGCTTCCTTTCAATTCCACAGCAGGCCCCCGGATGCCGTTCCGTTCAGTCAACGCCAGAACTCAACAGCTAATCTGCTTTAACCGGTTTAAATTTGCGATTATCTCGAAGGATACAGCGGGAAATCAACGTGAAACTCACGAAAAGGGCGAATTTCGCGGCTCTACATTTTGCGTGAGGAGGAGTGCACGAGGATGACTTCGGAAAATCGCTCATCTGGAACATCTGATCCTATTGTGTCAAATTTTGAAATATTTGCTGTTGTCATTGTTTGGGTTAACGATACTCTTGATCGATATATGTTCATCGATTACAATCGATTGCACGCGGAATCGATACAAGGTTGTTTTTAGAGAAGAGAGGTTATGACTGTCCTGATACAGCGTGTTGTCTGTCGTGTTGACTATCTTGTACCGTTAAATAAACAAGTACTTAGTGCCAAATTTGTGTACAATTAATTATTGAACAACCAATTAAAACATGGCGCGGTCGTTTGACGTGATTTGGGAACTGTGCTGTTGAGAGTTGAAAAGTGATACCAAACTTGTGTTCATGAAAACTGATACCTCATTGCACCTTCTTCTCGGTTGAACTACTTGCAATGGATTGTGTATATAATAAACCTGACGTTTTTTCCCTCGGTGGTGATTTGGCCACAAACTTCGTGAGTTTTAAAGCAGATGTGCAGGTGTACCTGACACAGCAACTGAGTGTCATAAGAAGCCAAAGGATGTGCAGGTGGCGCGGCTCAAGAATTTGATGGGTCGTGAGGCCTTACGTCTCTACAGGTCAGTAACAACTTTAACTGAAGATAATGAAACGGTGGAAGCCATCCTCAAGGTTTTGGAGGATCATTGTACATCGAAGAAAAATATCACCATTTTGGTGTTTAATTTCCTCAGCCGTGTTCAGCGAGAAGATGAACTTTTTGAACATTTTTATGCTAATCTTAGGGAACTGGCCAATAAATGTGATTTTGGGGATCAGCTGGATAAACTTTTAGTTGCCCAGATTGTGTTGGGCATAAAATCCAAAGTGTCTAAGGAACGTTTACTCAGAGAGAGCCTAACTCTTGATCAGGTGGTTGCTTTTTGCAAGTCAACGGAACTAGCGGAACGACATTTAAAACACATCTCTTCGGCTGGCTCTCAAAGGGAAGTTTTGAAGGTGGACGCCCGTTCTCGTCCTCTGGATGGCTCGTATCGTCGACAGGGGTCTATGGTGAGTGGAGCTGGGGCACGAGTTCATCCTGGCTTTGGTGATGGTCGACAAGGACAATCTGGAAGTGGACCGGCAAGGCATTCAACTCCTAGTAATGGTAACTGTAGATTTTGTGGGTATTCTCATCCAAATAAATCATGTCCCGCATATGGTAAGCAATGTAACCTATGTGGAGGGTTGCATCACTTTTCACGAACTTGTAGTCGTAGAAGTCAAAATAGGAGGGCTTTTGAAATTAATGATGATGTCATGGACTCATTAGGAGCTGCTGCCAATGAACTTTCTCTGTCTGATGTAAATAATATTGATTATGATAACGTGAATAGCGGTTGTACTTACTCAGATATAGGCACAATAGCCTCTGTCAACTCAGTACAGGGCTCAAGTAGTTGGTTTGTGGAGTTAGGCATAAATGACCGCAAGGTCAAGTTTAAACTAGACAGTGGAGCTGAAGTGAATATTGTACCAGCCAATATGTTGCAATGGTTGGGAACTGAATGTAATGATAAATTGAAACCAACAGCCACTAGGCTTGAGGCATTTGGTGGGTTCAAAATTGTCCCTCTGGGTGAAATTAGTGTAAGAATTATGTTGGATAGGAAGTGTTGGTGGTTGAATTTTGTTGTTGTTGATTCAGATCATGTCTGTCCCCTATTAGGTTTGTCAGCTTGTGTGAGTCTTGGCCTCATTCGGAAATCGTTTGAGATAGCAGTGATGGATAGTCTGTCCTCAGTCCCTACCTTGAAGAAGTTTGTTGAAAATAACAAAAAGATATTTTCTGGATTGGGTTGTTTTCCAGAAGTGTTGAAGTTGAATTTAAGGAAGGATGCAATTCCTCGCTGTAGCCCAGCACGACGTGTGCCTCTCAAGTTAGTGGGTAGGCTAAAGGAGCATCTCGATGAGTTAGTGCAAAGGCAGGTGATAGAGCCCTGTGAGGGGGGCGAATGGGTGAACAACTTGGTTGTGGTTGAAAAGCATCGCACTGGTGCACTGAGGTTGTGCTTAGACCCTAAGTACCTAAATGAAAACTTGATCCGGGATTTTGTTTTGATTCCAACATTTGAGGAGATTAGTGCTAAGATGGGAGGTAAAAAGTTTTATTGTGTGTTTGATTTCAAGGATGGGTTTTACCAGGTTAAATTGGACAAAGAGTCATCTAAGCTTTGCACATTTTCTTCACCATTTGGTTGTTTCCGATTTCTTAGGGCTCCTTTTGGCCTGAGCGTTCTCCCGGAGTATTTCCAGAAGGTTACAACCAAGCTGTTTGGAAGTATTGAGGGAGTATCAGTGTATTTTGATGATATTTTCTGTGCAGGAGATACAGTGGATGAGCTGTGGTCTACAGTTAACGAGGTTGTTAAAGTAGCTCAAAACAACAATATAGTATTTAATGCTGACAAAACTCAATTTTTTGTGAACCAGGCTAGATTCTTAGGCTCTATTTTTTACAGTAATGGAATTCGTCCTGATGAGGCTCGTGTAAAAGCCATTCAGGACATAGAGGCGCCTAAATGAAAAAAGGAATTACAACGCATCTTGGGTACCGTGAATTACCTGCGCCCTTTTATGGCTCGTTTGTCCGATCATTGTTCCCCCCTTCAGGAGTTGCTGAAAAAAGATTTGGATTGGTGCTGGGGCCCTGCACAAGAGGCTAGTCTTGAGCAAGTCAAGAAATCCATATCAGAATCAGCACTTCTCACACCGTTTGACATGCAACTCCCAATCGATATCCATTCTGACAGTAGTCAGTATGCCCTGGGAGCTGTGCTTATGCAGTTGGGTAAGCCAATACTGTATGCTTCTCGATCACTGACAGATACAGAGCAGAATTATGCTCAGGTCGAGAAGGAGCTCCTTGCTGCTACATTTGCTCTTCACAAATTTCACAATTTCGTTTATGGACATGATAATGTGACTGTGCATACAGATCATGAGGCGCTGGTCACTGTCATCACCAAAGAATTGGGAAAAATTCCTAATAATAGGTTACGTAGACTAAGATTGAAGCTATTACCTTATCGTTTTACTCTAAAATACTTGGCAGGAAAGCACATGCAT
Source organism: Leptopterna dolabrata (assembly GCA_954871275.1). Taxonomy (NCBI): domain Eukaryota; kingdom Metazoa; phylum Arthropoda; class Insecta; order Hemiptera; family Miridae; genus Leptopterna; species Leptopterna dolabrata. The sequence continues at coordinate 91,556,376 of OX940974.1, read as the reverse complement.
GCTCCTGATTTGTTATCTAGAAATTGTAAGCCTGGTTCAGTGTCCCAAGATTTTAGTATGTTTGATGTGGTGCATGTGGTATCTGTAGACAGTGAGTTGGGCATTCCCTTGATGAATAAATACAAGGAACACATGTCCAATGATTCGACCTTGCAGGTAGTGTTCTCTTACTTTGTGAATGGTTGGCCACGGTCGGTCAGTTCAGAAGATGCCGACTTGAATCACTATTTCTCTATTAGGTATGATATATCAGTGCATGATGATCTATTGTACTGGAATGACCGGTTGCTTGTTCCTATAACTTTGCGCAGGTTCACCATGGGCCTGTTGCATGATACGCATCTTAGTTTTGAGAAAATGAAGGGGCAGGCTTCTCGCACATTTTACTGGCCAGGGATAAACTCAGATCTGAAAAACCTTGCTGTTTCTTGCTCGACATGTAATAGGTTTCAGAGAGAAAAGATCAAGGACCCACTCCAACCTCATGATATTCCTGACCTGCCATTTGCAAAGGTGGCTGCCGATATTGCTCAGCATGATGGGGTAAATTACTTGGTCTTGGTTGATTACTATTCTCGATGGTTGGAGTTGGATAAGGTTGTTGATAAATCGGCATCGTCTGTAATTCCAAACCTGAAGCAAGTTTTCTCACGTTTTGGGGTGCCTAAGATTTTTGTATCTGATAACCAGCCTTTCAACTCTCTAGAATTTCGGTCATTTGCTGAGAGTGTCAACATGCAGCTAGTGACATCAAGCCCTCACTACCCACGGAGTAATGGGCTTGCGGAAAAGGGTGTGGGCATTGCTAAGTCCATATTGAATAAGTGTCACCATGATGGGGGTTGCCTTTGGATGTCATTACTCAACTATCGGAATAGTCCTGTTGCAGGCCTCCCGTATTCTCCAGCTGAGCTATTGCAGGGGCGCATCCTAAATACCAAATTTCCCATTAGGGATTGTCACCTCCGCCCTAAGGTTGTGTCTGATCATAGAGTGACTGCTAAGGAACATCTGTCTCGGCAGTATGACAAAACTGCACGCACTAACACTCACGAATTTGTACCTGGGAATGGAGTTTATGTCAGGAACGTGCAGTCTGGTGTCTGGGAGGAGTTGTGTCGCAGGTCTTGGGTGATAGGTCTTATGTTGTTGTGGTGCAGGGGAGGTCCTATCGAAGGAATATTATACATATTCGGCCAAGATTTGCGTTGAGGGGAGGCCAGACTGGCTCAGGTTCGGTTCAGCGATTTTGGCCCCGCTTTGGTGATGCTGTTCAGGGTCTGGGTGAGCCAGCAGCACCTATTTTGACCCCCCAGCGTGTACCTGTAGCGGCTCCTCCTGTGTCAACTCCATCCACTCCATCATTGCTCCTAGTGCATCCACGCCAGTGATAGATACTGATGGCCAAACTACTAGGTCTGGCAGAGTAGTGATTCCCCCAAATAGGCTTAATTTGTAAAAAATACTATGTATATCTTTATAGACTTTTTATCAGAACTTTTTATGCTGTACTCAACAGATTTTCTAGAATTTGCATACCTTTTGTGACTTGCTGACATTATTTGGTAATTTGAAGAATACACTTTATATACTTTGTTGTAATTTGTAAATTTTGTAGAATGTGTAAGGTTAAAGAGATTTTGTACATAGATTTTGCATACCTTTTGGGGACTCGCTGCTGTTTGTAATTTGTAAGTTTACAGTTTGAAGAAAAGAAAAAAAAAGAAAAAAAGAGGCATGTTTGGGTTAACGATACTCTTGATCGATATATGTTCATCGATTACAATCGATTGCACGCGGAATCGATACAAGGTTGTTTTTAGAGAAGAGAGGTTATGACTGTCCTGATACAGCGTGTTGTCTGTCGTGTTGACTATCTTGTACCGTTAAATAAACAAGTACATAGTGCCAAATTTGTGTACAATTAATTATTGAACAACCAATTAAAACAGTCATCACGATTCATAATAATTTCTAATAATTACATGAATGTTTCAGAAGCAGGTAAAGTGTAATAACTATTTACTAACATCATTTTAGCATAAATAATGTAAGTCTAGGTGGCCACCAACTGGTGATATATTATTTATATAAGTAAGCACTAAGTTTCGGTTCAACATGAGGTGGCGGGGTGGGGATGGGGATGTGTGAATAGATGTATGGCAAACACATGTTTCCATCCACCATTTCTTACAAATCTTATTATATCTATTAAAATACTTGTAATATTCCATATTTATATGGGGCTGAAGATGAGAATAAGCGGTTCTCGAAACGACCCCTGAATATGACTTTATGATAACTTTCTCCTGTGTTTTACAGTTAGAGTTGCACAATTATTAAGAAGCTGGTACAACAGTTCAGCTCTATGAGCACTACTGGATAGGTGCCTATATAGGTGCGTATGTTTTGTGTGAAGGTAAGGTAGGCATGTACAATTCTGAAATTTCCTGCCTAGGGACGCGGGAGCTTCCCGCCCGCCAAGAAAACCTAAAAACTCGAAAGCAACCAAGAACATACGACAGATCTCTAGTTCACCTCCCCCCCCCCCCCCCCCCCCGTCAATTGGCTTGGCCACATGGCTGTATGAATCGAGTTGGTTGTTCCATGATGTTATTTCATTTAAATAATTATGGTTATTTTGGATGTTGTTGATAGGCACTTTTGTAACTTGAACAAATCGTTATGCTTCATGAATAACAACAAATAAATAATAATTAACAACATAATTCTTGAATCCACCGCTTATTTTTTATGAAACTGTAATTCCACGACCGGCTTCAGTACTCGATTCAGGGCTTTCCTGGGGGGAGCACGAAGGTAGATGTTGACCACAGAAATAATAATAATAATCTATACATATAATAAAACAGTGTCTGTTTGTTTGTTTGTCTGTTTGTTTGTCTCGGCATCAATTGAGAACGGCTGAACGTAGAAAGTTGCGGCTGGTACCATTTGACGCAGAATTTATCTGGGAAGGTTTATGAAAAATCCGCATTTGAATCTGTCCATCCGTTGAAACGCTATGAATGAAATACTACTAAAAAACGTGTTATAATCACTTCTATGAGGACGTTTATGCTTATAATAACTTTGAACGGTTGGACGTAAATCCGATTGTAGAAAGTTGCGGCTGGTACCATTTGACGCAGAATTTATCTGGGAAGGTTTATGAAAAATCCGCATTTGAATCTGTCCATCCGTTGAAACGCTATGAATGAAATACTACTAAAAAACGTGTTATAATCACTTCTATGAGGACGTTTATGCTTATAATTTAAAATAACTTTGAACGGTTGGACGTAAATCCGATTGTAATTAGATTCTGGATTCAGCTCGACGAGTACATTCAAGTGGTACTTCAATCAGGATGTTAGTGGGAGGGGGGTACAGGTTATGAGAGGGGGGGGGGGTCTACAGAAATTTCAAAACTACTTGACCAATTGGAGTGCAACTTTGGGAATTTGTTGTGTGAACATTGAGGAATGTTTCTAACCAGGTAGGGAGGGTTCATAGGATACGGGTGGGGGGGGGGGGGGTTAAAGGCAGTTAGGGTTGGCATTGGGGAAGGTTTCTGATCAGTTGAGGAGGGGGGGATACAGGGGGTGTCTGTTCTACCGTTGCGAAGCGCGGGTACACAGCTAGTAAATAATAAACCGTTGTGTAATTTTACTGCGTTTTTTTTTATTCAATTTTCGGATTCTACGTACCTTGAAACGGAAACCTTCAAATTTTGAGCGAATTGGTTAGATTTTGGTTTATTATTTTCAATAATGAACCATTGGAATCGAGCATGAAAAAAAAAATTCTTACCCCCCCTCAAAATTTGATGGTTTACGTTTCAAGGTATGTAGAATCCAAAACTGCAATAAAATATTTCTGTCTGTCCGCCGTACGCCGTACGGGCCACTTTTCTTAGTTACCATGAAAAAAAAATTGATGAAATTCGGGTTATAGGTTCCGTTCGGGGTCTAGTTGGTCCTCGAAGCTCGATGTTACTGTCAGTCATCTCTAAGGGGTTCAAAATAGGGGTTGAAATTTTCAAAACGCCTATACCTTTTTTTTACGTGAATCTTTTTACGGTTTTAAATAGTTCTTGAACTTACGAGTTTTTTAAGACCACCCGGAGCACCGTACGTCCAGCCGTTCGTTCACAGTAAGGCCCCGAAATTTGCACCGACAGGCATTTTCGACTCCAGTCTCCAGTGTGAATGAAATTGTATACAACAGACGAAATCTCGTCACCAGGGGCGCGCCGATTTTATTGGTGGGGTACCTAAGAGGTCGAGTTGGTTGTTCTGTGATATTATTTCATTTGAAAAATGGCTCTATTGGAGTTTGTTGATAGGTAGTGAAACCGATTTTATTGGTGGGGTACCTATGAAGTCGAGTTGGTTGTTCTGTGATATTATTTCATTTGAAAAATGATGTGCGTTTCTTTTTGTTAGGTACTGTTTGCAATCGACAGAATTATTTTAGCAACATTTACCTCGTGATTTAGGTAGGTACCTAGTAACGAGTACGGGGTTGGGTATTAACCTACGGAGGGTGTGCGATCCGGCTGGATTTTGTTGATAGGTACTTTTGCAACTTGAACAACCGATGAAGTATTATTGATGGGTAAATTATTACACAATGGCAAATTATTGCACAATAGCAAATTATTACACAACGGCTCATCTACCCAGAAGGGGCTGGATTTTGTTGATAGGTACTTTTGCAACTTGAACAACCGTTGAAGTATTATTGATGGGTAAATTATTACATAATGGCAAATTATTACACAACGGTAAATTATTACACAACGGCTAATCTACCAAGGGGCTGGATTTTGTTGATAGGTACTTTTGCAACTTGAACAACCGTTGAAGTATTATTGATGGGAAAATTATTACACAACGGTTCATTATTCTATCTCCGTAGAAGTGGAACCTATAATACAGGTAAATTATTACACAGCGGTTAAGGGAGGTACCTAGTAACGAGTGCGGGGTACTAACCTACGGAGGTCCGCGATCTACATAATATGTGTAGAATAGTACATAATTATGTTATATAGAAGGGTTATCTATACGGAGACCTGTGATCTGTAACAGGAGGGTATTCTGTACAAAATAATAAACCGCTGTGCAGGGATTTGCAGCGTTTTTTTTCATGCTCGATTCCAAGGGTTCATTATTGAAAATAATAAATCAAAATTTGTAGGTTTTGTGTGGATAGGTTTACAGATAGCTCCATATCAATTTTGTCAAATTCCGGTAGTAGCTTTCATCTGCGGATGCGCAAACGTGTTTCACTTGAAACCTATAATTATTTAAGAATCCGAAAAATGGTCGAAATGAGTGGAATTTGCCGGAAAGCGTTCAAGTGATCCCATATACATAATCTAATTAATTATGAGTGTAACTTTCGTCTGTACATACGGAACGTGTTTCCCTTCAAAGCATGTAACTGTAGATGGTACGGGCCGAAAAATGCCGAATTTCGAAGGGAAAGTTTGTGTTGACACCTGGGTGGTGGCATATACGTTTGATGAAATTCTGACCCTAACCTTCTATAGGCCAAAAAATATTTTTCATGCGTACTGTAGTGATGTAGGAAGCAACAGACGAGGCCGGAAGATTGATTGAGAATGGTTGTATAATTGGTGGCCCCTGGCTCTTTTATATTCCCCTGACATGATCAGAGGGGGGTCGGGGGGTCCCCACTCTGAGGTACTTCATGTTGGCACAATACATGAGTTGTGGAGGAGCAGCCGATCACAACACTGCTCCCCCCAGAATTTAAGTAAAAAATTAGTTAAATTTTCTTCGTTTCGCTGTGGCGGGTGCCGGGCGTGGGAGGTGCGTGTGCTGGTTGTGGTGGTTCCGTGTGGGCTGTCCGGGTGGTTGCGGTGGTCGTTGTCGTGGGGTGGCGGTGGGGCGTGGCCGATTAGTGGCGGGGGCGCCGGTGCGGGCGTGAGATATCGCGCCGGTGGCGGATGGTGGCCGTGCGGTAGCGTGGGCGTTGCGGCGTTGGCGGTGGTGCCGGCTTGTGCGCCGTCGTGCGTGGCGGAGGTTGACGGGCCGAGGGGGGTGGTCTGGGTACCCCGTTCCATCGTGGCGAGGAGGGCCTTTGTTAGATGGCGTGCATAGGTGGCTTTTGTGGCGACGTCGGGCGAGGCTTGCACTCCTGCAGTGTGCAGCTGCGGTCGCCGTACCCCGTGGAGGCAACAGTCGCTGCAGGTGCCAGCGTAAGGCGGGAGCTGCAGCGTGACTGTGGTGTTTGGCGGGGTCGTGACGGTCATCACGGGCGTTCTGGGCGTCGTGGTTGACGGCCGCGGTGTTAGCGGGCGGATACCCGGCGGTGGCTGCCGTTTGGGTGGCGTGCGCTGCTGCGCAGTGCTGTCCCAGGGCCGTGCGTGGAGTGGTATCGCGCCGGCTTTCGAGATGGCCATGGCCTGGCGGATTGGGATCGGGCCATACCTTCCGGGTGGCTGTGGCCAGGTCGGCTTTCTCTTCGCCGGGGCCGGAGGCGACGGCGTGACGGCGAGGTCGCGAAGGAGCTGTGAGGCGGTTGGGGGCTTCGGCGACATGGCTCGATAGTGGTTGACTTCGATTGTTGGTGCGTATTTTTATAGTCGCGGCCGTGGGGCGGGGGGCGTCGGGCGGCATGTTGGGGGTGTTCACTGTGTGCGTGGGTGGGGGTGCCGGCTTACATCTGTCGATTGATACCGATGGCGTAAGGCGATCGTCCGTTAGGTATGTTACTGTTTTTCCGTCGTTCAATAGTACTTGATGGGGGCCGGTGTAGGGTGGCTCCAGTTTACCCCGTGGTGTGTCGACGCGGACGTACACATGGGTCGCTGTGCGCATGGTTGTAGGCATATAAGACTGTGTGTAGTGGCGGTGAGACTCGTTCGTGCGGAGGGGTACAGTTGTCGGTGGCGGTTGAGTGAACAGATCCCCTGGGAGGCGTGGTGTGGCCGAAAAGAGGCGTTGGGCCGGCGAGTAGCCGTCGGGGCCCGGGCGGTTTCGTGAAAATCGGCAGAGGTGAACTGTGTGCCCTGGTCGGTGGTTATGTGTGCAGGGGAGCCGTAGCGTGCGATCCAATGGGTGTGTAGGGCCGTGATTACTGCGTCGGCAGAAATGGTCGAGAGGGGTGCGCATTCGAACCAGCCGGTGGCGCGGTCGATCATCGACAGTATGTATTTTTTCGTTGCCGACGGTGGTAGTGGGCCGAAGAGGTCGATGTGTACGTGTTCGAGCGGCGCTGCGTCGGGAAATTCGCTGAGGGGGGCCCTGATGTGGCGTGTCGTTTTTGCTCGGTTGCAGCTCGGGCAGGCGCGGGTGAATAGCCTGATTGATGAGGTCATATTTGGCCAGTAGTATCGAGCGCGGATGAGGGCGGTGGTTGCCTTAATCCCCGGGTGTGTCATCCCGTGTAGGTGGCGAAAAACTGCGAGGCGTAGCGGCGTGGGGATGTAGGGGCGGGGCGAGGCGTCGGTGTTTTCACACATAATATCATGGCCTTGGATTCGGTGTGCCGTGAGAGCCATGGTGGCGAGGTGGTCATCGGCGGCCTGTGCGTCGGCGAGTTGTTGGATCGTGAAAAGGGTACTGCGATCCGTGACGGCGTGGGCCGTGGTTGTGTTGGCCGTTGGTGGTAGGCGAGAGAGGTAGTCGGCGACGATGTTCGTTGGGCCCTCGGCGTACCGGATGTCCGTAGTAAATTCGGAGATGAATCGAAGGTGCCGAAGTCTCGTTGGCGGGGCCGTATTTGACTGAGTCGCTAGGGAGGTCGTTAGGGGCTTGTGGTCTGTATAGACTGTCAGTGGGCGCCCTTCGATTTGTTGGCGAAAATGCACTATGGCGAGGTATATAGCCAACAGTTCGCGGTCAAATGCGCTGTAGTTACGTTGAGCCGGGTTGAGGGTGCGTGAGAAAAATCCCAGCGGGCGTAGGTGCGATTTGTCGATGAAGTGCAGCGCTGCGCCGACGGCGAAATCCGATGAGTCCGTGTGTAGGACGAGTGGTTGGGTCGGGGCCGGATGGGCGAGTGTTACGGAGGTTTCGAGTAAGCGTTTTGCACGGTCGAATGCGTCAGCTGCGTCGGTGGTCCACGTGAGCGTGCGGTTGTCTTTTTTCTTCGCATCGGGTGGTATCATTTCCACTAGGGGGCGAAGAGTAGGAGCGGCTCGTGGTAAGGCTCGGTGATAGAAATTGATGAGGCCGAGGAATGTTCGAAGCTCGTGGACAGTGTTGGGTCGAGGGAATTTCTTGATGAGGGCCGTGCGTTCCGGTAGGGGTGTGATCCCGTCGGCTGAAACGTTATGGCCGAGAAATTTGTCGATTTGACGGTCGAGCGAGCTGGCATTTGGCTGTATTTATTTGTAGGCCGTATTTAGCGAGGGTCTCGAGGAGCGTGCGTACGTGGGTGTAGTGTACAGACGGGGTGGCCGAGGCGACCAGTATGTCATCGAGGTAACAGTACACGAAAGGTAGGTTGCGTAGGACGTGGTCCATGTAGCGTTGCCACGTTTGCGCTGCGTTTCGTAAGCCGAAATTCATTCGCTTGAATTGGTAGGCGCCGAAGGGTGTCAGGATCGTTGTTTTTGGCACGTCGCGTTCGCTGATTTTGCAGTGAAAAAATGCGCGGGCGAGGTCGAATGTGCTGTACACGGTAGTCCCGTACAGGGTTGTTGTGAAGTCGTGTAGGTGTGGGACGGTGTAGCGATCCGGTATGGTTCATCGATTCAGCGCTCTGTAGTCACCGACGGGGCGAATGTCACCGTCGGGTTTCGGGACGATGTGGAGTGGGCTGGACCAGGGCGCTTCCGAAGGTTCGATGACCCCCGCCGCTAATAATTCGCCGATATGGGCCTTTGCTTTCGCGTAAAGGTCCGGTGATAATCGGCGAAGTTTCGCATGACACGGGGGTCCCTTCGTGACGATGTGATGTTCGACAGGGGCGTCGCATGGTGGATCGGAAGGTTTGTAGCCGTCGAGGAGGGCTTGAAATCGAGGCTCATTCGCTGTCGTCGTGCAGATTGACTGGCTCGGAGGTACGAGTTCTACTGTTCCGGTGATGTACCGCTGCGTGGCCGCGTTGATGAGTCGGGCGTTGGGTAGGTCAACGAGTAGGCCGTTGTACGTCAAAAAGTCGGAGCCGAGGATCGGTGTCGATACGTCGGCGACGGTGAAGGTCCACTCGTATGGAGGGAGATCCGGTAGGTGTACTGAGGCGGAGTGTGTTCCGTACATCTTGATCTCGGTGCCGTTTGCGGCACCTAGAGCGCTTGGACGTGTGGTTTTTCGACGGAGCAGGGTGTTCGGGACGATGGAGACGTCGGAGCCGGTATCTACTAGGAACTGTAGGGCTGTTCGCTTGCATCTGATGAAGAGCCGAGATGTTGGTGGGTTGCACACGGCCGTTACGGCTGGTCGGGCCGTGCGTTGGCGTTTTCCGACGGTTTTGTGCGCCAGCTGCAGGGGCTGCGGCATTTCTGTGCTCGGGGGCCCCATGTGCGATGGTAGAAGCATAGGGTGGTCGTCGGGCGGCGTGTGTTCGATGTCGGCTGCGTCGGCGAGCGCCGTTGTCGTCTGTTGTGTATCACTTCAACCTCTTCGAAGACGGTAGCCACCCGAGGAGGCGGGGCGAAGGGTAGGAGGCGATCGGCGAGCGCAGCGAGTTTCATAATGTCGGGTTCGTCACGCGCCGCTATGTGTAGGCGAATGCTCTCTGGGAGGGCGCGGAGAAAAAGGTGTCGGACGAGTGGTGTCGGTGTGTCAGCCGGAAGTGCTCGGGTGAGTCGGCGAGCGAGGACCGACGGTAGCTCGTCGTCGGAGGCCGGTTGGAGTAGGGCGGTGAGCCGGGAACCATCTGAAGGTGCGTGTGTAGCTAGAAGGCGGGTTTTCAACGTCTGGTAGCTGTGTGGGTTCGAGGGGTTGAGGTCGGCGCAGATATCCGCTTGTCGGGGCTCGAGTGCGAGGAATGCTCGGGCGAACTTCGCATGTGGCGTCGTGAGGCCTTCGTGTGCGAGTATGATCTCGAGTTGTGCGAACCAGACGTGCGGAAATGCGGGGTCGAACGGCTGGAGCTCGAGAATCGATGGTGTACTCGCTTCGGGAGTTTTTTTCGGTTTCAGCTCCGTCATCTTCGGTTTCTTGGAAGGTGCCAGTCCATTGAGGTGTCAGCAGGAAGTGTGCTAGGCGCCGGCGTCCGTTTCCTTATATAAGGATCGGAGATGGTGGGGCGTAGTAGCGGGAGGCGCTGCGATAGCCGTCGAGCGGGCGTCGAAGTGGGGCGACGCTGTGGCGTCGGTGGGGGCCGCGCGTGGTGGGGCGCGTTGATGCGGAGGCGGTGCTACGACGCAGTCGAACGGCGGGCGCTGAGCGGCGTTGTCGACGTCGGTTGGTCACCAGTGTAGTGATGTAGGAAGCAACAGACGAGGCCGGAAGATTGATTGAGAATGGTTGTATAATTGGTGGCCCCTGGCTCTTTTATATTCCCCTGACATGATCAGAGGGGGGTCGGGGGGTCCCCACTCTGAGGTACTTCATGTTCGCGCAATACATGAGTTGTGGAGGAGCAGCCGATCACAACACGTACTATGTACGTCGTTGATGAAGTTCTTTCTCGTGAAGGGTGCGATAACATTATACCAACATACGTCCTGCGCGGGGTGATAATTATAACGGGCTGGGGCATGCTACCTTTATATTGTGTTAGAAGGTCGGAAAAAGGCTCACCAAAGGCGAAAGATAATTCTATTGATGCGCACTTGACGAGTTGCTCAACCCGACCTTGGACATCTTGCCCGTTGAACAAGTCTCGCTACCTACCAGTAGATTATTGGCAGCGGCTCTCCTAGAATATCTATTGAAATATATTAGCCAAGAAAACAGTACCTACCTATATTACGTTGTAATGGTTGCCAACGTCGGGTGTTAGATGGAAGATCACAGTGAGTTGGAACGCTTCATTCTTGCTTTAGTTCTGAAAATTTGATCCTTCGATTTCATCATTGATTGCCTTAAATTATTAAATTTTCTCAAAAGATCTTACATAAAAGCTATTGCTCCAAATCTCAAACTGCGGCGTTATAGAGAATATATTATTGTAGAATCTTTATAATGGAATGGGAATAGCTCCATTTGATTTCGCGAGGATAGGTATATATAGAAATAGGGTGCCAAATGATTCCCTATGAATTTCGGCTCAATCGGAATGATAGCAGCGTCTGCGTATCCGCAAACAACGAACTTATTATCCACGGTTTTATCCCACGATTCGAATGAAACTTTTAGGGGTCATGCAGATATAGACTCCTTGTGGAAGGAATTCCACAATGAATTCCTCAGTGATTGGCGTGATCGGGGTGGTAGGCACTGCGCACTCGCAAATTTTAAATCCTATTTAAAAACTCGGGTTTTAACTCCCCCATCCAATTCCCCCAAATTAGATTGGCACGTGGGGAGTGCTTTATTTATACAGCTATCATAAGTCCTACTGTAGTAAAAATATAGTGTTTAAACATTGTTTGCAATGGGCAATGTTGGCTCACGGTCATTCTTTCCTATCCGTCATGGCTTGGTTGTGCGGTAAGTTGATATGAACTCATGTGATTGAATATTTCATCAGTAAACATTTGATGAATGTAGAAAGCAAATATGAGTACCTATAAGCAGCAAGCCCAACTTGGGGCACATTCAGCTTTTTCCTTGCCTCCGTTGATTATGTAGGCATAACTTCCTCGAATAATCCCTCCATTTTAATTAACAACTGTCAATGAAACTTACCCGATCTGGGGTGTCATGCAAAAAGTCATTCATTGGCTGCTATTAGAAGATGATACCCTCCGCCGCGGGAGAGAATTCTCGCGGTATAGAACTGAATAAAACAATTTTCCAAGGCAAAACGTAGCTTTTCCATGACAAATTATGGTTTTACATTTAAATTTGAAGTATTCTAGAACAAATTAAAAGAACTGGTTTGCAGAATTATTTATTTTGTGAAGTTATAAAAATCTGAAACGTTGCACGGCTCAAGAACTGATCAAAGGAATTTACTAAACTTGTGACAGCCTTATGACTTGGCTTTCTACCCGAGAAAAAGGCTTGCGGGTATGAGGCGGCACGAAGACTTGATAAAATAATGAAGTAGTTAAATAATTTTTTATTCTAACTATTTACAATTCGATCCTTATAACTAGAGTATAAATTATTATAATATTTGTTTTCGTACCTCGCACAACTTACCTTAACCACTAACTGGTAACTTTCAAGACTACTTGATTGGTTTTTCGAAAATAGGTACATTTGTTTTGAAGTTATTCGTTCTAAAATTCGGTTTAATATGTAACATTCGATTTGTTCCTAAATCACTTACTGGAATCCGTAGTTTATCACGAAGTAATGACTACATGATTTGGTATTGACATGATCACGTTGACCAGCGTAGGGATGTTGCATTCCCCCTACCTATCTACAATAATTATTCGTACGTTCGTGATGAGGTATTCAAGGATTCTTAATACATTTGCATAGGCTAAGGAATTCATTCCACTTGATTCGTTTTTCAATTTGTCTCTATACGATTATTATCAGTGTTTACTGAGTTAAAGCATCAATTAGGTAGGTTATAGGCCTTAAATTGATAACCTAGTTTATTAGGGCCACAAAACAGACAATCCTGTCATAAACTATAGTTAATTCAGAAGTAAATTTAGCGTTTTTTAAATTTCTAGTTAGGTATTACAGCTAGGTGTCTAATAACTCTGCCCTACTTTCTTTTACATATGTACAAGTCCAAAGAAAATAATATAAACAATATTCAATCAACAGTAGTGATGGACACCTATAATCATAACAATGTTTTTACAATACCGATCGAACTCTCGCCATTACCCCCACTCTAGTCCTACCTCCTCCCATGACGGCATAATCTTGAAAATCGAAATCTGCGTGATTTTGGTTTATTATTCTGTGAATAATACACCTATGTATTCGCTCAGCAAAAAATTTTTATAACACCCCCTCAACATTTTTTCTTTTCCGTTTCAAGGTGCGTAGATTCCAAAAATGCAATGTCCGTCCGCCGTCCGCCGTATCACTTGTACAGGCTTCATTTTCGGTCTAAAAAAATCGTTCTTTCGCACACATGCTCCATTTGGGCTCTAGTTGTGTCCCGAAACTTTTCAGCCCGATCGGAATACATATACCCAGGGGAGTTATGAGTGAAAATGTGTGTAAAAATAGGTACTTTTTGCGTTTTAGCAACATGTTGGTAACATGAGCTTTTAAAGTATAGTTTTTCATGTTTTTGGGGACGAGAAGACCGAATATGAAGTCGATTTTGACCAAAGAATAGAAAATTGAGGTTCTACCAGATGTTCAGCTCCCGAAATTGATTTTTTATGAGTCAAAAACCTGGGAAATCGTCTGAAATCACCGTAAATTTGTAGAATAACACTGGAAAAAGAGTCAACAGGTGGATCAAGACGATTAAATGGTACTATCAATGATCAGAGATAATTTATTTTTAAAAAAAAGTATACCTTATTCGTATCTCTGTAGAATGATGACCAGTAGAATAATAATAAACCCATGTGACAAGGACTTTGCAGCGTTTTTACATAATGATACCTTTTCCTACTACGTCCCATAACAGAATAAGCTTGAAAATTGAAATCCGCGTGATTTTTACATGATGATACCTTTTTCCCCGATTTTTCACTGCAAGAATGAGTTAATCATAACTAATTACCCCCACTACTAGTCCTACCACCTCCCATAACAGAATAAGCTTGAAAATTGAGATCCGGGTGATTTTTACATAATGATACTGTTGTGATCGGCTGCTCCTCCACAACTCAATTTGTGTCTGAACATGCTGTAGCTCAGAGTGGGGACCCCCCGACCCCCCTCTGATCTTGTCAGGGGAATATAAAAGAGCCAGGGTGCCACCAATAAACCAACCATTCTCTCGTAATCGATCGACTCGTCTATCCGACTCCCAATCACTACACTGGTGACATCCGACGTGTGAGCTCCACCGCCAGCGCCCGCCGTTTGACAGCAACGCAGCCCCGCCTCCGCTTCAACGAGCCCCACCACGCGCGGCCCCCACCGACGCCACAGCGGCGCCCCACTCCGACGCCCGCCTCGACGGCTATCGCAGCGCCTCCCGCTACTTCGCCCCACCATCACCGATCCTTATATAAGGAAACGGACGCCGGCGCCGAGCACACTTCCTGCTGACACCTCAACGGACTGGCACCTACGAAGAAAACGAAGATGACCGAGCAGAAACCGCAAGACACCCGAAGCGAGCGCTCCTTCACTTCTCAAGCTCCAGCCGTTTGACCCCGCATTTCCGCACGTCTGGTTCGCCCAACTCGAGATCATCCTCGCACACGAAGGCCACACGACGCCACATGCGAAATTCACCCGAGCCTTCCTCGCTCTCGAACCTCGACAAGCGGACCTCTGCGCCGACATCAGCCCCTCGAACACCAGTAGCTACCAGACGCTCAAAACACGCCTTCTCGCGACACACGCACCTTCAGATGGTTCACGGCTCACCGCCCTCCTACAGCCCACATCCGACGACGAACTACCGTCGATCCTCGCTCGCCGACTCACCCGAGCACTTCCGGCTGACACACCCGCACCACTCGTCCGACACGTCTTTCTTCGAGCCCCCCACGAGCATTTTCGACTACACATTGCGGCCCACGAAGAACAAGACATCACCCGGCTCGCCAAACACGCTGATCGCCTTCTCCCATTCGCACCAACTCTTCAAGCGGCTACCGTCGCCGAAGAAACAATAGTGATTCACAGTAGACGACACCGGCGATCACCGACGTGAACGGCAGCGAATGAGCCCCGGTTTCCAGCCCTTTTCGACGGCTACGAACCTTCCAACAATACACGCGACGCACCGAACCACGCACACGAGATCGTCACGAAGGGACCCCCGTGCCATGCGAAACCTCGCCGAAAACCACTGGATTTCGGCGAATTACTAGCGGCGGGGGTCATTAAACCTTCCGAACCTGCATGGTCCAGATCACTGCAGCATAGAGCCACACCACGAGCCGCTACGATTCTACGTCTTCAACTCGCCGCAAGCACAATCGAATCACGACCGCACGCTCACGTGGACTACCGACTCACCGCGCAAATTGATCTCAACCAACGCACGTTCCGTGCCCACACTAATTTGCAGCATCGAACCACTCCACGAGCCGCTACGATTCTACGTCTTCAACTCGCCGCAAGCACAATCGAATCACGACCGCACGCTCACGTGGACTACCGATACACCGCGCAAATTGACCTCAACCAACGCACGTTCCGTGGCCTCACAAAATTGCAGCATCGAACCACTCCACGAGCCGCTACGATTCTCCGTCTTCAACTCACCGCAAGCACAACAGAATCACGAGTGCACGCTCACGTGGACTGCCGACACGCAGATTTCAACAGCACAAAACGCTACCACGAACGATCTACCGTACGCCACTCACGATCCATCAAAACGCCGCAACGCCCCCGACAACAGCGCCCGAGCTACCGCACGGGACACATCCGGCACCGGTGGGTCATTTCGCGCCCACACCGGCACCCACGCCACTAATCGACCACAACCCAACGCCGCCCCACGACACCGACCACAGCAGCCACCCGGACAGCCCACACGGACCCAACACACGCACCTCCCACGCCCGGCCACAGCCACAGCGACATCAACAAAATTTAATTAAAATTGAAAATTACTTAAATTCTGGGGGGAGCAGTGTTGTGATCGGCTGCTCCTCCACAACTCAATTTGTGTCTGAACATGCTGTAGCTCAGAGTGGGGACCCCCCGACCCCCCTCTGATCTTGTCAGGGGAATATAAAAGAGCCAGGGTGCCACCAATAAACCAACCATTCTCTCGTAATCGATCGACTCGTCTATCCGACTCCCAATCACTACAGATACCTACTTTTTTTCTCCGATTTTTTACTGTAAGAATGAGATAATCATAACTAATTACCCCCACTCTTGTCCTACCTCCTCCCATGACTGAATAAGATTGAAAATTGAGATCCGCGTGATTTTTACGTAGTGATACCTTTTTTTCCGATTTTTTACTGCAAGAATGAGTTAATCATAACTAATTACCCCCACTACTAGTCCTACCTCCTCGCATGACTGAATAAGATTGAAAATTGAGATCCGCGTGATTTTTACATAGTGATTACCTTTTTCTGCGATTTTTTACTGTAAGAATGAGTTAATCCATAAATAATTACCCCCACTCTAGTCCTACCTCCTCCCATGACAGAATAAGCTTGAAAATTGAAATCCGCGTGATTTTTACATAATAATACCTTTTTTCTCCGATTTTCCACTGTCAAAATGAGAATTCATGAATAATACCCCCACTCCAATCCTACCTCCTCGCATGACAGAATAAGCTTGAAAATCGAAATCCGCGTGATTGTTACATAGTGATACCTTTTTTCACCGATTTTTTTATTTGTATCTTCAATTAACCCCTCCACCGCCGCTATGTTGATACAGAACATCTTGTATTGATTTGTATGTTCGCCTAATTTTTCTATCATTGAGGCGATGGTGAGGCGTTGGGAGGGGTAAGGCTGTTGTGGAAGGATTGCTTGAAATACTGGCCTGGGACTACTTCAGGTATATTATATCGATCTGATGAAATCCATGGCATCTAGTGAGATCTCTTGGAAGCTTGCTCGACTTGATTTACTTCATGAAAACGTTGCCCCTTCTATGGCTGTTAATGAACATATTTGTGACCAAAAATGTTCAATACAGCCAAGAAACCGGCTGTAATGGACACCTATAATGAACACATTTCGAGTGTTCATTAGCAGGCGAAAGTATAGAAAAAGTGTTCAATACCAGGGGAAAACAAATATATATATATATATATATATATATATATATATATATATATATATATATATATATATATAATTTTTGGTGTCTTTCGGCAGTGAATTCAGGATGGTCTGAAACGGATTTTGGTATAAAAATCTTTCGGAAATTCGAGTTTTAAAAATTTTGGACCGAGAACAATAGCTTCCTTTTCTTCGAAAATTCGCTAAAAGTGGTACAACAACAAAAAGCCTTGGGCGGCTGTCTTATCTCTTTATTAACCGCATAGTAAACGTTTCATGACATATAGTCGCATAGAAAAATCAAAGATGGGTTCATTATTATAATTTAAGTTAAATGATTGAGCCAATTATTTTGATACTCAGTGCATTCTGCATCACGAGAGATCAACGACATAAATATGAACATAGAAAGAGCTTCATTTTAGCTGTGCTTAATTTTTGCCGGGTGGCCCTTGAAAACCTACTTCACTTTCTCCTAGCGGGTCATATAATTCTGGCTATGTTGCTATGGCCGGCGGTCATCTAAAAAAGTTAAAGAAATATGACGGCATAGCACGCAACGCTTCGGTTCAAATCCCCCACGTTGCCCCTTCGAGGGTCAATCGTGGTGGAAGCAGTCGAAGTGACAAAGCGAAACAGCCCAATTATGAACTAGCCTATTCGTTTAGTAACCTATTTTTTACTACTTCTATTGGCGCTTTCCCCTTCAAAAGCTGTAACTGTTATTGGAAGCTATGGCTGTATAGCTTGAGTGAATTGAGCTACAGATTACGTACATTATTATGAGCACTCCATCATAGCTTGTTAGTTAAATTTCTCATCACAAATGATAATCTCCTTGCGTGTTTTTCAAACATCTATGAGCGTGATCGATAAGAAATCAACGTACCTATCAGCCCTTAGTTTCTACACGAAACTACACTGTGTAGATGAATTAATCATATTGCAGTTTCGCAAACGTAGTTACCTACGAGAACTTATGAGAAAGTAAATAAACAAGTCATGCAGCGCGGCTATAAGAGCGAATTTTCAAAGAAATATTCGTGTTATTGCGTAAAAAAGGTGATATAGCGAGAAACCGGAGTTACAATATGGAAAATCTGAAATAATATTGGGATGGTAGGTATGGTAGGTTGTTTAGTCAATAAACAGTAGGTAATAGGTAGGTAGTAGGTCTTGTGTGTTTTGCGTGTTTCAACCGATACACATAGTAGTAGATGGGTAGATATACTAACTTGACGAGCATTTTTATGACAAATACTTCTAATCAATATAATATACTATTAATTAAGTAGTAGGTATAGTTAACATTGGAATAGCAGTCGTTCTCGACGAATTCCCCCCCCCCCTTTCCTCACTGTACCATAACTCTCTTTCATCATTTGCTATAACCTCCTTCTACGACATTAAATGTTTAATAATGCGGTAGCTATTAGGTATTATTATTACTCTTACCAACATTTCAATCGAAGTGTGATCGTATTGTAATACGATCACTGTTTCTCTTGAATCGAACAGTGGAGGGAGGATTAGCAAATGCAATAGCTAGTCCCTGGCTTTAAGTATCACATCACCATTCCACACCATTTTTCGTAAAATTATACCGTTTTTTCGTGATTTTAGCCATTTATACCGATTTTTGGCCCATTCTTTTTTAAGAAAAATATTTTTATCATTGAAATAGTCCCTCTTTATGTCGTGAATCACCACCCCACATAGTATCAGGTGAATTTCAGTTGTTGTCTGGCTCTCGGACTGTTCACATCGTGCCTCCGTCCTCGTCTGATTGTTGTTGGTCTTATCGCGCTTATTGTTATCGAGTTTGTTAGCCGTGCGTAGATGCAGTGCGTGGCATGTTCGGACCCGCTGTTGCGGGAAGATTCAATGAAATGCAGCGGCAAGTGTGCAGGTACCTTTCATTATTCATGTTGTTCGATAAGGGAGTCGAATTTCCGTACTATGACAACGGAAAATAAAAAGAAATGGAAATGTCTAAGTTGCAAAAATTCAACTGAACCTACTACTAAAGGCAAGATTGAACTGGCTTCGAAGGCGGGTGCTATTGATGATTCAGGTGATGTTGACGATATGAGGTCGCTAGGGAGAGTGGTCAGAGAAATAAATTGCAAACTTGGCAAACTGATGCCACTCAGTAATCAGATTCAAGAATTGCAGAAGTCGATCGAGTTCATGGGATCTCAGTTTGACACCTTCGTGGAGGAAATCAAGATTATAAAGGAAGACATGGATCGTATTAAGAAGGAAAATGTTGAACTTTCTTCGAAAATTGAAGTTTTAGAGGCTAAGATTGATAGTCTTGAGATGGAAAAACGGAAGAGTGTGATTGAGGTCCACGGAATCCCGGAATCAAAAAATGAAAATTGTGGAGAAATAATTAAAGTGATAGGAGAGAAACTGGATATCTCTGTTACTCCCAAATTCGCTTATCGAGTCGGTCGCGTCGTCGCCAATCGCCCTCGCATAATCATATCGGATGTAGCAGATGAATCAATCAGGGTCGGTCTATTGAAGGAGTCAAAGGAGAGGAAGCTCAGTGCGAGCAGTGTGAATTCTTCCTGGCCACAATCCCCACTCTACGTCAATGAGAATTTAACCAGCTATCAGAGAAGTTTGTTTTATAAAGCCAAAATGTTTGCCAAAGAAAATAACTATAAGTATGTATGGGTGCGTAACGGTAAAGTTATGATTCGCAAATCAGACGGAGAAAGGTTGAGAATAGTTCGTAGTATAAATGATTTTTCCAAGATTGCACTGTAAGGTGCAATGAAATGGGGCAGAATCACTGAGGCTGTATTATCGAATTCTTATGGATGTTTCTGATTGTTTAAGTTCTATTGCTGGGGAATTTGAAGACTTTTGCGATGACACATGTGTTCTGAATTCTTTTTTGGAAGATGCTTCTCTTTCGATTTGTCAGCAGAACATTCGAAGTATACAGCATAATTTTGACGAGTTTATTACTTCGATTGCTTCATTAAAAAATAAACCCAACATTATTGTATTGTCTGAAATTTGGTATAATAAATACTTTGATTATAAAAATTTATACAACATTCAAGGGTACCATTTGCATAATACAGAAACTCATTATAATCAAAATTGTGGCATTATAGTATATACAGATAGGTTAGTATACGTAATGCTTCAGTATTGTTGTTGAAATGTGACCAGAGGGGTCGGGAACTGTGTTTGGTTTCAATCTATAGGTGTTACTCGTCAGATGTGGATATTTTTATTAATGATTTGGTCTCCAAACTGGACTCTATTTTTAGTTCCACTAATGTTGTTGTGTGTGGAGACATAAATATTAATATAATGGCAAGTGATGCTCATAGATATAATTATGTTTCGAAATACCTTGATCTACTGACTTCATATGGTTTTGTTAGTTTGATAAACACGCCGACTACAGCGAAGTCGTGCTTAGATCATGTTTTTGTAAAAATGGAGCGTTCACTGCTGAGGAACTGCAGGGCTTGTCAGTGGTTAAGTAATGTAACTGACCATAATGCAACTTTTTTGAAAATCAGGAGTAGCTCGAAAGATGAGATTGATGTATCTGTTCCCGCAATCACTCGTTTTAATCGGTTGAATGAGAAAAAACTAATGGATAATCTTGAAAATGTGAAATGGGACAACGTATATGCGATCACCGACACGAATTTGGCATTCAATGAATTCATTAACATTTTGAATGCAGTAGTTGATTTAAGTTATGTAGCTGTCACTAGAGACCTTACAAGAAAAAATGTTAAAAAACTGAAGCCGTGGATTACAACGGGATTGGTCACGTCAATTAATAAAAGAGATAAACTAGCGAAGAAGAGTAAAAAGCAACCTTTTAACACCCACCTAGCTGATTATTTAAGAAAATATACCGCCAGGTTGAGAAATTTGATTCAATTTAGTAAGCAGGCATATTACAGAAATAAAATTGTGATGGCGGGCAGTTGCCCGAGAAGAATTTGGAATGTCGTCAAGGAGGTGTCACAAAGTAACCTCGGAGACATGCCCATCGGTAGGTTGAATATTCATGGCGAAGTGGTTACCAACCCATCTGTAATTGCTGATGAATTTAATGAGTATTTTGCAAATGTTGGAAAATCACTCTTTAGTAATTTCAAGAATTTTAATCCTGGAGCATATCTGCCAAAAAAAGTGAATTCCATTATGAAGTTCAAGCCAGTCACTCTTGATGACGTCCTTAAATGTGTTTGTGATTTGAAATCGGGAAAAGGGTCTGGTCCTGATATTTTCAACTCTGATATTACAAAGAAGATAGTAAAATGGATAGCAGAACCACTGGTTTATTTGGTTAACCTTAGCCTTGTAAATGGAGTCTTCCCCGATGCTTTAAAGTTAGCTAAAGTCAGGCCTCTTTTCAAAAAGGGTTCTCGGAATGTTCTTGAGAACTATCGCCCAATCTCACTGGTGTCAACCTTCTCGAAAATTTTTGAAAAATTAGTCAAGCGGCAGCTCTTAAATTATTTGGATGAAAATGATATCCTCTCAAATGATCAATTCGGTTTCCGAGGTGGGCGTAGCTGCCAGGACGCAGTGTCAATGCTGAGTTCTCGGATTAGTGGGGCCCTCAACGCGGGGATGAAAGCAATACGCATCTATTTTGATCTCACTAAGGCTTTTGATTCATCGAATCATGAGCGTTTACTGGAAAAATTGAACCAGGTTGGACTGATTGATGTCGTTGGACGCTGGTTCTCATCTTATCTTACTGATAGAGTTCAATTTGTGGACATTGATGGGGAACGTAGTGGACTGGCTTCGATTTCTATGGGAGTACCCCAGGGCTCTGTACTTGGACCTATCTTGTTCATTTTATACATTAATGATGTCTTTCACTTGAATACTGAAGGGTCCCTCATTGGTTTTGCGGATGATTTGGCTTTGGTCATTGTCGTGAGTCCCTCCCGGGAACACTCCACTAGTAACTTTAAGCTCTCACCAATATCCTTATGTCAAACTTAGTTTCCGTCAATAAACAACTGAGTGGGGAGACAGGCCACAGAACCCAGGGAACACAACCTGGAGCCCCACTACCAACTCCCCACAGGGAGTTGGAGGGAGAGGCCTCCAGTTCCTATATAACCCTGGATCCTGGGGCTTTAGCCTCATTCGACACTTCCTCTAACTAGCTCTCTCTTCTCTCCTCTACCTTGCTCCCCCTCTCAGATGATCGGTGGATTACCGCCGCCTGAGAATACCTTCTCCTTCTTGTCTAGATGATCGGTGGACTACCGCCGCCTAGACAAGCACCTTCTCACCTAGATGATCGGTGGATTACCGCCGCCTGGGTAAATTCCTTCACTCACCTCCATCTCCTCCCAAAAGTCGTAGATGATCGGTGGACTACCGCCGCCTGCGTCTTTTTCCTTCACGCCACCGTGATGAACCAAATTCCAAATTCATCACAGTGGTGAACCCGACGTTCACCCAACCTTCCTCCTTCTCCGTTTACAACTCTCTCCCTTCTTACCACCTAATGTGTCGACCCCAGTCAAGTTCAGTTCGGTGTCCCCAATTTTAAATTCAAATTCAAATCAAACAGTCAGTTTCGCACTTTTGGCCCACCCTCAACCGCTCGGCGATCACGCAACTCTCACTCAGCCGCAAGCACCTCCGCTCCCGCAAATTGCGAATTTAAAATTCAAAACTCACCAAATTTGAATTTTTAGTTACAGACCTCAGCCATGGACCCGAACTCGCCGACGCCACCACTCCTCCGGCCGGCCACACTGCAGCCGCCGGCCGCTGCGACAACTGACGCAACCGACAACCCATTTACCAGCCTCTCGCCACCTGGCTCATCCGCATCGACCGCCGCCGCTGCCGCCGCCGCTGCGGCCGCTGCACACGACGGCTTCTGCGTCATTCCCTTTATCGCTTCCCCCGTTTTACTCGCATGACCCCGCTCTCTGGTTCTTCCAGGTTGACGCTGCGTTTTCGGCCGCCAACATCCGCAGCCAGAGGACTCGCTACTCCCGCATCATATCCCTGCTGCCGTACGAAATTCTCCTCCAGACGTCGGACATCTCTCCCGACGCCGCCGCTGCATACGACGACCTCCGCAACCGCCTCATCACCCTCTACCAACCGTCCAAGATCGCACGTGTCGCAGCGCTCTCGCAACCGCAGCACCTCGGCGACCTAAAGCCCTCCCACCTCTACCGCCGTCTGCGTCATCAGCTGCAAGGCATAATGACGGCCGACATCGCACGGACCTTCTGGCTGCGAGCCCTTCCCCACCCCATGCAGATGGCGCTCGCCAGCCACCTCGACGGCCCGGATGAGCCCCTCCTACAACTCGCTGATACAGTACACGACCTCGCAGCAGCCGCCAGCGTTACCGAAGTCCACGCACCCCGCACCACCACCCCGCGGCGAGACCGCACGCCGTCGCGAGAACGCCGCCGGCCCCCCTCCCTCAACCGGCGCCGCTCCCTCTCCGTCGAGCGCCAGCTGACCCCCTCCGCCGACCGCCGACGCCAGCGCTCGCCCGGACGCCGCCCCACTTCCCCCCCTCAACAACGCAGGGGAAAGTCTCCGGCCGCTGCGACCCCCTCCACCACACATCGCCCCTCCAGGACTGCCTACCTCCCGGCGGACCCCCCCCCCACCGATGTTTTTACCATGTTAACTTCGGTGGGGAGGCCCGAAAATGTCAGCCCCCCTGCTCCTTCCCCTCCAAGCAGGGAAAGGCGGACGCCCGCCGGTAACACCGGCGGGCCCCCCTCCTCGCCAACACGGGGGGGACCCCAACCAACCCCCCCCCCCCCCCCCCCCGCATTCACACCACCACCGCCAAGCCACGATACCCCTCCTACGCCGCCGCCACGGCTGCCAACCTCCCGGCCGCGCCTACCAGCGCCGCCAAACCCCTCAACCCACCATCGACCGTTCCCCCACCCCGGAACGGCCCCTCCACGCCCGCCACCAGGGCAACCACCCTTCCGGCCACCACTCGAACCGCCACTACCGTTCCCCCTCCCCAGAACGACCCCTCCACACCCGCCACCAGGGTGACCAGCCTTCCGGCCGCCACTCACGCCGCCGCTACCGTTCCCCCTCCCCGGAACGGGAAAGGACCACCCCACGTCTCCTTCGCAGGGGACAACCCACCGCCGACACAGCCACCCATCAACTCCGACAGCCCAAGCCCCTCCCAGCCGCCAACCCCCACCGCCTCCGCCATCTTGCCTCACTCCACCCCAGCCCACCAACGCCTCTTCCTCAGATGCACCAAAACCAACATCCCATTCCTCGTGGACACAGGGGCGGCGCTCTCGATCTTCCCCAACAACATCCTCCGTCGACAGGCGCGTTGTTATCGGCAGCTTCTCTACGCCGCCAACGGTACCACCATCCCCTCGTACGGGACGTACCGCTCATCCATATACATGAGCGGGCTCGCGTACGAGTGGGAATTTACCGTGGCGGACGTGGAGAAGGCAATCCTGGGGGCCGACTTCCTCGCTTATTTCGGCCTCCAGGTTGACATCCGTAACGCGCGCCTGATCGACCCCTCCACCCGGAAACCGATCCCCGGTTTCATCCATACGATCGACCGCCCACCAACCGAGTTCGAAACCCTCCTCCACAACTACAAACCCCAGTGCCGCCCCTCAGCACATATCTCCCAGATTCAACATTTTATAGAAACCACTGGCCCCCCCATCTCCGCCAAAGCCCGCCGCCTCCACCCACTCCAACTCTCCCAGGCCCGGCGGCACTTCGACAGGCTCATCGCCGATGGAATTATCCGCCCCTCAAAATCCCCTTGGGCTTCACCACTCCACATAGTGCAGAAGCCCAACGGGGATATCCGCCCCTGCGGCGATTACCGCCGTCTTAACGCAAAGACTACACCGGACCTCTATAATGTCCCCCACCTCCGAGATTTCTCCTCCCACCTCCACAACACGACCATTTTCTCAACCCTCGACATCTCTAGAGCCTTCCACCACATAAATATCCACCCACCCGACATACCAAAAACCGCTATCATAACACCTTTCGGCCTTTTTGAATATATCAAAATGGGTTTCGGCCTCAGAAACGCGGCCCAGACATGGCAACGCTATATGGATAATATCCTACGGGGACTACCATTTGTGTTCTGCTTTTTAGATGACATCCTGATCGCCTCCCGAAACCCACAAGAACATCTGACACACCTCAAGCAAATCCTAGACATCTTCTCTGCCGAAGGCCTCAACATCAACACAGACAAATGCGTCCTCGCCCAACCCTCCGTCCGCTGCCTCGGCCACCAAGTCTCCTCCGACGGTATCAAGCCACTTCCGGACAAGGTTCACGCTCTTACGGATTTTCCCCAGCCCCGCACCGTCTTGGAACTTCGCCGTTTCCTGGGTATGTTAAACTTTTACAGTAGACACATCAAACACGCTGCACAACACCAACAACCACTCATACACGCTATCCCACAACCAGCCAAAAAAAACGATAACCGCCCCATACCCTGGACCCCCGCCCTTACAACCGCCTTCCAAACTTGTAAAAAGGACCTAGTGGACGCCGCTCTATTAGCCCATCCCGACCCCCACGCTCCCCTCTCCATCACAACCGATGCGTCCGACTGGGCCATCGGGGCAGTGCTCCACCAGCACACCGGCGCCACCCCCCAACCCCTCGGCTTCTTTTCAAAAACTCTGTCCCCGACCCAAAAAAATTACTCAACCTTCGACAGAGAACTCCTCGCCATCCACGAAGCCATCAAACACTTTCGTGACTTCGTGGAGGGCAGGCAGTTCTCTGTCGTCACTGATCATAAGCCCCTCACCCACGCCCTCCTCCAAAACCGCAAATCCGCCTCCCCGCGTCGCCTCCGGCAGCTCGAATTTATCGGACAATTCACGTCCGATATTCGCTACCTGCCGGGGGCCGACAACTGCGTGGCGGACGCACTGTCCCGCCCCGCCCCCGCGCCGGTGGAGGAGTTACTGCCTTTCCCCTCCCCACAAATCATCCTGTCACATCAAACTCCAGCTTCCGACCCCGCACTCTCCAACCTCATTTCCGCCTCCAAATTGGAACAACTGCCTCCCCTCAACCTCTGGTGCGACGTAACGGCCGATTCACCGCGCCCTTACGTCCCACCGGAGCTGAGACGGCAGTTGTTCCTCCACTACCACTCACTCCATCATCCCGGCATCCGAGCGAGCCGGGACCTCATCAAGACGCGGTACTTCTGGCCCCACATGAACACAGATATCCGTACCTGGGTTCTGGGGTGCCAGAAGTGCCAGCAATTTAAGGTCTCGGCTCACCCCCATGTACCTCCTCAACCCATTCCCGACTCCCTCCCGTGGGAACACGTCCATCTCGATCTGGTCGGCCCTCTTCCCCCCTCCGAGGGGAAGAGGTACTGCCTCACCATGATCGACCGTGCAACCAATTGGGTTGAGTGCATCCCACTCGCCCACATCACCGCGGACGCCGTCGCCGCGGCCTTCCTCAATCAATGGATCAGCCGCTACGGCTGTCCGCGGACACTCACGGTCGATCAGGGGAGGCAGTTTGAATCAGCCCACTTTGCCGACCTCCTCCGTTCCCTCGGGATTCAAAAAATCCACACCACTCCTTATCACCCCCAATCCAACGGGAAAATAGAGCGGTGGCACTCGGTCCTTAAGGGGGCGCGGGACGGGAAGGCCAGTAGCACCCCCAACCACGAGAGTGCGCTGAACATCGCTTCGGCGGGAAGTTTCCCAGCGAGATTTGGAGATTTGGCGCCCGCCGGTAGGGGCGCCTGCCGAATTTCGATGGTTGTTGTAAGTGCGCAGTTAGTTTTTAGTTATCAATTCCATTGCCTCATGGACACTATAACATTCGTGATTACTTGAGCTTGAGCTCCCACTGCAAGTTGATAGGTTATGTTCTGTTGTTTTTAGTTCATTCCTTTGTTCTCTTTATTCTCTCACGCGGTTCGTTCACGTTAGTATCTCAGTATTCTATAGTTCATTCGTAGTGATATCCGTCGAGTGTATCAAAGTGTATGCCTCCATCGCCAAAGAAGTGGACCAGGAGAAACATCGGCAACAAAGGCGACAAAAAGAGGCGCAGAACAGTAAGTTGATACCACAGATTTACATAATTAGGTACCTAATTAATCGTTATTGTGTTTCCTGTGTAGAGCAACAAATTTTTTTTAATTTTTTTAATGCATTTATTGACAAAAGACTTAGTATTTACATTCACAAAAGATAATGACATAAATTACAACCCCTCAGTAACGGCACATCCGCAAAAAGATTCCCTTTTTACGGCCTGAAAAATACCTATATCTAGTACCTCAGTTAAGAATACGTCGGTATTTATGAACCTTCTTTCAATATCAAGCTGAACGATTCAACTTTCACACGATGTTGGCTTAGCATAAAAATTACCTACCTATCACGTTTCCTCTGTGGATCAAACTGAATTTTGCGGCCAACAGATTTTGTGTTAGTCTAATGATTGTCACGTAATTAGTACGTTCTCCGTAGTTTGGGAGTAAAACTCAGTTACCTACCCAGCATCCCACGAAAATCGTTAACCTTCGTTGCAAAGTTGTCAAATCTCCTGCGGCTAAATCTCCGTCCACAACCTCATGATTGGCTGAGGGATCCGTGGGTTTATCAGTTTAGTATCGAACCATAAATAATTTATTAGGTTTTATAGGTTTTTCCGTGAGGCGGAAATTCATAGAATCAACGGGCCGTTTTATGTGTCAGACGTACTTAGCCTCTCTGTTGTGTTTAATAGTAGGTATATACGTACTTAATTGAAATTTTTTCGGTATTATTTCTCGTCAAGTTAATTTCTGGAAATTTTTGAAGAAGACTGTTGCGCAGGCTTCAGAAAAATTAAACCACTTGCAGTTCTGCTAACTGTTCATTCGCGGGCGTTTCAGAGCATATTGATAGTTGGTTTATTATTATTATTATGTATTGGAATGGTTACTAGAGGTATTATATTTATCTATAAATTTATTTGGTATGGCAGGCTCACTATGAATGTTAAAAAATTTTTTGTTTTTAAATGTTCTTGTTGCGGAAAATGTAGTATTATCAAAATCATAAGCTTCACAGTTCACTGATATGGTCACGCTGCATGGTTGGAATTGCTCTGAACAAATGTTGGGATAGATTGTAACTACCTACCTGTGATGCATAAATATACTGAACTGTGTAATCCATTCTATAATCATTAGTTGGTGCGTACCTACATAAATTCATACCTACATTTTGTGGTTACAGGTTCAAAGGCAGTTGCAAGTGACTGGCAGAAAGCTGTGCTACTTTGTAGTTTACACTAAAGAACAACCTAACATTTTCATTGTGAAAATAGGACGTGGTGACCAATTCTGGCCAGAGAAGATGGTTCCACAACTTGAAACCTTTCATCACAACACAAGTTTACCTGAACTTGTTGAACCTATTCGAAAAGAACCTTTCATCCCCAAGAAGGAACAAGAAGTAGTGTAAGTAATAATTTGCAGTGCATCTCTAAACATAATATTACTAGCAATACCCGCTCACTAAGAATGTACATAGTAGATACATACAGGTAGGGTGATAGCTCCCTATCCGAAATAGGTGTATGTAGTAAAACTTTATTTCTCTACTGGTCTGGAAAAACATGGTAAGTTCATTTTTTCGTGAATGAGTCCATATTAGTGAGTTATTCGGTCGGGCTAAAGATGATAAGGTTGATTTAGCGGAAAATTTGACAAATAGCCATCAGCAGTAAGTGCTAAGTCAGGTCAGCGCAGTCTGGCAAAAGTTGTTGAGTAACTTAGCAGTGTTGGCATGCCTCCACTGGTATGGTTTCGACATTTTCTTGGTCTGTCAGAACATGATAAATGAGGTATATCATGTTTTGCCAGACCCAATAATTAATTTGGCAGCACTCACTTGTACACAGACTTGTCGAAGATAACCAAGCCTTCATTGAGTTGCTACCTCATCGAACTATTTTTTCACCCCACATTCAGCAACATGTAGGTTATTTGATTTAATCCATTCGATGTTTCGAATAATAAGATTACCTGATCGTTAGTCAAAGAAAGACCATTTGGTGGGAGATATCATTGTTTACCAGATTCAGGATCGGGTGGTGTTTGGACATGAAAACCAAAACGCTGCACAGTCCTTGTCACATGGGTTTATTATTCTATTGGACATACCTGCAGGAATGTTCGGTGTTCATTTATTGTTTATTTCATGTGAAATAATTGAAATAGCCATTTCTGATGGTTTCCACCAATTTTGGTCCTCAAAACACGAATTAGGTACGCTCCTTTATTTTATTTATTTATTTTTTCAAATTATCTTTGATCATTGGCACTGCCATTTAGCCGTCTTGATCCACGTGTTGACACTTTTTCCAGTGTTATTATACAAATTGATGGTGATTTCAGACGGTTTCCCAGGTTTTTGATTCATAAAAAAGTCAATTTTGGGATCTGAACATTTGGTAGAACCTCAATTTTCCGCTATTTGGTCAAAATGAACTTCATCTTAGTCTTCTCGTCCTCAGAAACATGGAAAACGATACCTCAGAAGGTCATGTTACTAAAACACAAAAAGTACCTATTTTTATGCACATTTTTCACTCATAACACCCCGGGGTATATTCCGAGCGGGCTGCAAGTTTCGGGACACAACTAGGGCCCAAATGGAGCATGTGTGCGATAGAGCGAGTTTTGTAGACCGAAAATGAAGCCGGTAGGTACCTATGCGTGATACGGCGGACGGACATAGCATTTTTGGAATCTACGCACCTTGAAACGGAAACGAAAAAATTTTGAGAGGGTGTTATAATAATTTTTTGCTGAGCGAATACATAGGTGTGTCATTCACAGAATAATAAACCAAAACGCTGCAGAATCCTTGTCACATGGTTTATGATTCCGTTGGACATATCTACAGAAATGTTGGCTGTTCATTTATTGTTTCTTTCAATTCAATCAGTCAAAATATCAAGCAGATACAATCTGCGATGCAGCAATGAATAAAAAAATCTTTAGGTAGCTACCTACCCTACTGTGAACGTCAAAATTGAAATGCAATAAGTTTAAAAAAAATGAATGTTTCCATGGTTAATATAGATGGATGGGTTTCCAAGGTTTTTTGGTTTTGTAGATTAGGAAACCCCAATAAAAACCTAAGAAATACTGTAAATCCCCAACTCTTGGCATGTTATGGTGTCAAAATCAGTCAAAACACCAAGCAGATGCTCGATAGATTAAAATGTATTTCTAAGGTTTTCATTGATATTTCTAACTCATTGCAATCAGTATACCCAAATTTACTGATTTTATGTTATTTTCTGTTCTCAGTTCATGTCTAAACAACATCCGATCCAGAGTCTGGCAGACAGTGATGTCTCCCACCAAATGGTCTTTCTTTGAGTAAAAATCAGGTAATACTTCTTATTATTAGAAGCAGATCAAATATTTCGCTGTAATATCACATTCCCCTGATTCTTCATGCGCTTCTCTGGACTTGCAAAACTTTGACGCTCTCCTGTAAAATCATCTGTATTGGACTTAGGTACCTACCACGCTTTGCCAGATCAGCACACAAAAAAATCCTGTCATGTAGCATGGCTATAAGAGCGAATTTTCAAAGAAATATTCCTGATATTGTGTAAAAAGATGATATAGCGAGAATCCATACCAGTTTTCTTGAGATTATATAACTTTTCGTGATTTTAGCCATTTTTACCGATGTTTGACCCTAATAACGTCAAATTAGACCCACTTGGTTTTGAGAAAAATAGTTTTATCGTCGAGGTAGTCCCTCCGTCGTCATTAACCACCCCACAGAACGTCAGGTGAATTAATATTGATTTTACCATTAATACCAATTTTTTACCCCAACAAATAAAAATCTGACCCCTATTCTGTGTGAAAAACAACTGAAATGGTATTTTTCTGTCTTCACTCAACCTTCCGTACCACTTCCAATGACTTTATATCAATTGTTTGCAATTTTAGCCGTTTTTACCGACATTTAGCCCCTAAAAACTCCAATTTGACCCCCTTGTAATTTGAAAATTGCTCATCTTCGAACTCATCCTTTCGTTTGGCAATAGAAACGGTTTGGAGAAATCTGGAATTTTTACCATGTGCCTACCCAAGGACAGATATCATCTGGAGTGGCACATAAATCTACATAATAAATGTTTGCTAAAATCTAGGGATGAACTTAGGATGCTCTGAAC
This sequence comes from Leptopterna dolabrata, assembly GCA_954871275.1. Lineage (NCBI taxonomy): Eukaryota > Metazoa > Arthropoda > Insecta > Hemiptera > Miridae > Leptopterna > Leptopterna dolabrata. The sequence goes on along the minus strand of OX940974.1, from coordinate 91,525,202 downwards.
CGGATTTGCCTATAAAAATATTTCAAAAATTCATGTTCTGAAAATGTTACCCATTGCAATAGCTATATTTTCTTTGAAAATTCGGTAATAAGGTTTGAAATTACAAAGAAAGCTAAATTTAAATTAAATTTAACAAAGCACTAAATGTTACAGATAACGTTAGGTAAGATAAACTGAAGAAATACACACAACAATGTTCGCGAATTTTTAAGGAAAATGAAAGTATTGCAATGGGTCCAAAATTTTCAGAACATAAGTTTTTGCAATTATTTTATAGACAAATCCGTTTCAGATCATCCTGATTTCATCCTTAGATTTTAACAAAAATGTATACGTATATTATATTATATATTTATCTATGTGTCACTCCAGACGATACCTGACCTTGGTTACGTGATATAAATTCCAAATCTCGCCAAAATGTTCTTGTTGCCAAACAAAAGGATAAGCAATTTTCAAAAATTTGAAGGGGGTCAAATTTGAGTTTTTAAGGGGTCAAAAATTGGTAAAAACTGCTAAAATTGATATATAAAATCACTGAAAGTGGCGTGGAAGGGTGAGTGAAGGCAGAAAAATACCATTTCACTTGCTTTTCACACTGAACAGGGGTCTAATTAGGATTTTTGGGGGTCATTAACATTATAGAAGATAGCACCTATACATGAAATAAGTGTATGTAGGAAAACTTTATTTACATTACATTCACTTTATTTACATTTACATTTAATATTATAGAAATGCCTGTTGTAATTTGCTACTGTGTATTTTTGTTCAGGAAGACGATCAGAATTGACGAGATATCCGAAGTTGACAACTCCAGTCGTATATACAGCAAGAAGCGAGTTTGAACTCCGATTTAAATGAACATGAACCTAAATGGATTTCCGAATACCTACCTAGATCCAGACTAACTCAGTGTCCAATAAAATAAAAGCTAATGTGAGCAGTGTAACTGTATAATATTATTCATGAGCTTTGCAATTTACTTTTCTACGGCAGGCTTTGGTATTACGATGTTATGATGTAAATCATCGTGACTACCAGTAGTACCTATGACTACTACCTAATACAGTGTTACGAATTCCTTCGGTCACCCTTAGTATTTCTTTTTCATATATCACTGTAAAATCCAACCCACTCAACGTTACCCTATCCGAACAAATCCTTAATCAAAATCAAGAGCTCTTCACATGCTGTACCATGCCGGTACTATTCGAGAAAAATTCAAAAGTATGAACTGTGATATATTTATGATCAAGCTCCAAACCGTAGTTCTGTCATTTATATAGGTAATATTCTGTCATTATGTTAGTATTTTGGTTCACACATTTATCCTATTCCGCATATTGGGGTTACCGTCTGTTTTATCCGTCACGTCGAATCACTAATATTAGCACTAATACTCACTAGTTATATAGTTTATTTGTTTATATTTCAGTCATTGAATAAAACGTAAACACCTGAAAAGTTATTTGTTACTATCTAATCCTCTTCCTATTGTCGTTCAATTCAAGTAGGTAGTGAAAAGTATGATGATTAAAAGTAGGTACTTGAAATCATGTTAGATCATTATTTGTCTTTGAATTGATTCTGTATTAGTATGACAGGTAGAACACTTTAGACAGTGTGTAATCAATCTTTTAAAAAGTCATTTCTAATTTTGAGTGAAGTACACATAAGTATAAATAAAAATGAAATGAAATTACAAATTTCACACTGTGGGAGTACCTACCTAAGTTATTTGTCTCACATAGGTAGGTATCTACTTTGTGTTCAGTCGATACATTCATTGGTCACACATTGATTTACATACATAAAAAGTAAAATTTACGTACATAATATATATAAATGACCAGTAAAAATCCTCTCAAAATTAAATAATTACGTAATGTTAAAGTACCCCAGACAGAAAAATAATAGTACCTACAACTAACCGGATGGGTCAGAGATTGCCCTTGCGCCACTCAGCCGGCAAGGTAAGTTTCGAGGCTTTCAGATAATATTATGTGACCAACAAGAAGTTCGAGCAGAATAGTTAAAAAATAAGAAAATTAAGTAGGTACCTGGCTATACTTCCTCAAATGAATTCAGGTAGGCACCTAGTGATTGTGGCGTCAACTTTTGATCTACCTAGTGGATTATTTCTCAAATAATTGTTTACCCACTTAAAACAATCTTCCCCTATTTTTAGCGAATTTTCGAAGAAAAAGAAGCTATTGTTCTCGGTCCAAAATTTTTAAAACACGAATTTCCGAAAGATTTTTATACCAAAATCCGTTTCAGACCATCCTGAATTCACTGCCGAAAGACACCAAAAATTATATGTATATATATATATATATACATATTTATATATTTATATATGTATGTGTCATTCCAGACGATAACTCTAGAAAGAATTGAGATAAAAAGTTCAAATTTGCACGAAAAATCTGTCTTGGCAATCGACAGGCTAAGTTCGTAGATGGGCAGAATCGGGTCACTCTAAGGGGGAGTTTTATGGGGGAAAAATTACCCATAAATTCCCAAAATGAAAAAGTCTGACAAGTGACACCTCATTTTAAAGGTTTTTGTACGCTGAACACGATGGTGAAATCAGAATTGCGATATCTCATTCCGTTATCAAACTAGAGCACTTTGAAGATGAAGGAACGTGGTTATTTCTTGAGATGTTCTTCCTGGTTCGTCTGCTCTAATCTGATAACGGAATGGGATATCGCAATTCTGACTTCACCATCGTGTTCAGCGTTGGAAAATCTACAAACCGAGGTGTTACTCGGCAAAAAATGGAACAAAAAATTTGTTACATAGGTATGCCCATATTTGATGCATACCGAATTAACCGAATAGCGTCATACTTGAATACCTATAATTACCCAATAAGTTTAAGATTGCCCATATTTGAATGGGATATCCCAAAGATCACATTTTATATAAAATCAGTTAGTTCTTCGAAAATTCGCTCTTATAGCCATGCTGCATGACAGTGGTTTTTTTTTATTGATTTTGCTAAATTTAGGCCAATTTATGAAACATTTAATTGATATACGTAATTAATATGTACCGTAAATAGGTAAGTAGCTACCTACTACGAAGAATCAAAAAAATTTAATTAGGAAAGTACCTAGGTACCCAAAATAATTGGGTAAATACTGTAAAAATTACCTATTTATTGTCCCAAACCATTGTAATCCAATCATGTGAAAATTATGACGGTAAATTAGGAAAATAATGAAAAAAGCTGATGTAGGTTGGGGATGTGGAAGGAAGGGTAGGGGGAGCAACAGCTGAACAGGGAACTAATATTCTGAAGCTTAGCTGCGGATGCCCACCGTGTGGGTTACAGCGATGCCATTCTTCCAGTGAATATGGCAACACCGCCTCCCCCCCCCTGTCCATCGGACCAAGAACGTTGAAAATTACCTCCTTCCCTGGCAAAAAGCCGCTGGAACTGATAATGCCATGGATACTATACCAGACTACACGACGAGCGAAGCGACAGGGCAGGGTATCTGCGTGTGAAGGGGGAGAGACTCTGCACATTGCCCGCAGAGAGCGCCTACAGGCGGCGCCCCCTTTCTCGAGCCTTTTTTCAAAATACCTAAAATTTTTCTTCACGTTTTCTTTCTTATTTTACATAACAAAATTTTGATTCTTGGATTATCATCTTTATCATCTCTCCGAAAATGTCGTAAGACACAAACATTCAAGAAAAAGTTTTTTAAACTACATTTTTGAATTTGAATTTTCGGAAATTTCAGGAATCATTTAGAGCTATGACCCTAACTCTATTCACGGATTAATATAATGCGTATTAAGACCTTCCCCAGAACTGTAAGTTAACCACAGCCAGAGAAAACGTGAAGAAACTGACAAAAAACAGGGTCTGCGCCCCCTTAAACAAGCCATCTCCACATCAGCCACATCCCCCTCATGGACCAAAACCCTCCCTTATGTCTTACTCAGCCTTCGTACTTCCGCCCGTCCTTCAGACAACACAAGTCCCGCACAACACGCTTTTAGAGACCCTCTCCGTTTACCAGCCGACATTTTCACTCCACATAACACCCCGTCCATTAACAGGGAACCGCTCCACACTTCAACACCGACAAACGACACCACTTACCCCAAACGCTTTTACACCGCCACTCACATGTACTTGAAAGAGCCCGGCATGCATAAAACCTTTCAACCCCTTTATGCCGGGCCCTTTCAAGTCATCCGCACAACACCGACCACCGCGACCCTGCTAATGGACGGGAAACCCCACACTGTCCCGTTAGCCAGATGCAAACCCGCCCCTGTGCTCCCTCACCCAATATCCACCATCAGTCTCCCGCCGTCCGTTCGCCATGTCGCACGTCTCCCAACCTCACCCGTCACCCCCGTCGCCGTTTCCGGATTTCGATTCGGATCCGGAAATGGCGGCCATACTCCGGGACGTTTTCGTCCCGGACCCGCTATCCCCCCTACCCCCCTCGCCCGGGCCCCCATCACCGCTTCTTTTTTGTCCGCAACGGATCACCGGGTTACCTCCCCGGCCCCGGCGGTGGAAGTACCCCCAGTGGCGAGTACTGCGCGAATTCCGCACAGCACAAGCCACCGGGGTACACCCTCCCTACACCCCCATCGACCCACTGATGGACCCCATTCTCCGCGAGTTCCGCCTCGCGGAACTCATGCCACCCCCACCCCCCCCCTTCAAATCAACACCCCCCCTGTCACTCACCAACCCCCGCCTCCCGATTTTCGGCCCCAAATTCCCGCCCCCCCATTTTCCATCTTCGACCCCCCCCATTTCAAATTCTCCCCCACCAAACCCCCAAATCGGCATACCCCCAACACCCCCTACCCCCCCAACACCGCCGGGAATGTCCAAAATAGTTTCCGCCGGGACAAAACGGCCCGGGCGGCGAAACGGACGGAGGGAGCGTCCCCGCATTCCCCGAGTCCCGGCGGCCAAGTCACCCGCCCCGCTCTGAGCAATCACGGCGGGGCCTTGAGATCGCGGGACAGTGCTTGTGTCTCATTTATCCACACGCACTGTACCGCCTCTCGCAGCCCCGCCGTGGCCACCCCAGCACCGCCGCCACTTCGCCGAGCCACCCCCACACTTCACTACACCACACCCACAGCCATCCACACACCACACAATCTCAACACCCAGGGAACGGCGGACTTCCGCACCCCACCATTGTACCCCTTTGTAAATACTATCCAACTTTGTAAATACTATCCAACTTTGTAAATACCCCACCATTGTACCCCTTGTAAATTCCAACTTTGTAAATACTATCATCTTATCAATACTTATACTACTTATCAACACTTATCATCTTATCAATACTTATACTACTTATCAATACCTATCAATACTACTACCACTTATCAATACTTATCTATACTCTTCTAGCTACTTTGTTCATACTATGCCTAAGCTTCCACACTAACTCATCCTTGTAAATACTCACAACCATAGGTTAATTCTCATCTACTCATGTTCTCACCTACTTCTGTACCCGTTCATCTATACCCATGTACTTATATCACTACGCCTAATTGTAAGTTCTCTGTCACCTAGGATTAAGAATAACGCCCTCAGCCTCTGTCACCTTTCGCCTTCAGCCCCTCACATACCTCTTGCCCTGCCTTCAGCACCACCATTTGTTTGCATCAGCCCTCAGCCTCTGTCACCTTGCGCCCTCAGCTCCACTTTTGTTTGCCGTGGCCCTCAGCCCCTGTCACCTTGCGCCTTCAGCTCCTCAAACCTTGGTTCGAACTGGGGGGACCTCTGTCGTGAGTCCCTCCCGGGAACACTCCACTAGTAACTTTAAGCTCTCACCAATATCCTTATGTCAAACTTAGTTTCCGTCAATAAACAACTGAGTGGGGAGACAGGCCACAGAACCCAGGGAACACAACCTGGAGCCCCACTACCAACTCCCCACAGGGAGTTGGAGGGAGAGGCCTCCAGTTCCTATATAACCCTGGATCCTGGGGCTTTAGCCTCATTCGACACTTCCTCTAACTAGCTCTCTCTTCTCTCCTCTACCTTGCTCCCCCTCTCAGATGATCGGTGGATTACCGCCGCCTGAGAATACCTTCTCCTTCTTGTCTAGATGATCGGTGGACTACCGCCGCCTAGACAAGCACCTTCTCACCTAGATGATCGGTGGATTACCGCCGCCTGGGTAAATTCCTTCACTCACCTCCATCTCCTCCCAAAAGTCGTAGATGATCGGTGGACTACCGCCGCCTGCGTCTTTTTCCTTCACGCCACCGTGATGAACCAAATTCCAAATTCATCACAGTCATTATTTCTGATTCGTGGGAGAGTGCCCATCACCTTGCTGCTCGTGGTGTGTCTGTTATATCGGATTGGTTTGATCAAAACGCGTTGACCGTTAATAAACAAAAAACCGCATACATTACACTCCATTACGGAGGTGGGGCAGCCAGTTTTCTCTGAGGTTCCTTTCCATGATCATTGTCTGGATTCTGGCCTGTATGGATCCTGTTCTTGCCCACGCCTGCAGCGAGTGGAGTGCCAAAGATACTTAGGTGTATCTATTGATAGATTTTTAAAATGGAGATCTCATATTTTACAGATTATTAATTCAATTAGACGATCCACTTTTATATTTTCTTTTCTCAATAAGGTCCTCCCGTTGTCTGCCATTAGAATGACATTCCATGCTTTGGTGTATTCCATTTTGACATAGGTATTGCATTCCTCTGTGGGGTGGAGCCCATCAGGCGAGTTTTCATTTAGTAGAAGTGGCTATAAAATCTGTTATGCGTTTTATATTTAGAACTGGCTACCAAGGCCATACGAAACCACTATTCTTAAAACTGAATATTCTCCCTCCCCGACTTATTTATGCGTCAAAACTGCTACAATACTATTACAAGTACTGTCTGCCTCATGTGGCTTGTTCTAAAGGAATAACTAGGCTTCATTCCAGCGTTGTGGTCCCCATACCCGTACCAAAGTGTGATTTCTTCACGAGACAAGTCTCTTACTTGGCGCCCAGATTTTTCATGGAGCTCCCGCATCACATTAAGATGTTGGACAAGTTTGAATCGTTTAAATCTAGTGTTAATATCTTTATCATGAACCTGTATAGACAAGATGCAAGCATTCCATTTCTCCGTTTATTATGCTGATGTTGTTTTTGCAATTGTACATGTGTATATTTTTTCTCCAAGGACGGTGAATTGTTTTCTCGCTAAGGCATGTTAAATTTTTCATACTTTGGTTTTTTTTTAAAGACAGCAACTCCTGGTCTCCGGACAATTTTTATAAATTATGGAGACCAGTGATTGCCTTACTGTGTTAATTTATCATTTAAAATTGTATCATTTATTCTCAATTGCGAGGAGGTATTCAATACTCTCATTATTTGTATTCTCATTATGGATGTATGATATTGTTCAATAAAGGCTTAAAATAAAATTAAAATAAAAATAAAAATTAATATTGATTTTAGGCGATTTTAGCCATGAATACCAAATTTTGACCCCCAAAATCCAAATTTGACTCCTATTCTGTGGAAAAATCAACTGAAATGGTCTTTTTCAGTCTTTACTCAACCTTCCATACCACGATTAGTAATCTTACATTAATTGGTCACGATGTTATCGGTTTTAACAAATTTTTGACCCCTAAAAACGCAAATCTTACCCCCTTAGAATTTTTCGAAATTGCTCATCTTCGAAGTCATCTTTTTGTTTGACAATACGAACATTTCGGCGAAATTCGGAATTTTTATCATGACCCAAGGTCAGATATCGTCTGGAGTATATATATATATATATAAAATTTTGTTAGATCTAGGGATGAATTCAGGATGCTCTGAAATGGATTTGCCTATTTAAAAAAATTTCAAAAAGTCATTCTGAAAATTTTGGACCCATTGTAATAGCTTCTTTTTATTTGAAAATTCGCTAAGATACTATTACAATTAATTAAATATATTTCACACAAAAAATTTCGAATTCTTGTTTTTTTTTGGGATCAAAACTCGGTAAAAATTTCCTAAAATGTATATAAATTTACCAATTTGCATGTTATATAGGTATATACATATTCAGGGTGGGCCCGAACGAATCAAGGGTACCTTTTATTTGAGGACTTATAGGAAATTTCATGCTGATCGCGAATATACCATATATTAAGGGACCCTGAATGGTTCTTAACCACTTTTTTCGGTGGTGGGGGGACACTTTTTTCGGGGGGAGGGGACACTTTTTTCAAAGTTGTTCTAGCTTTTTTTGGCAAAAAAAAACACGGAAAATTACTGTCAAATCAATAAACAGCTCGAAATAAACGTTGCAGGAAATTAAATTCTGCGTAAAACTAGACCCCGCATCTCGAAGCTATGGAGCCACGATTTTTGGTAAATTTTCGAAATTTCGACTTCTTAGTAAATCGCTTGAAAAGAGGTAATAAGGTTTATGATTTTACTGGGATTTAATTTTTTAATTGTTTTAATAAAGAAAATGTGTTTTAATAACATTATTGCAGGTTTGTCTCAAATATCCCACTGCCAGCATTAATGCATTGAACAGTTTGATGGGCTACAGACCTTGTAGCACTGCAGATTTGATTAGGCTCCAAAAAAAATTCGTTTAACCATGGCCGGCTGCAGAGAAGGCTGGGGCAGTAGGGTATTGGCAACGGGTTTAGTTCCAAGAACCGCCACCACGTTGTGCTTCAAAATGAGCTAATCCAATATTCGATTTATCTCTTGAATGCGTCAGCCGATTTTCAATCTGTAAAGTGTTCTGTAATCTTTATGAACAACCTCAAGTGGCGACATTCAGTTTTGAATTTTAAATGTTTTTTTCATGGAGTTTTCGACATTATTTTACTTAATTTCAACTTTTTAAAAAGAAGCAACTAGTACTTCATAGGAAAAAAATCGAAGAATCCAAATCTGTTTTCAGATTGAAGATTGGATCATTAGATCGAACGGCATCTGGGGAAATCACTATAACAATAGGGGCCTATTGTTAGCCCTCTAATCCTCTACCTGGGCCCACCTTGCAACGTTGCCTTCCCTTTCCTGTTGATGTGAGCCAGCAGGCAGACTGAGTTCACATCTAAGAGTGTATTTTTCTTTCTACATCTATTTCTTCAACTACAAGATTTGCTTGGCAGAAACAGTCGGCTGCTGGATCAAATCGGGGTACAGCCAAATTTTGGCTTAATCCTGTCAGGGTATCAAGGTTGGTTTTTAGCTTCTGACTGGTATCTAGTTTTCTTAGTACGGTTTCATTACTAAATTACTATTTTCTAAGCCTTGCGACTGTAATTTCCATAATAAGCCATTCAATACCTAATGATTTGCAGCATTCTCATAATCTACCAAACAGTATGAAGTAAATAAACTCGCCACAAAATGAAGGAGGATCAGTAAAAGCTTCAGGCAAAATTGTACTCCATAATATAATTATGCTGTCACAACGCTATTATCAGGTTGAAGATTCACAACTCACGCCTATGGAAATATCAATGACAACGACTGACTATAACAAATATCTCGAATGTGTGCGAGAGGTGCAATCGCGCATAATTAGAAATCCGCCAGTCTAGTCAAAGATTTGAAGATAAATTTAGCTAATGGGCCAAATCACATTTTTGGAATAAAAGACAATGTAAAGATTATTACTGTTCAAACCCCCAAAACGGAAAGTCGTTTGATGAGGTAAATATTATTTTACTAAAGTAAGGAAAAGTGGGTGTAAAAATAAGGGTTTTCGAGGGATTTTTGAGGTTTTAGTTAACATGAGCGAGGTGAGGTGTTTTCCATGGTTATTAGAGCGAGAAGAACGAATATTGAGTTGATTTTGACCGAAGAGTGATGAATTGAGGTTGTAACGAAGGTTAACCTCCCGAAATTCATTTTCTATTGAGTCAAAAACCTGGGAAATTCCCAATTTCCCCAAAATGTTCTTACTGCCAAACAGAAAGATGAGTTCGAAGACGAGAAATTTTTAAAAATTCTAAAGGGGACCCCCAGGGTCCCTGGTAGACTCTCACCAGGTGGAAGTAGAAGTGCAACGTCGCACCAGCCTAGGGGTGGAGCCCTCCCAGAGGATTAGAGGGCTAACAATAGGCCCCTATTGTTATAGTGATTTTCCCGGATGCTGTCCGATGTAATGAGCCGATTTTCAATCTGAAAACGGATTCGGATTCTTCAATTTTTTTTGCTACAAAAGTACTAGGTAGTTGCTTTTTCCAAACACATTTAAATTGAGTGAAAAAATGTTGGGAACTCCATGAAAAAAATTTTTAAATTCAAAACTGAATGTCGCCACTTGAGGCTGTTTATAACGATTACAGAACATTTGACAGATTGAAAATCTGTTGACCCGTTCAAGAGATAAACCGAATATTGGATTGCCCCCGACAGTGCAGCCATCTATTGAAAATATTTCTTACTAAAATCCGTGACATTTACTTTTAAAGCCGACCTTGACAACCACCCACCAATAAGCCTACGTTTGTTTATTTCCGGGTTTCAATGGTCTACCTACAAGCCTTCTCGCGAAAATTTTTGTTAACAATAATATTGTTAACCAAAGTTATTGTTTTTAATGATGACAAAATGCCGGAAAATTGTGTCGTACCAGGTTGCCAAAGTAATTGCAGAAGTACAAAAGAATATGATGTGGCTTCGTTTTGTTTTCCCAAGGATGAAGAGATGAAGCGGATTCGTGCGATTCCCCGTACTAAATGGGAACCGAAACCAAGGTCGATGGTTTGTATATAACATTTTTCCGAAAATGATTTAGGTAAAGTAGATAAGTATGTAGTACCTTTAACAGGGAGAGTAGAAAGAATGGACCCTTTCAAAACCCAAAGATACATACCTACAGTGTCCATCATTCAACTATAGTGATTGTTATGGTAACAGAATATTCTATGACATTCATCATTGAATGTCATGAACATTTTAATCTCTCAAGAGTTTTAGGATTGGTTTTTGAAGGCTCCTAACCAAAAATACATCGTAACATTTGTTTGAAAGTGATGATTGCTTGGATGTGGGGATTCCACATTAGAAGACTACTTCACGTGCGGTCAATGTGTTTTTCAACAATTATTCCAAGAATGTTTGTGGTCAAAAATCAAAAAACGCTGCAAAACCCTTGTCACATGGGTTTATTATTCTACTGGACATTTAAAAAAGTTGGATATTCATTTACTGTTTGTTTCAAGCTATTTTTTACGGTTTTCACCAATTCCCACGAAAACTCGAATTAGGCTCCTATTTTTGACAAATTATCTTCGATCATTGAACTTGTCATTAAATTGTCCTGATTCACCTGTTGATACTACCTCCCGTGTTATTATACACACCTTGAAACGTAAAAGAAAAAATTTTGAGGGGTGTTCCAAAAAAGTTTTCGAACGGAATACATAGGTGTAGGTATTATTCAGAGAACAATAAACCCAAATGACGGTCACAAGTTGAAGACGTTCCAGAAGTAGAAGACTAACTATTAGGAGCAAACTATAATTCATGTTCTATTTCTTTTTCCCCGAGTCATTTTGTTCGTTTCTTTCTGTTTTCCTACGTATTAGTTCAGTACATCTCTTCGGTACATCTCTTTTAAATAAAGCATGATTCAAAAGACTGTTGTTTGTCTTTGAATTCATAGGATCAACATTCCTACTACCCACCTATCTTCCTCCTTTCAAGCGATTTACTAACAAGTCCAAATTTGGAAAATTTACCAAAAATAGTGGCTCAGCTTCGATATGTGGTTGGTCTAATTTTACACAGAATTTAATTTTCGACAACGTTTATTTCGAACTGTTTATTGATTTAACTGTAATTTTCCTCATTTTTTGCAGAAAAACACTGGAAAACAGTTGAAAAAAGTGGTGTTTTTTTTTTTTGCGAAAAAGTGGTTAAGTACCATTTCCTGCCGTGTGAAGGAAGAACGGCTCAACTCAAAATTTTTGAGTTTTCAGAAATCAGCTGCGAAGTTTTCCAACGAAAACTCGCTATAGGTTCACTACAGGGCATTCCCGCAACCCCCTTTTTTTCCAAACGTCCAATCATGTTCAACTTGATCGATAGCTGTCAAAAAATACTCCAAACACACATTTTTTCAATCAATTTATTGCAGTTGAGTCGAATATCGATTATTCATGGTTGATTTTTGAAATGTTTGTGGAGTAAAAACAACTCAAATCCCCTTTGAGTCCAACGGTTTGGACCCCGATCCTGAAGCCAACGGTTTGGAGGAAAAACGACTCAACGGCGTTTTCAGCTAGTTGAGTCGTTTTTCCTCAACAAATAAATAACAAAACTCGCAAGTTAGGGTGTTTCAATCGAGGCGTTGAGATGTTTTTACCAAAAAAAACACGGATTTGAGACGTTTTTCCTCAAAATTAAGCAATTTCTGGATTTCATCCCTATCAATTTCAACCCCTTCTGGGTCGAATTTTGGAATTTCGATTTGACCATCAAAGGTGGGATTGAAATTAGGGGGGTTACGTGAAAATCCCATTTTCAACAATTTTTGAGTTGAGTTGTTCTTCCTTCACACGGCAGTATAGGTCCTCGAAGATTCCTTGTTTCGTTTGGGCCCACCCTGTATATAACTATATAAATTTTGTCAAAATCTATGGATGAATTCTGGATGCTTTGAATCGGATTTGGCTATAAAAAATTTTCAAAAATTCATATTCTGAAAAATTTGGACCCATTGCAATAGCTTCATTTTCTTTGAGAATTCGCTAATGATGTTCATTGTCGGCATTTTTCTTTATCATTACTTTATTGAGAAATGGAAGAAGGTAATTAATTCTTCCATGACTGAGAGAAAAATTCAGGAGAAGAATGATATGCACCTACTCTACCTGGAGATCTCAACCCAAGCCGCTCGATTCAAGCGCTCCCCGCGGTTTCATCTCTCATTCGGGCTGACTGAGGCTCTCTTATCAGCGACGAGTCTTGGTATTTCCAGTGTCCCGAATCAGCCTTCAAGGGGATTGACCGCTCGCTTTCTCTATCACAGTTTTCTAACCTCTTTGATTTATCCATGCATACCTTTCTGGTTTGTTATAAGCGTTAGTAGATGCACAATAACCTTCTGTATTGTTTTGATTGGTGACGGCGAGTGCCCAAGTGTTAGTGTGCTATGGGGTCATGTTTCTGTAATAGTTCGACTGTTAACCCATGATCAATTTGAGTAATTTGGTTTACAGTCAACGGATGCTCAAGTCTATATAGCTAACGGACAGAATCGCGTAGAAAAATACGGTGTTGTACCGATGATAACTGGGAGATAATGGATATTAGCATGACATTAGCTATGACCGTTTGAACGATTGCTTACCCACAGGTCACATCTAGTTTACAATGGTATGTATTGTAACATGCAGTTGAGCTCACTTCGTAATGTGACGGTGAAAGGTTGCGGTTATTAGCTTGTCTTATTGCGCTTTGAGTTGATTGAAGTCTGGTATAGTTTCTTCTGCAAGAAATTTTATGAACAAACTTACTTCAACAAACGTAGGTCCTTACCCTGAAGAATTTTACCTTTGCCATCACACCTTGCCACACTTGCCTCTCTCAAACCAATAACCCCTTTTTCACCAATACAGCAGCTCCTCTACTTCATCATCAAAAAGTAAATACATACCTACTTTCCGGACATTATCGAAGAGTATCCTGTTCAGAGAGAACTGTTAGAACGTTTTCACTGACTTGCGAAGTTCTTAAGCCAACTGAAAGCCAACTTTTCACATTTTTTTCTGATAAAGTATGCGTTTCCCAACTTGAAGATTTTTTAAGTAATATAAGTCCTTTATGAACCTCCTTGAAAAGATCGTCATAGATACTAATAGTATTCCTGGAATTTGAATTTATGTAAAATTGTTAAGATGAGGGGCTGAAAAAAATATGAAGTGAAAGACTGAGATCATGTGAGGGACCGTGGACAGCCAGGAAATTAACTGTTGAGTAGTTCTACTGAGTAAAAAATATTTACTGAGACCACAAAATTTATCAAAATGTCATGAATAGCCAGTAATCATTAAATAAAACGTAATTTTTTGTTAAAAAAAAAATCAGTCTTGATTTAACATAGTATGAGTCTCGTTGTTTAGCAAGTCTTAATATATTATTATTCGCAAACGTCAGGAAAAACTAGCATTCACCATACTTTAGCCTCAGTATGTATCGAGTCGTTTAGGTGTACAGTATATAATTATCTTTTTTTAACTCACAGACATTATCTAGGTAAAACGAGTCAACATAATTATTGTCTATCAACTAAATTTCACATTATTTGAACTCACGTCAACCATCATTAAAATAATAGTCATCAAACCTTTTAAAACAAAGTGAGATGAACATATTGTTAAGGAGTAACGATATGCCTAGGTACTAAGGAACAGACATTATCACATTGCGGGAAACAAACTAGGTAAAGGGGGGCGCAGTGAACCATTTTGTTTAATATCCACGAAATTGCATGATATTTTCGGTCTTAAACTTATGTTTATAAATTAGGTAACTCTCAATCTTGAACCTAAAGCGAAAGAACTTGTAGACGAAGCAGCGTAATAAAAATTACTGAGAAATTATCTTCAACGACAGCTTTTACGCTGTCAGCAATAAGCAAACCTTAAAAATTAATAATTAACGAAGTAATATAAAATTCTCAACCTAAAATTAATTTTTAGAACAACTTGAGTTCAGTTAGAGCAAAAGGAACTCCCATACAAAAGTTTTAGTTTTTGGTGCAGGTAATAGTAAAATAATATCTGAATGTTCCAATATTTGACTTCGACAGACATCATGAACAAATTGTTTGCATTGGTCACCCGTTGCTTTTTCAAACGTAAAATATCTTGTGGTTAATTTCTTCCTTGGCTTGAGCCATCAGAAGCAGCAATGAGAAATCTTCCAATATCAGGGCTTTGCAAGTTTGAGATTCGCTGCTGTACTGGTGTAGAATCATTCGCTGAACATGAAGGAGCTGAGTGAGGTCCTGGTAATTGATCAGCCACGACATGAGTCGCTTCAGTTGCCTTCGGTATGTTGCTACTCTCTGGGTCTGTGAGAGTAGGAGGGCCACAAATAAATGCAAGAGACTAAATAATTTGTTCTTCTCCTATCGCTTCCAACGCTTGTTCTTCAGTAGCTGTGAAATAAGAACCAATCTTGAATTTGTCACACATTATAGAGTGAATGCAACTCAGCTATTTCATTGTTAGAATGCCTGGTGATGAGGCATGAAAAACAACTTGCTGGACTTCCATTGTCTGCTGTTCTTTTCAAACATCCACCGATCCCCTCAGCAGCTCCCTTGCCATGACCTGGAGCAGTTAGTTCCATGTTGCTGATATTAAATATGGAATGTGGAATACTAACATTGTTGAAAATAAGAAAAAGAGCGTTTTGTTTCGGTACTGAGTGGAAGGGAAATCACTTTGAAAGTGGAGAGTTTTCAAGTTACCTTAGTTTTGAGAAAACCTATTATTGGCCTCAGATGAGCCCATACTGCAGCTTGTCCATGACCATTGATTTCCGACAGTGAACTAAAGGTCTGTGAAGTGATACCATGGTCTGTATTACTGTAGTGGTACACTTGAGCACTGTGAAGCGTGAACTGTTTTCTGCTGCTAATGATAAGATCGTATTTCAATACTATACTTGGCAGCATAATTTTCACTGAAGTCGTAGTGTATTAGTGCTTCGCCTTCACCAACCTTCAACTTCAGATATTTCATCAGTCTTGTCTGATGGATCATGTAGCCTCGTGGCTCATAAAACGAGTGATTTGCTTTTCAAAAAGATCTAGCACAGGGCTGGTGGTCGAGACAACCTTTTGCAGGACGGTATGTTTCACATTCTTTTCAGTTCTCTCCTTTGTGAGGTTGTTATCTTGCACGGTTTTCCACAGACAGTAAATGAGCTCGACTTCTTCAAACTGCTTGTATGGGACAGCGTGGTTTTTACAGGTGACGCAATTCCTCTGAAGGAGGAAATACTTGTAGTGTCGCACTGTGCTGTGACACTACAAGTATTCCCTGTCTTACCTGTCAATACAGGTTTGGTATTTCTAGGATCCAAAACATTCGACTTGTGAAGAGCAGAAATGAGAAGATCCATATTTTCATGTACCTCACTAGAAGAAGTATCTCGTTTAGTTATTCATATGGAACCACCCAAAAAGGTCGCAGCTTACAGAACGTTGAGTATCCTAGGGTATACTCAGTCACTCTCTCAGAAAATTTCGCGTAGTCCCTTTTTTTAAGGTGTCTGTGAGGTATCTCGCCTGCTTCTTTATTGTCTTCTTGTCAACACAGTCTTTTTTCCCGGGGCACTGTATGGTGACGTCATCTTCTTCGAAAAACTGTTGACACATCATGTTCGATTCTCTTCTTCAGAAGATTCGCCTTATTTCTGAAAATAACATTGTTGGAACGATTAACAAAGGTAGAGCAGAAAATTCTCCGTGAAACGCATTGTTGGAACGATTAACAAAGGCAGAGCGGAAAATTCTCCGTGAAACGTATTTCATTTCATTTATCACCTCATATTTCTTAAATACATGTTTATTAACTTCAATCGCTCTGGCTAATGTGTATTTAGCTCAGTAATTTTTGTTTCCTGTAAGTATCACATAATATTTGCTGCATTGTTTCAGCAAATAACAATGTTCTAGCTATCTGTTTCTTTGACCCGTGTTGTAATAGCTGTCTCACTTTACTCGCAGGGGAATTAGCTTTCAACGAATTAGCCTTTCAACAGGTTTTCGAAGTTTTTAATTTTTAATCTCCCATGCTTTGATTTTAGCTTGGGGGTTTTTTTCCTGATAAAGGAGCGTTTTTTCTTGCCTGGACTGCCGATGATTGGCATCTAAAATCTGTGAAACTGGTCTCATGAATGTACGTACTGTATAAGCAGAGGAGTTTCCTTTAGAGTGAGAATCCCGGAGTAGGTACCTACCTAGGTATACGTACCATTGTGCAGTTTCCTCATTAGGTAGTATTAATTTTTTCCATCAAACTATTATTTTAACTATTAGGTACCTATTTTCGCTAATACATTATTACTGCTGATCTACCTAGGTTTAGGTGACTCATGCAGACCTCCAAGAATTGGACCATCAGGGAGGTGGCACAGTCTGTGTGGATGGTCTGCTCCCACTATACTATCCTCTCCCATTTCAGAGGAATGGTCGTGAAACTATCGTATATGTATCTATCTTCCCCATTCCAGTTGCTTTTACAATGGTCGTGAAACTATCGTATATGTATCTATCTTCCCCATTCCAGTTGCTTTTACAAACCTAACTTTTGGAGGCAGTTGTAAATCTGTGATGTTCCTTTTTTTTTTTTTTTTTTCAAAAATTGATTCTTCAATATGGACCTGGCTAACAATAATTTGAATAGAATTAGCTAAATGACATAAATGGGGTGAGGTGATATTAGTGGTAGTTAGGAAGGTGAATTAAAAAATATTAAATTTTATGTTTCAAAGGTTAGGCATACTTGAACAGATATTTCCAGCAGATCAGATCGGACGCCACATCTGTCGGGCATTGTTGCCGGTCTTGGTCTGTCAGATGTGCTTCATTTGATCAGATCTGCTTTTAGTGGGATCAAATCCGGCTGATTCCTATCTTTTGACTCGTCGAAAGATTTCTGAGATCACCGGAAGGTGTTTAAGTATCTTGCTGAGTGGATGTATTCTTCACTTCTTCTGCTATTTCTTCAAATGCCTTGAAGGCCGCTCCTTGTAAATACCAATCATTTTCTCTATTACCTCATTCGGCCACTCCTTCTTTCCCGTATCACTAAGCTGCCTAATGGATTATTTGTGATTCACAGACATCTCTTCCAGGAATCGGTTCGTTAGGGAGGAACTGGTGGACCAAGTCTGCCACATTTCTGTTCCCGACAGATATCGTCCAACTGATCGCTAAATTCTGTTCACTCATTGGTATATATAAAGCTCTAAATTCTGTTCACTCATTGGTGTATATAAAGCTCTAAATTCTGCTCACTCATTGGTATATATAAAGCTCTGGTAATCGTACTATGGAAAGCAGCTTAACTTTTTTCCCTTCACCATTCATTTTCACAGCAGGTGGCCGGCGTTTCACTCCGGGGTGGTTTGCTTTGATCGAGCTGTGTGGCGTTTGACTCAGATGTCGTACATTCAAAATTGTACTTTCACTCCCAACTTAGCGACAGGAGTGAAACGTCAATTTTTTGTAGATGAACGTTTATTTAGCTTTTGATTTGTGAGCATTGGAGTTTTGTCTGACTTCTACATAAATAAATAATTAGGAAAATTCCAATGCACAGGCAAATGGTGGCCGTCTAAATAAACGTTCAGCTACACCGTTGGCGATTTTCGAATAAGAAATCACGAAAAGATTCTTAAGTCGAATCCTGAAAACCACCTTACATCAGCACTGCGATTCTGAGCAGAACACAGGTAAAATATGAAGAAAGAATAAAAACGGAGTTATTGAAATGAAAGTTTGTCTATTTCCACTAATACCCAAAAAATACTCATGCATAATTTCGATATTATCTTAATCGACATAATCTTGTGAAACTGTTTCGATGTAAAACATTGTATGAAATAGATATTGGACATCATTAGCAAAGTGGTATTTAGTAAAAAATGGCTTTTCAATTGTTTCATCTGGATCGAATTAATAATATTATATAATGTTGCTATTCAATATTGAAATGATTTTTTGATAAGTACCTATCCAGGAATGAGTAAGTTTAACGACGACAATGTGATGTGACCGAACCTCCACAACCATCCCTCCAAAGGCAATATTTGCCTTCCAGAATGTGGTTTCTTCCCTGTTAGTATAATTATTCGTTATTTTATGGGGTTTCGTTGCCTCGAGGTTTACTAGCATTAGCCAACGTATTGTGCTCACCCTGATCTCGTTTTTTACCAGACACAAACTGAAAACCTTCCCACAATTCATGGGAGCGAAAGGCCACTGGCTGGCAGTGACGGGAGTGAAACGTCACTTTCTCGTGTCACAGACGGGAGCAAAACGCCACACCTCTATGTCACCATCGGGAGTGAAACGCTGGATTTTTTTGGAGGGGGGAGTGAAATG
This sequence comes from Leptopterna dolabrata, assembly GCA_954871275.1. NCBI lineage: Eukaryota > Metazoa > Arthropoda > Insecta > Hemiptera > Miridae > Leptopterna > Leptopterna dolabrata. The sequence goes on along the minus strand of OX940974.1, from coordinate 91,506,071 downwards.
CTGGAACCCGTTCACAACCAATCCCAGTCGACCACCTTTCACTTTTGGGACTATTTTTATAAGGTCACCTCTCCAGTTGCCTTCAGTTATTGTTTGTTACTGACGATGGTTTGATCACCGAAACCAGTACAACAGCCTATTTTTCGCGTTTTTCACGTATTAGTGGAAATGGACAAGTTTCAAGTTATGTACCTGTCTGTTATACTGTCTGTTGTTCATCAGATTCTTTGTTTCCGACATGTGTAATAGAAGAAGAAAAATGTTCTGTTGCAGTCAGTGATTTCGGAATTTTTGAGTGGTTTGCCATGCTATGATGTGCAAAACTTCTCAAAGTTTGCTGATAACCAGGGAAGGTTGCAGACAAGGAAGCCTGCGCTCCACTTGCCGACCACCGAATCTCCCTCAGATCAAGGTAGGTGAGTTAATGTTTATTGAACTGATCTTGAGATGGGGTCCCAATATTGGATAGATGTATCTTTCTGGGCTTACTTTACTGACTTGCATTTTTGTTGTGGCCTCCAGTGCTTCATTATTCTTCATCTTGGTCTTGTTTCACGTACGGAAAATAATTTTTATAATTATATGAAGTACTCGTTGTTAAGATATGATATTGAAATTTCAGCTTAACATTCAGGATGGTTTAACCTTTGAAAGTGTCAGTTTTTCACCCGTCCTCATCGAGGAGTGGCTGATAGTTGAAAAAAAGTCATACACTCCATGTATATTATTCATAGACATTCGTACCTAGTTGCAAGGAAGATGGCTGGTAACGATTCTCGGTAAACATTTACTGTTTCTTATCTTTAACAGTGGTGTTTGCAACCACCTCTTTGACATTTCTGAGTAATTACCTTGCTCTTATTTTTCCGTTGCTTGAGTATGGCTCATCTGTGTGGTCCCCTTTTTAACTTGCACATTAGCACAGTGTATGTACTCATATTTTTATGTATGTATGGCCTATACATTGAAAGCCCTGTTTGAGTGCGCAAATTATGCAAGCTGAAGTCTTTTGAAACTTGTCCAACACTGGTCGACCAGCCCCCATAATATATTAAATTCTGATATTGATTGTCCATACTCTTTTCGTTAGTTCACTGATTGTACCACAATTAGAGTAGAAGATAACCTAGTGATCTGTAGGTCCTGCCCATACTTAAGGAACAGCTTGGCGATAATGGGGGAAATTTTTAAAATTAAAATTAAAATGTTTGGAGTTTACTGTTTTAAAACTACATCTTATTCATAACTGGCTGTTAAACTTATTTTCATTTTCTTTTTTTCAGTGATAATTCCTGAAAAAAGTAATATACTTCTTCGTTATTTACATCAAAAATGGGAAAAGGAGGTGAGTGATTATTATTAGATGCTGACAAGTTACCTGCTAGGATCAGTCACATTTCAGATGGATGATAGTCCACAGTGAGGAATACCCACGTATTTGATTTATCAAATTGTTTATTTCAAGTGGAAAAGAGATGGTGCACGAGCACTTGGCAACTTTTTTATCGAAAATCTTCAATTATTTGATAACCTGTTGGCAAGCATTGGATACCTTGGCATGTACATATAATCCATGTCTCGGTTGAGAAAGGCGTATCCAGATTCACTTAGCATAATATCCATATTATGTTATTAAGACAACCGCTTTTGGAGCATTGTTACGAGAAGACTTCAAAAAGAGTTTGAAAAAAGTTTAAAAGGTTGAAACCGTCTGAAAGTCAAGGTGAACTTGGGTAAGTGGTATCGAAAGATTTCCCCATGTTTTATTAAGTAACATCAATATAACAATAGGTTTTTCGTGGGGGGGGGGGGGGGGGGGGGTGCGAACTATGCCCACTGCTGGTGTGGTGAGCTTTCCTGGAGATCGGGGTCCTGTATAAAGACAAGTTGTTGCCGTACACTGTATATGAAAGGCAAACCTGACGGCTATGGTCATCAAATATCCCTATTTCTACAGCTGAATGTGATACGAACTAAATCACTCGCGATACGAACTAAATCACTCGCTAATAATTCGTGGAAACCCATTTCTTAAAAACGGAGTTACTGAAAGGTTGTCTGTTTCCACTAAATGCGACAAAAAACGGAAAATACACTGTTATACCGGTTTCGGTGATCAAACCATCGTCAGTAACAAACAATAACTGAGCGAGTTATTGATGTTTTGATCACCGAAACCGGTATAACAGTGTGTTTTCCGTGTATTACTGGAAATAGATAACCTTTCAGTAACTTCTTTTTTTTTTTTTTTTAATGTGATTTTGATGTTCATCCCAGGGAAATTACTCGCGACGTACAATTGTACCATACCTATGGGGGTGCTTTAGAAGGGGGGGGAGAGGGTCGAGACCGATGGTTGTGAAGCTCAATATCATTCACAAGTTGACCCTCTTTGGCTACCTTGTAGTACTCGTGATATTACTAGGTCTTTTGCTACTTTGCAGATCCTGAAAGTCAGGCTCCTGTATAAAATACGAGTTATTGGCATACACTGGCTATGGGGGGCAAACCTGGAAGCTATGTGGTCATCAAATATCCCAGTTTCTACAGCTGAATGTGATTTAGATGCTCATCCCAAGGAAATCAGTCATGTCATACAATTGTACCATGCCTACGGGAGTGCTTTAGAAGTAGAGGAAGAGTCGAGAGAGGTCTTTTGCTACTTTGTAGTACTACTAGCTCTCCACGATAAAACCATAAATTCATGTTGTCCTGTTATAGGTGTGGTCTACTGGTTAGAGTTTTCATCATGTCCCTTCTGATCAGCATCAGGGGCGTTGCGTCCATAAAGCCACTTGGGTCACTGCCCCGGTCCCCAAAAACACTAGGAGTAAACAAAAAAAACTCCAACCATTGTTCAATTGGCATTTGATTTATTTCCCCCCTTACACTGTACCTAGCGTTTTTCACAAAATTCAACAGTGACTCGCCAGATTTCTCTGGCTATGGATATTCAATATTCTAGTAGGGTGTCCGTGGTGGTTCCTTCATGTTCGCTCCATAGACCAAGCATGTTATTGATAAAGTGACAGTAATTGACGTCCTGCAATCGAAATCGAAACCTAGGCTCGTAAAACTGGCAGGTAGGTCCTGGGACCTAGCCTTCCTATGGTAACTGAGAAAAGTGGCCCATCCATGCATGCTCAGTCGAGTAAAAATGTTTTTTGCCATGCCCACTTTGGGCCCCAGAATCCGTTTTCCACCCCAAAATCGTTCCTTTTCACAATCGATTCGACCCCTTTGATTCAATTTGTCATCTCGATAAGAGATGCTTCTTCATCTTCCTATTTTTTATTTTATTTTATTTATTTTTTTTGCCTCGTGAATCACATTTTTGCTTTCTCTGTTGAGTTTGTTGTCAGTTTTCAATTGTTTGCGTCAAGTTTAGAGCGTTTTGTGATCAGTCCGGTTCCGATGGCAGATTATTGAATTTTTGATACCTACATGCGTTTTGTCCTATTTGCCGTTTGTGGTTTGTGGATTGATCGGCGTCGTAACACACAGATAACGACCTAGCTTCTAGTCAATAGCTTCTCCATTCAAGTAGTTACCCACCGACAGGTCATTGTTTTGTTGTATTTTAGTTGACTATATTTTTGTAACGCATGAGTTTGGTGGCTAATTTGCAGTAGAAATTGTCGACGTTTTTGTACGACGATTAAAAGAGATGGGCTTTGCCGAGTACCACTCAATCAGTAAATAAGGGAAGGGTGTTGTTGCCTTGTGGTATTTTGTAGATAAATCTGTTGGTTTTGTGTTCTGGTTTGGTGCCCCACTGTTTTCATAGCCCACACACCGCTACTGATCAGTATCCTTCTGTGGAAGGGGTCACAATGTATCTGCCACCTCTATGAGAAGAGTGTTAATTTTATTGGTGTTGTTCTTAACCCATCAGCTCTGAATCCTGCATATACCGCCCGTGTATACATGTGGCTAGGCATGAATGCTCTAGGGGTCCAGGCCCAGAATATATGTGTATCGGGGCTGCATGCTTACACCATCTATTGATATTCTTGAAAACTGTTCTCTGTCACCTTTTTTGGATGTATGGTTTATTCTCCTTTGTATTGTCCATCATTCCTAATGTTACCTATCAGGAGCGTAGCGTGCCTCTGGTGACGGGGGTACCGCAATGAATTCCACCCCCCCCCCCCCCCCCACCAACATTCACACTTCCTCACACACTCTAAAAATGTAAATGTGAAGCAGTTCTTAGCAAGCTGTTTGTCAAAGGAATTTTATGATATTATTGATCTTCCAAATTCATTAGAAATAATTCATAACATTCCCTTGCAAACAAAATAAAAGGTTTTCCGAACTACAGCCTGATAACCATTGGTACCTATTGTATGTTTCAACAGTGAAATGCCGAGTGTACTCACGGTTACGTTCCTTCACAACTCTCTTGAAATCAGGCAACGCTGAGATTGACTGGCCGGCTCTGATGATGTCGTTCTTTTCGCTAAAACTACGAGAACTAAACGAACGCCGAACCACGGAACAATTAACGCAACAACTATCCATTTTAGGAGGAGACTAGGACACTAGGAAAGATTCGAATTCAAACAACTAAACCTGAAATTAGGAACAATTATTGTGAAAAGTACAAGTAATAAAATTATGAGAAAACAGGCCGTCGTAAGAATAGCTTCCGAAAAGCAAAATGGATGACAGTGACAAGTTGTCAAAGTTTTTTTCTCGAGTTTTTAATTGATAGCTACAATCGATCCATACGCCAGTATCCCTCCTCACCAAGATTGGATACGCTGGATATTTGCGCTAGCCCAACTTACTAACACAGTCTCCTGAAGATGTGTAAGACACTCACTCACACACGCAAACACACTCACACAGACGATGTAGAGACACACACACATCGGATTCTGGGCCTCCGCAGACTGGTAGCGGTACCCCAGCGACCTTGAGATTTCAAATATTCGAAACCTGCCGAAAACCATATGATTCTAATCGACTAATCGATACTTGGCTGTTTTTCGTCCATGACTGGCAGACATGGAGGTTGGAGGATAGTTCATGGAGGGAGAGTCATGGAGGATGGAGTTATGAGTGGACAATTCAAATTGCTACCTACCTACGGAATGTAATTTTTTTCATTTTTCGTGTAGGGTAGCGCCGGTACCCCCGGTACCCCTGACGCTACGCGCCTGTTACCTATGCAGCCTAGAATTCAGTTTTTATTTTTATGCTGAAGGCCAAACAAGCATGAAACTGGATTTTCTTGAACAGGATTTCCTTTATGAAATAACGATTTCGAGGAAGCAAAGGGTTGGATTGCCAAGGAGGAATGGGGATTAGGAGGAATTCCAAACCCTTAATCTAGAACATGCTGTGTTTCAATTAGTAACTGTTGGAGTGTGTTTTGTGATTTTGGCTTGGATACGGAACTACCAGCAATTCTTGTTGATTATAAGTGGAGAAAAATACGACACAAAACACAGTTTTTGCCAAGTAGTTCACCAGGAATTCGAAAAATACCATATGAAGGAAACACATCTGTACTTTTTCACTGAGTGTGCAATCCATTACTCAAGAAACGATTTATTTTTTAGGTACCTACCCATAGTGAAACTTCTCGTAACAGACACTTCTCTGTAACGGACTCTACAGCAGACATTTCCAGATTCCCTGACTGTTCTCCATTGGTTTTAACGTGTCTTGTACTTCCGTCTAACAGATGCGGACAGGCAGTCAGCAATGTTAGATTAGTACTAGATTTTTTCTTCCTGTAATGGACAGCCGACAAGCTCACGACCCCTTTTTCTGCGAACTTCACGGAATTCTTTTAATTTTGTGATGAAAGCGGTGGTAAACGTGGAGGGAATCGTGTTAAGCGGGCCTTTTATTGTTTTGCCTTTCAGTTCTGTAGGTTGAGGTAACATTTCATGATATCCCCTGGCAAGCATGTACTTAAATCCAATCCAAACTGTTTTTTTAAATACGTTAGAAATTTTTCTTGTTTTATCCCTCACAGACTTCTCATTAGCGGACACTTCTCTCTAACGAACAAATACTCGTTCCCCATGGCTATCCATTGATGGTAAGTTTCACTGTACGTACGCGTACCTAAAATATCCGAGTTTCATGCAAATACTTCTACAAAGGATTTTGTCGTGTTTTGCTTCTGTAGTGCAGCAAAAGGGTTCATTTTAAAATGAATATATGCCAGTATACTATACTACCCGCTAAAACTTCAGGGATCGATTCTACAACTAACTGATTTTTTCAGGTTTTTTCAATGTTCTTGACCTTCTATCGCAAAAATGGCCATGACACCCTTAATTTACAGCAGTAAAATGAAAAATAACCACACCATTGGAAAGCTTTGATTCTGGGGAAGTTTTTACTGCCACGTGCACAAAACAATAAGGGGAGAAGTGGCACTCAAGGCAGGCGGGCGTAAGGCCCTTGTCTCCATCTACGTAGCCACTTCCCCCACTGCTCTGCCCTGATCACATTGCGTCTGTTTGTTTTGTGGAGTTCTCATACTTTCATCGCCCTTTTCCACTCATTCCTCAGTGATGATTTTTCAGCGATGATGACAGGCTTGTAATATTTTGCAGATCCCTTTTACGTTTATTTTCTGTAGTAAATTACCGTATAGATGAATTTTATGGTTTACTTGTGAAGTTTTCATCACTTGAAAATGCCTACAGGTCATCAAGAGCCTCTGTAGATACTTCTGTTTCTAACCATCTCCAATTAGAAGACCAGTGGGTGGAGGAGAAAGCCTCCCTTGAGAAAGTTGTTGAGTTGAAGAAGAAAATAAGAACGTTTCAGGGTCAGTTGGTGTCTCTTCCAGAGCAGATTAATGTGATGGCAGTTGGCACTCAGGCGTCACCTATATCTTTAGTTGTGCGTCCGTCCGATCAACCAGAAAACTTGGAAGTTAATGATGGACCGGGGCAGGTTGACCAGGTGGGGTCTGACTTCACTGCTCAGTTGGATAGAATTGAATCGGGGCTTGCTTCATTGTCAGCTTATGTTATGGAGGAGTGTTCTGAGAAACGATTGTCTTCTCCAGTACCTGACCTGGACATGAAAGTGAAGTTAGATGTAATTCGATTAAAAAACGTGGCAGGAATCGACGCAAACGATCTCGCAGAGGATTCACCATTTCTAACAAGGACGAATGGTCAGTGGTTGACCTGATGGATACTGCTTTGGATAGCATAAATTATTCTCTGCTGTCAACTAGTGATTCGTCACATTTGAGGTTGAGTTAAATTAAAATGAAATTTGAAGGCGGATGTATCTAGGTATCATCACAGACGCTGAAGGCGAGGGAGAGAGAGAAAGGAAAGAAGGAGAATGTTCGAGACCGGTAGGAGCGCAGTCTGCCACGTAGGGTAGAAAAAGTAGGTAGAACAGTGGAAGTCGGTAGGATGGTGACTTACGATCAGTGATAGGTACTTCAATCTCCCCTTGAGCGGAATTCACATCCACCGATTATGGATGCTAGTGATATAGGAGGAAAGTGGAATAAGGAAGGTTTGAAGTTGTTCCACACCGGTTATTTGCATTCTGGTGCTTTTGCTTACATTTCATTGGTGTTTTTTTTTTTTTTTTTGCAGTGCAGTGGAAGTGCACTGGGCCCGTAACCTCTTGAGGTTTTAGGTTCTGTGCAGTCTGACACGTAGTGGCCAAGATTATTGCATTAAAAACATTGGACTTTTTCTGAAGTAGGTTGTTGTTTGCTTGTTTTCAGATTTTCTGCTACTGTTTCTTTTTTGGAATAGAATGCTCCGTTTTCGTTGTGTCTTTGCCTGGATGGGTTTTTTGACATCTTGGAGTAATTTGACTTGAATTGAATCGCCGGTGATTTGTATTCCCAAACTTTCAATTCCCATTATCATAGGGTTGTACCTTTCTGGTAGTCCGGCTAATAGTAATGCTCCAACCCTTTTTCACCGACAGTAAACCCCGTTTCTTTTAGTCTGTGGGAGGTCGAGATGATATTACTCATGTACTCGTCCACAGATGAGCAATTTTCGAGCCGTGTGGTGATAAGTTTTTGAAGTAACGAGACTTTTCTGGTAAGTCTGGTAGGTACGAGGAGTGTAATTTTTGAAAGTGCTTGCTGGTCGGGATTTTTGGCAGCGTCATCGCCAAGTTTCACAGTGCCTCAACGTATTTCCACAGATTGTCGATCGTTAGGTATCCCTTGGTCACAACCTTCCAGGAAGAATAGTTTTCTCTTCCTCTCAACTTTTCTACTGGTTGGAAATGAGAGTTCATTGTTGAGGATGCAGCTGGAAGCGCGTGTTTGCGAAGCGAGGTCAACAGATAACTCACCTTTCCGAAGAACCAGCAGGTCAGGCGTCGCCGAAATACTGCTCGCACTATACTTTATAATGATAGACACGGCACTCGCGATATCTGGGCCCATAACCTCTTGAGGTTTAATAATGAATTGAACTTAAATGATTTGAAGGCGGATATATTTCGGTATCATTCACAGAAGAAGGCTGGAAGGCGAGAGAGAGAGAGAGAGAGATAGAAAGGAAAGAAGGAGAATGTTCGAGACCGGTGAGCTAGGAGGGGAGCGCAGTCTGCCACCTAGGGTAGAAAAAGTAGGTAGAACAGAGGAAGTCGGTAGGATGTTGACTCACAATCATTGGTAGGTACTCAACAGAACAGTCACTCTCGGCTGTTGCGGTCTTGGGAAGTTTCGTCTGGTCCAATTGGTTCGGAGCAGAGCAGTGGTAAAATAGAGGTAGTATTGATTGAGGACTTGTATGTGAGATTTCTTGGTGACGAAGCATTCCCTCCTACTTCATACTCACTGCACTACCGTTTGGCAGGCTAATGATGCCCCATTGTCAGTATTGTTGGACTAATTATGACCACAAGGCCTAATTTTATTGCTTTATCAGCAGGTTCTGTTGATGTTGCCTATAACGAGCCCACTTTCAAGTACAGTTTGCTCGATATGTGTTTTTAACTGGGAGGCTCGAAGACTAAAATCATTTTGCTGGCTCCCTTCAATTATGTACTTTCCAGTTGGTCCATCGTTAATAAAGAGATTATTCTCCTCAATAAATTTCTTCTGAGCTTACGGTCAAAGTTTGCAGCAGTTGAGGTTGTGGACCTGAGCCTGATAAATCGAAATATGATCGTCTGTAAGTCAACATACCCTTGCTGCCATAGCATTGTTTGAAGGGTTCTGACAATAGAATCAAGTCTGTGATTTTTTCTCACCAATCTCTGCCTGTCTACGAGTTACCGTCCGGACATCACTTGCATGAGTTTCAGAGGATCGTGCATGCCACTCTCTGACATGAATCGTACTGTGAGGTGCCAGAAAAGAGTGGAGGCTTACTTCTTTCTGGTGAATATTCAGGGATTTTGTTCAAAATTGAATCAATTCGAATTTTTTCTGGGGAACCGTTTAGAATTGACGGTTTTTTGTCTGGCTGAGCATTGGTGCCGGTTTGATGAGATATCCTTCTACTCATCGCATGGGTTTATCCTCTTTGTTCACAAGAAACCTTAATAAAGGTGGTGGAACAGCTACTTTCCTTAAAGATGGGATTGAATCCTTCACAATTGGTGGTCTGGAAGTGTTTTCTGTTGAAAATACAGTAGGTCTCGCCTTTAGTGATCGCAGATGTAGTGATCACCCGTTTGCTGTGATCAAAATCCCTCGGACCAAATCACTTCTATGTAAACACACACGAAATCGCTCGGCTGTTGTGATCAAGGTCCCGGTTGTTGTGATCAAGAAAACCCAACTGTATCAACATGCTCCTCTCCCACCAAGCTAATTTCCCACCAACTGGCTCAGTTTCACCATTCATATCAGCTCAGTTTTGCCCGATCTGTCGCCTGTGGCGAGGATCTGTCGACTTACTCAGGCGAGGAGTACTATTCTACGGCGAAAATTTCGATCCCCATTATCAGTACGAGGACTAAGTAAGGAAGATTTTACAAGAAAACAAGAGACAATCAAAAATAGACGAATTTTTCCCCAAAAAATAAGCCAAACTTCCTATATTCTAACTGTATACACATCCATTACTTACCACAGTTACCTTGACTGCAGCAATAAATGACATTGTGTATGTACAAAATTTGTAAATTTGGGCTTCATTCCTCATTCCTCCGCCTGTAGTGATCACCCGCTTGTAGTGATCAGACTGGTCTCGCCCAACACGATCACTAAAAGCGGGACCTAATGTATGTGTGAGATTTAGGTCGTCCATGTTATATGACTTAATCTGATTTTAGCTTGTGTTTACAGACCTCCACACCAGAGTAGTTTTGATACCTTTTTGGACAAAATTCATAATAAACATGTGTTAGTTCCCTAAGTGTCTTAAAAAGTCAGTTATTTCACCTATGCCAAAGAAGGGCAAGTCGAGGGACTACGATGGCTACCGTCCAATCTCCCAAGCTTCCCCTTTTCGTCAAGATCGTGGAGCAGTTGGTGGTGGTGAGGTTGAACGCTCATCTGGTTCAATTTAGTGTATTACATCCCAAGAAATTTGGCTTCCTTGAGGGAAGAAGCACTTTGACGGCTGCCTCATCTTTGATCGTTCATGACATTCGTGCTTTCGAAAGTAGGCAGAGAACTTCAGTTCATCTGCACGATCTCTCCAAGGCTTTTGGTGTTGTTCCTCATGATCTCCTTTTGAGTACTGTGGCATGAGTCCTGTGACTGTCCTTCTTCAGAAGCTTTCTCCATGGCTGGAAGCAGATGGTATCATTATACGGTTCGGTTTCAGGAGAGGTTGAGATCCTCTGTGGTGTAAAACAGGGAAGTTTCCTAGGACCCTGCTGTTTCCTCATTTACATAAATGATCTTGCTCATCAATTCTCTGAAACAAATAATATATTTTTATATTCACTGTCGATATCACTACCCTGGCTGTGGGTCACTCATCGGGGGAGTTGCGGGGGAATATGAGGAAGTATGTCGATATAATTGAAAAATGGTACTCTGCAAATGTTTTGTTATGTAATAAAGAAAAGTCACAGATCGTCTAAATCGTCAACTTGATCAGTCAGTCAATTTTCTTGGGCTAATGTGGACAAACACCTGTCGTGGCAGTCACATGTGGAGGCACTGTTGCCAAAATTGAACTCATGCATATTCATGATACGTAGATTGGTCAGGATTGTTTCCATGTAAGTCATTCTCACAGTCTACCCTGCTTGTTTCGCCAGCCGTCTGTCGTATTGCATATTACTGCGGGGAAATTCTGGTCATTGTCAAGAAGTTTTTAAACTCCAAAAACGTGTGGTTAGAGTTTTGGCTGGAGAGATAGTTGCCGAGGGTCTATTGCTCGCCTTGGTATCCTCACACTACCAAGTGCCTATATTTTGAGTGCCCTGAACTTTGTCAAGATGAATTCACCCCAACTGTCTTCCATGTGTGGTGCCCATGGCTACAGTACGAGATCCTGCGCTAATCTCATCACCCCCTACACACGTCTGAATGCTGCATTGCGGGGTGACCCATATCAAGTTGGAGTACGGTCTTTAATGTTACTGTTAAAAATCCGCAATATGAATGGCAGAATGTTTAGTAAGACCATTAAGGCGCATTTACTTCAACCCGAACTTTATTCTATTGACGAATTTTATATTACCTGGTCATTAGGTCAATGATGTTATTTTTATATTGGTAACATTTTATAATGACATTCGTACCTGTTTTAGTATTCACGTATTTGAACATGATCACGTATGTAAACTGAAAGTCTATTCAAAAGTAGTTACAGCGATAATCCGACACTGTGGCAGTCCGGGACACACAGTGATCTGGCGTTTTTCAGAAGGCAATGTTTTGTGGACTTTGTTCTACCTCTATGGTTGCTATATTTACCTCATTGCTGTCTCGGCTCAGTTGCCATGCCGTGTGTTACGCCGTTCCCTAAAAACGATGTCATTCAAACAGAAACATAAAACTTTATCTTTGCTTGAGAAGAAAGAAGTGATCAACTGTTTGGAGAAACGTGAAAAAATATCAGACTCAGCCCGCGAATATTGTGTTGGAAGAGCTACTGTTATGACATTCGATAGAACCATGAAAAGATCCAGACATTCATAAGCACTGCGGAATCGGTTTTGAAACACAGACAGACTCTGAAATCTGGTGGGTTTCATGATGTTGAAATGCGTTGTCCACACGGTTCCTTGAAGGTTGTGCTAGACACACCACTCTCCGGTGACATAATTCGCCAAAAAGCTAGTGTAGGCTGGTTTGATAGCTTTAAAAAAAGGTTTGGAATTCGGTCCCATATACTGTCGGATTATCAAGGCTGCGCTGTATTCCAATGAGTTGTTGCATAGTATAGTATAGTCTACATATTTCTGGCAGAAGAATTTTATTATAAGTATTCCATCTAAGAACAACCTGCTGTGATGTATCTGTTCTTTGTTTTGTTTTGTAAATTTTGTATTGTTGTTTAGTAGTTTCATCTACAATTTGTGAATTGTTAACTATTTTTAGACTAATATTACATCGGTAGTTGATTTACATGCTGATCGTTGGATGTTTGTATTGCCTATTCTAGGCCATTGCAAATAAAAACATATTAATTGATTGATTGATTATCGGGACATGCAAATGAATCATGGGCGAAAATTTCCAAGCATGAGAGCCGCCTTCAGGCACAGGAAATGAGGAATTTACACAGAGTCGTTGGCAAGACCAGAAGAGATCATTTTCAGAAGAAACCAGACAATCCGTGCATCCCTCAACATCGAACACTTGATGGACTGGGTACAGAGATCCAGCTACAGTGTTATGGACACGTGACCCGAATGGATGGATCACGTTACCCTATGCAGGCATTCGTGGCCAAACCAGGAGGGTGACGCCCACGAGGGACAAGGAGAACCGTTTGGCTGGAAAATGTGCATGAGAATGTGTGGAGACGTGGGTTGTGGAGTTCTGCTCGCTTCATTGAGGATGGGTTTAGGTGGAAAGCTGTGTGTCGCCTCCCTACAGCTAACAGTAGAAGGGTTTAGAATAAGAAGAAGTCAATCCTTGATTTCTCACGACTACAGCCAAATTCTGAAGTATCTGCCCACAAATTATTGGAATGCTTTGGTATTCGAATACTGCAGTGGTTTATTACTTCGGTTATTCGCCACCAAGGAATACTTCCGTCATTTAAATATAAAAGAATGTAAAATACAGTAACTCCTCTGATTCGGCACTTGAAGCATGCCGGATTACAAAATATTCCGGATTACAGGATGAATGTCAGGAAAAACGTGTAGAAGTTAGAATTAAACAAATGCTCGACAAAATGACAGTAAAACATAATTTTTTAATTCTTCAAACAGCTTAAGAAATTACTCTGTAATGTAAAATGCATACATGAATAAACAATTTCACGTTCTTCATGATTTCCAGCTTTTGATCCAAACTGAGAGTCAGATGTTTTCTTTTTGAACACAAATCACCACTCACGAGCTCAACAAAAAACTAAAACGCAACACTGAATCGACATTCACTGAACAGTGAAATGTAAACAAAGACGCAGAGCAAGACCGAACGTGAAAAGTAAACAAACACACAGTGGCAGCCTTCCGATGTTTTGTGATCGATATAAATTTTTATTATTTCCGAAAGTTGTGCCGGATTACACAGCATGGGATTATACAGCATCCTGCGTGCTGTACCCAGCATGCCGGATGTGAGAAGTTTTACTATACCTACTTTGGTTGTTTGAATAAATAAAAAGTATTTGATTAATTTTATTTGCCGCCAACAAAAACATTTGTAGTCAAATACAATATTTTTATCCAAAGCGTATTCGAATACGTCGAGTATTCGAAAATAATTGGGTGATTAATCTCATGACTGTCAGACCCGATCCGACGAAAAACATTCATTTCACCGATCGTCTCGACATCCTTCGCTGTCCCAGTTACAAAAAGCGCTGACCCAGGAGCTCATTGCGTCCTCGGCCACACGCGCCTGTGATCGTGCATTATGATTGGTGGAGAACAATACCCCACCAATCGAATCATAAAACTTACAGCAGCAAAGACAGCTAAAGGGGGTCGTTAAGTTCAGGAACCCGAACGGAGAGCATCCTTTGAGCCATGGACCCGACCCCTCTGCAGCAGTGCCACCTGAAGAGGTACTTCTCTGCTGGCCCGATCCTTGGTATTACACCGACGGAGCCAGCCCATCTGCAACGCCGGCACGACTGGGGACTTAGGTCGTTTCCAGGTCAGAGGAGCAGGACCGAAGGTACGTGGACCATCCCGAGTAATTTTTTCCCGTCCGTTCCGCGATCGTCGGGCGTAACTCGGGTAGTTATGCGCACAGTTGCCCTTGGGAGGATGTAGGTAGGAATTTCGGAGTAGCGTATTATTAAGGCTTATTTAAATATGAATAAAAATTCCCATGTACTACTGAATCCCGGCATTGTGTGTTCTAAGTCCTAGTACCATCAAGTCTGCTCCCTTCAGGAGCCCGGCATTGACTGGCCCCCAGGCCGCCCAAGGCAGGTGAAGGCCGACAAGCAAAAGATAACGCAGTATCGAGAATATCAGGGGCTCACTAGACTTTTTTATTTCAATAAATTACTGAGTGTTCAAATACTCCCCCAATTCAGATATATATTATGAGGTTTTGTTAACGTCTAGTAGTGCAGTGAAAAGAGTTACTGATGCAGGGGGTGGGGGTGGGGGATGGAGTACTGATGCAGTTTAGTATTTAAAAAAGTTTGGATCATTGATGTTGCTCAGTTTTCGTCAAAAACTTGCTAAAATTGAAACTCACTATCAAAACGGGTGGGATCTATATGGCAATTATGTAAGATAATGGAAACATATCTCTCGATTTAAAAAGGAAGTTCTCATTTCATTATGTCGGCTGCTTTTATTTATTTTTAATCCATGATACTCTCGAGATGACTGCTGTACCCGACAACCTGTCTTGTCACATTTACTTACTTCGTCGTTCCTCTTCTTCGGTGTAGAGGTCTCGTATTATCATAATTCAATAAATCTAGGAAGTATTGATGAAGAATGCACCTATGAACATTTTCCTCATTTGTTCCTACAAACTAGGAATAATTTAGGAATAATACTATACGATACTGAAGTAGCAATACTCAACAATTGCTACTTATTGCGATTTTGGTTGCCCAAGTTATATTTTTGTTTGAATTTTGTGATATGGATATAGTGTAGATCATACGTGTGGATGTTGTTTGTATATTATATGTTAGCAGTATTTTTCAGTATTTTTCTATGGTATTTTTCAGAACCCAGATAGAAAACGGGAATTGAATGATGGGGAACTACCTTCTCACTCGCTGAAGAGACCTCGATATGACGATTCAGACGATTCATCGTGAGCGTTTGTGAGGCAAGCTGCTGATCCATGCGAATCTCTTCTTTTTCTTAATTTTGTTCACTTAGTTCGTTCTTGATTGTCCAAAACGGAGCTACGTGTCCTCAGCCCGTTTTCCATCAGTATTCTTAAATCTAAGAGATGCTAAGGTGAGAAGAAAAATTGTTTCATAGCTCCAATGTTTCAGATTGAAATATTTCATTATTTTGAATAATTTGGTGATGCATTGAATAAAAGAGGAAGGATTCATTCTTAAGCCTTCGTGTTACCTGAACTCAACTAATTGTGTATTCATACATCTGCACCTGCCCCAGTAGACCACTGTGTTAAAAAAAAAATTACTAAAATGATTACTTAAGTGAATTAGTAAAAATAAAAATCCAGCTTTCTACTGGGTCACAAATGACTGAATAAAAATTATTTAGGAGCTCTCGACCCTTTTTTGTCGCAGATTTTAATTCTGCCGGATATTTCATGGAGAAATAAGATATGACTAGATTTTTTTAGGTGTGCATGCATTGTCATGTGTGATGAATATGCTGTGTAAATCTTGGGAAACTTACGGGCGTCTCGTCTCCATAAAATTTTGCGTCAAATCCTAATCTGCAATAATCAGTGAGGGGTCTTCATTTGGCAACGTGAAATTATTGTACAAAAGTGTGAATATTTTAGTCTACTGGAAAAGTTACAAGGGTTACCATTTGAAAATAATTGTCTATTGAATAAAACCCCTTAATAATGGACAGAGAGAAACCATAAGGTGGTCCTTGCCACTGTTCAACATCTAGTGGGTGAGCATTGAATACTGGACACCCTATACTGTATGAAGTATAGAAAATAATTTGCCATACAAGAATATGTTAGGATTGAGTACCCTATGTATTGAAAATTAATTTTTAGCCCCAGTACAAGAAGAAATCTGGGTCCGCCCTTGTCCATATGAATCAGTTAACAGATCCAGCTCTGGTTTATGGGTGCAGATGGGGTGAATGATCTAGAAAATATTATCTTGTGATCTGCTTAACACGATTGCAGCAGAATGTGGATCAGTCGATCTAGTCTGTCCATACACCTGTGGTGGAACTCTAACGTTTATACTTCCAAGTTATTTCTTTGCTCTGAAACCTTGCACTGTCGTTATAGATCATCTGCCCCCCACCCACCCCCCACCCCCCCTCACTGGAATGTTTCAGTACATCTAGCCTCTATGTTGGCGCCTATTTCAAATTCCCTTTCTCACTATCCCGTCAATAATTGAGAATTCCCTGCACAGTCGGCGCCACTGCAAACGGGTTAAGTGTAACACCTAATTCTCATTTACTTGTTCTAACAACCATATCATAAGTGTCAAGGGTATATATATATATATATATATATATATATATATATATATATATATATATATATATATAGTTTATAGGTACACATGTGTAATTTATTATTGCTCATAGTCTCCAACCCCCTCTTCATGTCCATGTGGCTACTGTACTTCACTTGTTGGTATCTTACACATCTGGACAGGGTTTAGGAATGCTCAGAAATCCATGAAACATAACCATCACAGTACGGGTAATTTTGTCTTGTTCCGCAAGAAAACATGAGGTCAACTATCTGCCTGAAGGCTGTATTAGGAATAATGAATGGTATCATAATAGGTATATTCAAATACAAGTGGGTATCATCTTACGTTATTTTCCCTGAGAATCATGTTTGCACTTTCTGAATTTAGCTATTTTCTAGTGGTTGACTGTTCAGTGTATTTTCCTTCTTACTGAATAAAAACTTTCTGTTCATGTGATTTGTAATTAATGTTTCAATAACCATATTATCCCAAGTTTGTCGCTGGCTGTGAACCACCTAACGTTACAAGAGACCTGTGAAAGCAGTTTATGCTTTCATGAAAAGGAAAACCTGGTGTTTTGAAATGACTCGAAAACGTTGAAAACTGCAGATACAAAATCTATAATGAGAACTCACAACAATTTACAAGTACACTGAGGGCTGTGAGGCTTTGAACAATTGAGAAAATAACTATAGAAACTATAACGAGTTGAGAACACTACTTAAGACAACAGTCAGTCTAATATTACTAATGGCGAGAGCACACCACCACCAAAACTGTGGAAAAACTAAAACGCGGGAAAAATATTTGGAAATTAACGGATTGGCCGCTTCCATGGGCTCATCCCGCTGCCGCCACATTTGAATCAAAAATTTCCCGTCACATACTCCCACCTGATGAATGTATGAATCAACAGAATTTAGCAGAAAATTTACATTACAACTACAAATCTCCAAATCCGAATGATCACAACTCAATTTAAAGGTAATACAGCCAAAATGTGATTAAAACAGTGTAAGGGAGTTTCGAAATACTTAAAACTCAACATAAAATTCACAACAGAGATCCAAATACAAAACACTGAAATACAATTTCGAAATATTTTAAAATTCAACATAAAATTCAGAATAATAAAACAGTAGAAATCTGACCCTCAAATTTCATCGATACAATAATATTATAGAATTTAGGGTTTACAGATATCTTGCTGGTATTTTCACAGCTCTACCACATCGGATTCTAGTATTGCAAAAGGTCTTTTCAGGTTGATGTTCTTCATCCTTCTTCAGTTCTTGAGAATTTTCTTCCACTGAGATCGTACTGTCATCAAGGTCACTATTTGGTTGTTCTTGATCCGATGAGATATCACAGGAAATTTCAAGGGGGTAAATTCGCTTTATAGGTCTTGACAGGTTTCCTTCAGCCGATCTGACGTCAACAAGACGTACTCGTCCATCCCTACCATGGGTGAGGTTTTAAACTACAGCGAGAGCTGTAAAATTGCTCTAAAATCATTGCGTTTGGTATTGTCACTACCAAGCAGAACCATTTCACCGATGCGAGGCTCTCGTGTATTGGTGGTATCTTCTGATGCAAACGTAAGACCTCCTAGGTATTCAACTCTGAAACGTCGCCTCAACTCTTCAGTCTTGGCTTGTCGATACTTGATACGACGATTCAAGCTCTCAGAATTAAGTTGATCGCAATCAGGAACTCCGTTTTCCATTATTTCCTGTAGAAACATTCGAGGTGAAATTGGCAGAGGATCATCAGGATCTTCTGACACATATGTGATCGGTCCAGAGTTGATCAGTGACTCACAGTCACAAATAACCGTGTGCAGTTCTTCAAAATTAAGAGACGACCGTCCAAGTATTTTTCGGAGAAGAACTTTGAGAGTTTGAACCATTCTCTCCCAGAATCCTCACCACCAAGCTGCAGTGGGAGGATTGAACCTCCATTCTATTCGATCTGCCTTACTGTGCTCAGAGATATGGTCCCAATCGATAGTCTTCAGTGCATTAAGCCATTCCTCTGTAGTATGTCCCGTTGTCACTACATATGATGCTAGGACGACCTCTGCGGGCCACAAATCTCCTAAATGCTAACATAAAAGCTTCAGTCGACAATGGCGACACCAAATCTAGATGGACCTCACGATATATTGCACAAGTGAAGATGCAAACCCATACCTTGCTTCCATCTACAAGATACAATGGGCCAGCAAAATCTGTTCCAGATATTTCAAAAATTCTAGCATCACGAACAGGATCTTCAGGTAAAGGCGGACTCTCTGTGTCCAAATGCTGTGCTGCGAAACGTTGACACACAACACACTTCTTGACAATTCGTCGAATGGTTTGTCTACCTCTAACAAACCAATAGCGCTCTCGCAACTGGTTGAGTAGCATCTGTCCAATTATGTGACCATTCCGATGGTGAACATGTAGAACAAGTCGCTCGACTATAACGTGATTGGATGGTAAGATTATGGGTGCTCTAAAATCCTGTGTGTCCTTCCTTGCCCATATCTTGGTCCTAACTCTTAGAAGACCATCTTCTTTTTTCTGGGGCTTCAATCTTCGTATGGAAACGTCACCAGGACCGTTGAAGGACTCATTTGTACAAGAACCAAGACCCACTTCTCGGCTGTGGCTAATTCCTCAAGGGTCAGACGTCCTCTTGATTTAGTGACACCTCTGAGAGAATTCTTCCAAAAACTAACCATCCATCCCAAGACCTTTGGGATTTTCCAGTAACTGCTCATGAGGCTACCCAGAAGATGAGCACTGAAAGGCCCCTTCACCTCAGCATAGGCAGTAACACAAGTCATTCTTTTCTCCTGTAAGACTTCATCTTCATCTATCTGGACAGAACTGATGGGCCACTGGTCTTCTGACAACTTGAGCCACTGTGGTCCCTCCCACCAAGCCGTCTTCATAAATACATGGATGGAACATCCACGGCTTGCGAGATCAGCAGGCTTGAACGTTCCTGGAATATGACGCCAGTCACTTGGATTAGATAATGTCCGTATTTCGTTCACTCTGTTTCCTACAAAAACAGCCCAAGGCTCATCTCGCTTGATCCACGTCAACGCTGTTGATGAGTCACTCCAATAGTACGTAGCACTGATGTTACTGAGAACACCGAAAACACGTTTGCAAAGTCTTGCTCCAACCGTGGCAGCCAGGAGCTCGTCGAATGGTTGTCCGACTGATCACAACCTAGCTAATACCTCCAACCAGTTGGTAATTATACAGACACTCCGAGTCAGGTTGAGAGGATTTCCACATTTGACAGCTAGAGTGCTCTTCGATAGTGGGTCACAACAGTCTTACATTACAAAACAGCTTGCCTCTAAGTTGAATTACATTCCCACTGGCAAAGTCTAGTTGGAAAATGCTCTATTTGATGGCTCAGTTTCTGATGCCAAAACTCATGTATTTATAAAGTTCATGTTGAAAGTATGGAAAGACGCTAGCTATGCTTGTAATTTTGATGTACTTGATTCAGAAGAAATATGCCATGCTGTACCATCTGCTCCCATGTTAAATTTGTTTTCAGAGCTACGAAAACACAACATCTCACTGTCTGATTGTGAAGGAGGTCCGATTGACTTACTAATAGGTTCCGAAATAGCTGGAAAGATCATCACTGGAAGGATAATCATGTTGGAAAATGGACTTGCCGCTTTCCACACACACCTAGGGTGGACATTAATGGGGAAAATACCTACCCCCTGTTCTCAATACATGTCTAACATCAGTATGTTCTCCATTGAAGTTTCAGCACAGAACCTATGGAAGCTTGAAGCTATTGGTATTGAGGATCTAGCAGAAGTTCTGACCAGAGAGCAGAAGGCATTGACAGACAAACAATATTTTTTAGATACCGTTCATATTCTGGATGACGGGCGTTACCAGATTAAACTGCCCTGGTGAAAAGATCACCCACCACTCCAACGCAATTTCAACCTAGCACTGAAACGGTGGGAGAGTACTTCAAGAAAACTGAAGGCTACTGCATCTGAAGCTGATTATGTGGGTGTGTTGATGGACTGGCTGCGTTCTGGTGTTATTGAAGAGAAACCCAGGGAGGAATGGGATGTAGGACACTACTTGCCACACTGTCCAGTGTTCAAGCAAAACAGCACCACACCGGTCAGACCTGTGTTTGATGCTTCAGCCAAGGAGAAAGGACACCCATCATTAAACCAGTGCTTGGAAACTAGTCCAAATCTTATTGAGTTGATACCATCGGTTTCGCTACGCTTCAGAGAAGGTAAGATTGGACTGATAGCGGATATAAAAAAGGTTTTTTTACAAATTTCTATTGACCCCTGGGATGGGGATAATGTTCGTTTCCTTTGGAAAGACACTGATGGCCAACTAAAAATCTTCCGGCATGCTCTAGTACCATTTGGAGTGTGCAGCAGTCCGTTTTTGCTTGGTGCTGTTCTCAGGGTGGCCACTCGATCAGGATTTTCATTTTCCCTGACTTCTCCCTGACTCCGAGATTTTTAAGCCCGACTCTTCCACCTTTTTTCCCGATTTCCTTGCTTGAATTTTAACATATGCCCTGTCAAATTGAAATGTCTAAAGGTTAAATAAACGGGTAAGTTGACTTAATATTAATTATTACACTGAAGGATTTATGTATTAGTTTATTAATGTGCTAACCTAAATAAATTTCTGATTTAGAGGCGCGAAGAACAAAAAAAGCTGCGTCAGCACACAAAAAAACGCTGCGAAGTCCTTGTCATATGGATTTTTCTG
Organism: Leptopterna dolabrata; assembly: GCA_954871275.1. Taxonomy (NCBI): domain Eukaryota; kingdom Metazoa; phylum Arthropoda; class Insecta; order Hemiptera; family Miridae; genus Leptopterna; species Leptopterna dolabrata. The sequence continues at coordinate 91,484,608 of OX940974.1, read as the reverse complement.
TTGGACATACCTACAGAAATGTTGGAAATACATTTATTGCTTCTTACATGTGAAATTATTGAAATAGCTATTGTTGATGATTTCCACCAATTTTGGCCCCCAAAAACACGAAATAGGCTCATATTTTTGACAATTTGTCTTTGATCATTGATAGTGTCATTCAACTGTCTTGATTCACCTGTTGAAACTACTTCTAGTGTTATTATACAAGCTTATGGTAATTTCAGACAATTTCCCAGGTTTTTGACTCAGAATAAACGAATTGTGGAAGCTCAACCTTCGTTACTACCTCAATTCTCACTCTTTGATCAAAATCCACTTCTTATTCGATCTTCTCGCCCTAAAAAACAGGGAAAACGATACCTCACAAGCTCACGTTCACTAAAACCTCGAAAACCCCTACTTTTACACCCATTTTTCACCCATAACACCCCTGGGTGTATTTTGACCGGGCTGCCGAGCTTCGGAGCACAACTAGGACCCAAATGGGGACCGAAACTGTGTGCGGAAGACCGAGGATTTTAGACCATAATTTAACGAAATTTAATGCTGAAACTTCGTTACAACCTCGATTTTCCACTATTTGGTCAAAACTGACTTCATATTCGGTCTTCTCGTCCCCAAAAACATGAAATACGATACCTACCTCAAAAGCTCATGTTACTAATACACAAAAAAAAAACCATTTTTCACCCATAACACCCTTGGGTATATTCCGATCGGGCTGCAATGTTTTGGGATACAACTAGGGCCCAAATGGAGCATGTGTGCAAAAGAACGAATTTTTTTAGACCGAAAATGAAGTAGATATGGATGATACGGCGGACGGACATTGCATTTTGGTTTATTATTCTGTGAATAATACACCTATGTATTCGCTCAGCAAAAAATTTTTATAACACCCCCTCAGAAATTTTTCTTTTCCGTTTCAAGGTGCGTAGATTCCAAAAATGCAATGTCCGTCCGCCGTCCACCGTACGCCGTATCACGTGTACCGGCTTCATTTTCGGTCTAAACAATTCATCCTTTCGCACACATGCTCCATTTGGGCCCTAGTTGTGTCCCGAAACTTTTCAGCTCGATCGGAATATACCCAGGGGTGTTATGAGTGAAAATGTGTGTAAAAATAGGTACTTTTTGCGTTTTAGCAACATGTTAGTAACATGAGCTTTTGAGGTATCGTTTTCCATGTTTTTGGGACGAGAAGACCGAACATGAAGACGATTTTGACCAGAGTGGAAAATTGAGGTTCACCAAATTAATGTTCAGCTCCCAAAATTGATTTTTCGTGAGTCAAAAACCTGGGAAATCGTCTGAAATCACAATCAGTTTGTATAATAACACTAGAAAAAGTTTCAACATGTGGGTCAAGACGATTAAATGGCACTAACAATGGTCAAAGATAATTTAAAAAAAAGAAAAAAAGTAGCCTACCTAATCGTGTTTTGGGGGCCAAAACTGGTGGAAACCATTAGAAATAGCTATTCGAATTATTTCGCATGAAATAAACAATAAATGAACAGCCAACATTTCTGTAGGTTTATCCAATAGAATAATAAACCCATGTGACAAGGACTTTGCAGCGTTTTTGGAATAGGCGCGCCTTGAAACGAAAAAGAAAACATTTTGAGGGGGGGTGTTATAAAAATGTTTGCTGAGCGAACATAGGTGTATTATTCACAGAATAATAAACCAAAACGCTGCAAATCCCTACACAATGGTTTTGTACAGAACATTCTTCTGTTACAGATCACAGCTCCCTGTATAGATAACCCTTCTTATGTAGATCACAGACCCTCCGTAGCTAACCCCGTAATCGTCACTAGGTACCTACCTACATCACGTGTTAAATGTTGCTAAAATAATTCTAACAATGAAAAACAGTAGCTAAAATAGCATAAAGAAACAAATAAGTTCTGAAGGGAAATTGTTGATCTGGAGTGAATTCAACAATTCACTCCAGATTCAAGTCCCGGTAGGGTTTCGATCTCGGGAACTTAGGCGTAACAATCCGTCACTTAGACCACTGCGCTACAGCGCCAACCTGGCCGAGAGACCAGTGATATGTGCTCTCAACTCAGCTTGATGCCTGCATTCCCTGCTTTTAATGGAAAATTGTACAGCAAATTTTATGGCAACATCATAGAATGCTCCGATGGTATCAAAAATTCTGAAAAAAATCGAACTAAATTCGAGAAAACCTACACCTTAAAATGCAATTTCCCGAGATAGGGATTCTCTGGACATTTCAACCCCTCGTTTCACCCCTTAGAGTTGAGTGACTAGAGCAACTAGAGCCCAAACGGGCTCTGAATGAATTTTGGTTCATGGGAACTAAAGAAAATGCCGCAGACGGTGTAAGGACGGAAATATTTTTATTGGATATGCGTATTCTACATCCCTTAACGCAACAAATTACATTGGATTGGAGAGGGGGGGGGGGGGGGGGTTAAACAAATGTTTGTGGTCGATTCCAATGGTTCATTATTGAAAATAATAAACCAAAATCCGTCATTAAACGAGCGTGAACCAACCACATGCCAGTCCTCGGCTTGACACAGCTTGCATGCACAAGGATCCGACAAGTGCAAAGACACTAAACTTCATTAGCACTAAACTTACCTGATTTTACAGCTCGACAATCGAAAATATCCGCCCGCCGCCCACGCGCAAAACCCTCTACCAACTTTCTTTGGGATGGAACATCGATGCTCGATGTTATTGATACAGCGATGTTTTTGACTTCGATGTTCCATGTTTTACCATCGATGCTGAAAGGTCTGATATTATCTAACATCGATGTAACCGTTATGATATCTATGGTAAACATCGATACCATCGATGTTAGCTGAATCAATATCGATGTAATTGTGAAATAGAGGAAAATACAAGTTGGAAAGAAACTGGTGGAAGTGGAAGAAGAATACCCAGTACGAATATTCGAATGCCATCAATTTATGTTCAAGTACCCTATCGACTGGTTCATAATCGAACTTCCCACTTTTATTCCCTAGAAGTTCCCACAGGGAGGGCTGCGGGGAGCTGAGGGAACGGATGGGGCAGTGATTACATCTTCTACTCCTTACTAGGCGTTGCACGCTCTGAACCTTTCAAATGACTGGACACAAGCAGAGCGGGAAATAAGGTGCATCAGTTCAAAATCTCAAGAACACGGCGGACATGCGGTAATTTTCCCAGACTCGCCTCTTGATTTCCCTGACTTTTCCCTGACTTCCCTGACCAACATTTTTTTCCCTGACTTTTCCCTGACTTCCCTGACCGGTGGCCACCCTGTGTTCTGGAACACCATTTGGATAGGAGCCATTGCCTTGTACAAGACGGTACCCTATCATTTGATTTGAAAGTCATTGAAAAGTTGAGAAGATCCATGTATGTAGACAACTTTGCTGGAACTGTAGGTCAAAATGATGAAATAGACTTTAGTTGATTACGCTAAATCAATTTTTGCACTTGCTTGTTTTGATTTGCAAGGATGGACCCATACTGATAAGGATTTAGCTGATGATCCAGATACGCCTGTCTTAGGATTGGTCTGGGATAGAAAGCAGGACCTTCTTAAGATTAATGTACTCAATTTTGATGACATGAAGTGTTTAAATGTTTCCAGAAGAATGTAGCTGTCTGCTGTCCACCGTCTGTATGATCCAATGGGATTAGTTTGTCCTGTCACTGTAATCCCTAAGAAGCTGGTTCAGCAAACCTGGCTGTCCGGTGGAGACGGGGATAGCCCTGTTGAGACTTCAGTGAAACAGGATTTTATGAGATGGATTCATGATATATCAGCTTTAAAGAATATTTCAGTGCCAAGATGGCTTACAAATTTTAACATGCAAGGTTCAGTCATGACACTACATAAGTTTTGTGATGCCAGCAAATTGGCGTATGCTGCAGTGGTTTTTCTGAGAGTAGAACTGCATGGAGGCTCTGATATATATCTGGTGACGGCAAAGTCAAGAATGGCTCCTGCAAAAGCAACAACCATTCCACGAGCTCCTGGCTGCCACGGTTGGAGCAAGACTTTGCAAACGTGTTTTCGGTGTTCTCAGTAACATCAGTGCTACGTACTATTGGAGTGACTCATCAACAGCGTTGACGTGGATCAAGCGAGATGAGCCTTGGGCTGTTTTTGTAGGAAACAGAGTGAACGAAATACGGACGTTATCTAATCCAAGTGACTGGCGTCATATTCCAGGAACGTTCAAGCCTGCTGATCTCGCAAGCCGTGGATGTTCCATCCATGTATTTATGAAGACGGCTTGGTGGGAGGGACCACAGTGGCTCAAATTGTCAGAAGACCAGTGGCCCATCAGTTCTGTCCAGATAGGTGGCGACCTTGGTCCTCTTAGTTTTATCAGAACTATTCATTTTAGCACCAGAGCAGCTAAACGTGCTTGAAATTTCAGAATTCTCAGGTGCAAAAGTACCACGAGCAAGCGAAAATCTCTCGTCAGACTCAACTTCTAGTTTGACGAAATCTAGCAGAAGTCGTAGCTTGTCAACATCGGAAGCCTCTGAACCTTGTGTGGTCAAAACAACAGCTGGGAAACAGAATGTCTATCCCAATCTTTGAGTACGACATCAGGTAAGGCCGATTCAACAAGTGGTGTCAGGAGGTATGAAAACTTGTCTGATGTCATCCCTAACGTCTCCAAAGCCCTTATCTGAGTCTCCAGACTATCATACAGAATCCCGAGAGGTAGCTTTGCTTCCCCTTTGGCCTGGAGCAAGACTAGTTTCAGAATTTCCCGAGAATACAGTTCTACAAGTAATTCGTCCCTACCAAAGCGCTGTTTTAGCTGATCTATGGCCTTTTGGTAGTTCCCAGATGACGGAGGAAAACTTTCAGCTAGCTGCTGTGCGGGTGAATTCTATGTCGTGTACGGAAATAGGTACTGAAACTTAGTTTCAGCATCGAATTCGTCAGTGTCGTAAATACACCTAAAAATGCTCCAAAACGAGATCCACTCCTTCAAATGTCTTGGGAACCAACTTAGGAAGTTTCAAATTATGTTTATTGAACTCAGATCTATTCGATTTAACAGATAAACGATCAGACTGGTGTGTGACAAGAACAGGTTCATGGACAAGGGCCTCTAGTTGGTCTTTGAGACTTACAGTACGGAGATACATGTCCCTATAATCCTCTGTCTTGTCCACTTCTTCACTAATTTCATCTTCTGTGAGATCAGAAACGAATAACCGGTCGTAAAGCTCACTATCCGATTTGAACAAACGTTGGGCTTTACCGTCTAACCTTACGTAATCTGACCTTAGGGTTCTCAAGTCGATGTCTTCACTGTTGTAATTTCTCTCGAACTTCAAAGCCTCCTTGGAGAAAATGCGTCTCAGTTGAGCTCTCTCTGTCGTCAAGCGTTTCATTTCCATGATCGAACTTAATCTTGCACCAAGTTTACAAGGGATGCCAGTATGTGAAAGCAGCTTATGCTTTCATGAAAAGGAAAACCTGGTGTTTTGAAATGACTCAAAAACGTTGACAACTGCAGATACAAAAACTATAATGAGAACTCACAACAATTTACAAGTACACTGAGGGCTGTGAGGCTTTGAACAATGGAGAAAATAACTATCGAAACTCTAACGAGTTGCGAACACTACTTAAGGCAACAGTCAGTCTAATATTACTAATGGCGAGAGCACACCACCACCAAAACTGTGGAAAAACTAAAACGCTGGAAAAATATTTGGAAATTAACGGATTGGCCGCTTCCACCACATTTGAATCAAAAATTTCCCCTCACAAGACCTAACCTCATGGGCTGAATGAGCAGGAGCGTTGGTGGCTGCCAATGATTAGTTTTGGTTTATTATTCTGTGAATAATACATCTGTGTGTTCGCTTTTGGAGTTTGAAAAGTGAATTTTGTCAAAATCATAATATCGTCTGTTTTTTCAAACGCTTGGTGATCCTATTAATTCTTGTAGCAGAATGGTGAAGGTAAGCTAAAAAATGCGCCAAAACGTCAGCTTTCCAACGGACTAATCAAAACGTTTTTTGGAATTGATTTCAAGAGAGAAAATGAGGTTTGAATACGAAAAAAACCACAGTCATGCAGCATGGCTATAAGAGCGAATTTTCGAAGAAATAACTACTGTTTTATCTCAAGAAATAACCACGTTCCTTCATCTTCAAAGTGCTCCAGTTTGAGAACGGAATGAGATATCGCAATTCTGATTTCACCATCGTGTTCAGCGTACAAAAACCTTTAAAATGAGGTGTCACTTGTCAGACTGTTTCATTTTGGGAATTTATGGGTAATTTTTCCCCCCTAAAACTCCCCCTTAGAGTGACCCGATTCTGCCCATCTACGAACTTAGCCTGTCGATTGCCAAGACAGATTTTTGGTGCAAATTTGAACTTTTTATCTCAATTCTTTCGAGAGTTATCGTGTGGAATGATATATATATATATATATATATATATTGGTGTCTTTCGGCAGTGAATTCAGGATGGTCTGAAACGGATTTTGGTATAAAAATCTTTCGGAACGTCGAGTTTTAAAAATTTTGGACCGAGAACAATAAATAGCTTCCTTTTCTTCGAAAATTCGCTAAAAACGTGTTGTTTCCGGCTAAATCTTGGGGTTTTCATGAAAAATGTACCTTCTGTGAAGTTGTGAGTCAACTATGGGGTAATTTTCAAATCGAATGGTGACACCCTTACATCATCTCTCAGTGAGTATTTGGTCGTTATTTTCATTTTAGTCCAAGGGTGTTGGCATTGTAAAGAATGGAACTATGGAAGTTAAGGGAAGGAAAAGGAAAGTTAAGGGAAGGATTGAAAGATCCGTGAGACGACTGTTGTTTGTGTACCTCTACGAATGATTGGGATGAGTTCTTATCTTTTTCGCTGCCACCTATGGACCCTTCACAAACGAACCGGTCTCTGTATTCGCCAAAACGGAGGGCATATTGAGCAAATAAAGGATTGAACAGAGTCCCGCTTAACTTCCATAGTTCCATTCTATGTAATGCCAACACCCTTGGACTAATATGAAAATAACGACCAAATAATGTGAGGGTGTCACCATTCGATTTGAAAATTACCCCACAGTTGACTCACTACTTCGCCGAAGGTACATTTTTCATGAAAACCCCAAGATTTAGCCGGAAACAACACGTTTTTTCGTATCAAACCTCATTTTCTCTCTTGAAATCAATTCCAAAAAACGTTTTGGTTAGTCCGTTGGAAAGCTGACGTTTTGGCGCATTTTTTAGCTTACCTTCACCATTCTGCTACAAGAATTAATAGGATCACCAAGCGTTTGAAAAAACAGACGATTTTAAGATTTTGACAAAATTCACTTTTCAAACTCCATTTTCACTCCTCAAATCCTCCTAAAAAAATTTGTGAGGCATTAGAGAGACAGAAAATTTAACGCTCTTTTCAACGGTATCTTCACATTTGAATTTAATCTTTAAGGAAATTATAGCTGCTTTAGTGAGACGAGGTCGGAAACTCGAAAAAATCTTAAAAGTGAAAAAAGTGGGGTTTTAAGCAGAGTAAAAAAAAATGTTATAGGACACTTTTGGTCGGAAATTAGATGTAGAAAACGTGGGAGAGAGGTTTTGCGTCACTCATGTTACACCCTGTATAATCGAAATCAAGTCGTCTTAGTTGGTTAGTAGGTACCTACCTGTTTTTCACCCGGTCAGTTTTATAAACCTCATCTTCGCAATGGCCCATGATGAATGGTGACCAGTTGTTGGACCAGTATTATGCGCCATCCTTCCCCGTTGCAAGAAGAGCCGTTTTATTTTAGCTCTACAACTAAATTGTTACTTACTACCTACCTAATAAATCCTCAGCGAATTAAAGTGCCAGAGTGAATTATAAATTTTCCTGTTCAAAAGTCGCTGAATGTGCGTTGTATGCATTTTCATAGATATGCAAATGTCCATAATCTGAACTGCACTAATTAGGTAGGTAGGTAGGTACATCTAATATTTAGGGGGTAAGTAAATACCTTGTTCTCACCACGATGCAAACTTTCCAACTCCAGATACATGGTTATTTCAGGTATAATTCGATTAACATAAATATCTCTTGGTTCGTCCACGTTGTCATGTTAAACTACACTAGTGTAGAGAACAGAACAAGTAATGATCTAATGGCAGCCCATTGATCACCTGGCTTGTGTTGGCCCTCTGGCTGCCTTTGATTGTGGTGAAAAACCGCTCCGGAGGCTGTCCATCACCAACCTGACATCGCCCACTGCTCGCTAACTACTACCCGTCCACAAATTCGACAGTACATATGCCTGTACTGGCCGAGCCCAGCGTACCCTGGGCCATTGTGAAGAGAGGCCTCTAAAACACTGTCACTCACATTACGTATATTTTTTACAAACTTCGGGCGTTACCCTTCGGCATTTGTAGACTCTTAGGTTTTCGCAGGCAGTGGTAAAAGTTCGAAATACCTAAATCTAGCATTTCGAGCACATACTAGTCTCTACCGTAGATTTGCAAATTTCGTGGTCTATTCTAGTTTTTACCGGTTTTGAGGATTTTCCCTGTCACATACGTATCACCATTATTACCTCTACATGTGGAGAATGAGTACCTAATAGCTGGTGATTTGAAAAAAAAAAAAAATTGATATCTATTTTATTCACATGGGCAAAAATTATAAATAATACACAAACATGGGAGGTAGTGTAAAATAATTAAAGCATACATACAAAAATCATATTTGAATAATTATTTTATTGATTGTAGTAAGTAGGAGAAATTAGTTAATGGTGAAGGAAGTAATTGAATATCACGGTGAACAACAAGGCAACTTCGATCATGGCAAGGCAAGACACATTCTTATCTAGCTACTGGCTTTTAAAACAAGTGGATTAGAAACTCTGAAGATACTAGGTACCATTCCAGCCAAAGATGCGAATATCTCTTCAGTGATTCCCTGTAAAGGAAGGATCCTGTTATAAAATAGTTTTGATTTAATTTCTATCATCCAATAAGTAGCATTTTGTTGATCCTATCTCACATACAGCCAATTGCCATATCAGCTGGACTACACAAGAGGACATATTCTTCAATTCAAGAAATATTGTATAAGTTGACTGAATGTTGCTGATTGATATCTTGGTAGTTTTATTGGGTACAGGAATTTTATCTTGTGGAGAACAGAAACAGAACATTTGCTTGGGAGAGAGGATCATTCGCCTTCAGTACTGTGCTAAACCCCTTTGGGGTTGTGACGTTTCATCACTGTTGTATATTACTTTCATGCTGCGAGGTTTGCAACGAGGAATGGACGTGGGTCGGAATTTGCTGCTTTTGACCTCAGAATCAGGTTCAACTCCACCAAAAACCCCTGTATCCCAATTTTCAGCTCCGGAATACGAGCAGTTTGGAGGGAATGAACTAGAGAAAAAACGCGTGACGTCATCTGGTATATATATATATATATATATATATGTGTGTGTGTGTGTGTGTGTGTGTGTGTGTGTGTGTGTGTGTGTGTGTGTGTGTGTGTGTGTGTGTGTGTGTGTGTGTGTGTGTGTGTGTGTGTGTGTGTGTTACTATGTGCGGGAGCCAGAGGGCAATACATATCAGATGACGTTGCTCGCTTTTTCCTTCCTCGTCCATTCCTCATAAAGATTGTTATCAATAAGTTCGTTCTTATTGCTGCAACCCACATGCATATACTGTACTTATTAAATTCCTCCCTTTAAATTTACAAGAAAACATGAAAATCAACATGTTCAAGTCACATCATTTTGAGGGTTCTTTGATGTTGACCAAAGAATGAAGTTTAAATCGATGTGATTACGAACTGAATCACTTCATGTATTTTTATTTGCAATATCATAGGTGCTACTCTGCATCCCTCTAGGCAGATATGGTGTGACTGGTATTGTTTTCCTACAAAGCACATTCTCTTAATTTGTTGCAAACTGTATGCATTTTAATCAAACTCAGTTCATCGAATTTTTCAGTTCATGTTGAAGTTATTCCATCAACAATAAAATTACCAACCATGAGATCAGTTTCTGTAAATCTGGGATAGGTTGAATACTATCTGCAAATCTGGATTTTTTTATATAGAACTGGAATCTGAGCAATAGCTGAAGACTTTAATTAATTAAATGTAGTTTTGGGACATTTAACTGATTTACAACACGACTTCTTTAGATTTTCGAGACATCCTCTTTAAAAACCCATTACAAGTTGAAAACCTGCTGTGCAAAATGACTGTTATGATTGTTATGCGATAAGATTACGTATCAGTTGTAATTCAGTCATTGTTGTCAGTGAGGAAGCTTATACCCAGCACCATGTTCAAAACCCCTAGGTACATGGGGAAATTCTGTAAAAACGCCAGATCCACAGAAATATGAGGAAAGTTTCTGGTGGGGCTTTCCCTTGGTATTGGAACTGATAACGTCTCTATTTTTTCACAGTACTCACAGTACTGTTCTCAATATTTCTCCTTCAGAGTTTTTTTTATAGTTCCTAAATGTATTGTTGTTGTCTAATGTTGTTGTATGTCATAAATTATTGGAAATATATTGTGTTTATTTCCATTTAGTTCTTTTGGAGTCAGATTGTCATAATTAGATTGTTCGCGGTCAACCTTCCCCTTCAATTTGGTGTCCCGATAGAACCACAGCCACCACTTTGCCCTTGGCTGTGGTTCCGTCAAACCGAATCGCAGTTCTACCAAGCAGGGGTCACCGTGACGCATCAGAGTACTGACTACACCCTCAAAGAAAAACGGAGTTATTGAAAAAATAGTCTATTTCCACTATTACACGAAAAACGCAAAAAACACTGTTATACCGGTTTCGTTGATCAAACCATCGTCAGTAACACACAATAACAAAAGTTATTTTGTTTATTTAGTTTCAAGTTATTTAGTTTCAAAGTTATTGTGTGTTACTGACGATGGTTTGATCACCGAAACCGGTATAACAGTGTTTTTTGCGTTTTTCGTGTATTAGTGGAAATGGACTATTTTTTCAATAACTCCGTTTTTCTTTGAAATGGGTTTCCACGATTTCGTCGCGAGTGATTTAGTTCGTAACTACACCCTCGTCGGCACGATCAACGATGACACACTTGCGCAACTAAGGGCCAGTTTCTCAATCAAAAACAACAGCCATGGTAGATTTAACCAGCATTAAGAAAAAAATGGCAGTTTGCTTCAATGTGAATGTTCATCCTTCCCCAGTTAAGTGCTTACTGAAGTTTAAATTTATCTGGTCTGAGGATGGCCAGATAAGATTTTAACTGAGGTTTAGTGAGTTCATCCAAGCTTTCTAACCTCAAAAAGTGAGTCCTATCCATGCAATTTAAGTTTTGCTCTGCGACATTGTAACATTCTTTTACATTATTATGGATAGAATCAATTTATATTATTCTGATAGCAGCGAGGACGAGAATAGTGCATTTTCAGAGTTTTTGGTGTGGGAAATGAGAACCTACACGGTGAGAAAGAGTCGACCTGGCTATTAGTACTTTTTATGGCAAGTTTGTGAGTGAAGTTTGTCAAATAAATAGGTATCAAAACAAACAAACGGTTGGCCACCCTTATAACGGCCGAGCCTAAAAACTGCTACCTCGCATCGTTGAAATATGGTTAGGTAGCTACCTACCTCACTATGTAGAAAGTTAAGGAACATCACAGCCCGATGTGTCAGAAAATGGATGACCTATATCTTTGGCAATCGTTTATAACGATTACAATACTATCCTCTGTCATCTGGCCACTATCTTTGACGGCCAAACGACAGACCCTACTTTTTCGAGATGCTTCAAGGAACAACCACAGTACCTCACAACAGCTCTACCAGCAAAAACACCAAGAAGACACAAACAACACCAGCGAATCCGTGAAAATTAGCAGCATAACCCACGGAAACTGAGAGATTCTTAGGGGTTACCCATGGTCTTCTACAGCAGTCAAATAATCAAATTATTGCAATATCAGTGCTCTAAACAACAGTTTTTTAACTGTCAGTTAAGTTGGCATTGATGAACACTTCAATCAATAAGCCACAGTTATTCAAAACTGGTTTATCTAACTGCCTGTTTAGCATTTCTACTGATAAACTGGCCCCAAGGGACATGCTCCTCAATCCTCCTACAGAGGAAAGGTGCAAAACCTTATGCCGTCCTCTGGAAGAACAGTTCGAGAATTTAAAAAAAACAGCTCAGGAACAGCTGTGTGACCTTGAGCTACAGACAAGTGCCCGACACAGCTGTTGAGGGAAATGTGAGACCTATCTACCATGTAATAAAGTAAGTGACGCAATTTTGAAACTTTATGGCTTCAAAGACTACTACTACTGACCTCGGCACAAGCTAACTTCACTTGTAGCTGCGACAATTCAAATAAGTTAGGCAATGGCCAGTGACACTGTAGCCTAATGTCAATGGGGTACGCACATGGTTCACAGAAGTGGTTTATATTAGGTATATTTTATGATACTAGATTCCATTCTTCCATTCTGAGAACATCAACCCCCCTGTCCTACAATAAAGGGTTCTTCAAGTTTCCACCAATTCTGACGTCACAGTGGGGGGGGGGGGGGTCCCGCCCAAGTGAGGGGTGAAATGATGTCAGAATTGGTGGAAACTTCGAAAAATGGTAGAAAAATAAATACTTATCATAAGACAGTGTGGATGGTGTCAAAATTCTCTGGAATCTACTATCATTTAAAAAAATAAATAAATAAAACATGAACATACGCGTACACCCTTTTGTTCACTATCCTGAACGGTACCAGTTGTCAAGTAAACTGAGTGGAATTTCGTACAGGCCAGTCAATTTAGAGAGCTCTGCTTTGTCTCAATCGTGAGGTAACTATTCCACCCAATAAAAGGGGGACCTCACCATCATGCAAGAGAGTCATTTTTGCCGGAGGGAGACTTGTAAGAAGCGGAAGCTACAGTTATTTTTGAGTTAGTTTCTGTTTTCAACTAGTTAGTTCGGGGTTTTAGTTCAATTTAAATACAACTAGGTATTCTTTTATGCGTCATGTTATCAATTTATTGTAAGGTAACGAAGAAAAGTATGTTATTTTCAATTTAAATCTTTTGGAGTAAAATTGTTGGAAGTTTACATTCGCCTTCAATTTATATGTATAAAAAAAAATAAATAAAATGTATTCATTACGTTATATCCACATTATGCACCTTAGTATTATATGAAAAAGTGTTCACCTCTAGGAGTGGATTGAGAATGTCCCAAAACAGATTTATATTGATGAGTTTTTCAAAAATGCATGTACTAAAAATGTTGGACCCATTGCAATAGCTTATTTTCATTTAAAACTCGCTTTGAAGATTCAAGGGGTGCACCTAAACTGGGTGCACCCCTTGAACCTAAGGCAATAATAATTAATTAGTTGTTACCATGGGAACGAGAAACTGTAGATTCTTCAACTCGGACCCACCCCATGAGGCCATTTCAATCATAAAACCTTTCACACATTTATATACCAGCTCAGCTCTTTTATTGCACCATGACAGAGACATTTCCTGTAACAGAAGCATTGAAAGGCAACAATGAACGAAATTCTTATTGCATGTAATATGGGAGAAGAAATCCCAGTTTTTTTACACACACACACCCCCTCCCAATACTTTGATGATGCAAAAGTAGGTAATGAAAATATATCCACAATCTCAAGGTTATTCTTTCAAATATGATGAAAGAATAACCAAGCTAGAAAAGGGACTAAGTAACTACGGACTAATATGATGAATCCAACTCTAAGAATAGCCGCGTGGAATGCAAATGGTTTATACAACCACGTCAAGGAAGTTGAACTATTCCTTCACACTAATAAAATAGACATTCTACTTGTCTCCGAAACTCACTTCACCCGGACTTCTTTTGTCAAAATAACAGGCTTTACACGTTACCATACGGTACACCCAAGCAACAAAGCTAGAGGAGGCTCGGCAATCCTTATCAAAAACAATATTGTACACCAGGAGGAACCAAAAATAGAAGAAGAAAAAATGCAGGTAACCACGATAGAAGTGCGACTCAAAAATAAAAACGTCAAAATAGCTGCAATATATTGTCCCCCTAGGCATAACTTGAAAAAAGAAGACTACATTGATCTCTTTAAATCCTTAGGAAATAACTTCATAGTGGGAGGAGACTACAATGCAAAGAACACTTACTGGGGCTCCCGTTTAACCACGACCAAAGGCAAAGAATTATATCAGGCAGCGACCACACTTAAGTGCGACTTCCTTTCAACGGGAAGGCCTACTTACTGGCCATCAGATTCAAATAAAACCCCCGACCTAATAGACTTTTATGTAAGTAGAGGAATATCAAGTGGCTACATCCACGTAGACGATAGTGATGACTTGCCCTCAGACCACTCGCCAGTTATTGTGACTATCAGCGAAAAAGTTATTATAAAAGAAAATCCTCCAAACTTATCGAATAAGAAAACTTGCTGGTCCTGCTTTCGGAAGGCGCTTCAAACATCAATTAATCTGGACGTCCCCCTGAAAACCTCACTACAACTAGAAGACGAACTTGATCTGTTCATAAATAACATACAACAGGCAGCCTGGCAAAGTACCCCAGTAAGCCAAAACAACAATTATTGTGATTTCAAATTAAAATCATACCCACTCCAAGTCAGAAATCTATTGAATGAAAAACGAAAAGCAAGGAGGACATGGAAGAATGATCGAACTCCTGAAAACAAAACTGTTCTTAACAGACATACTAACAACCTCAAACGTTTGTTAAAACGCTGCAAAGTCCTTGTCACATGGGTTTATTATTCTATTATTTTATTGGTCTACAAAAATGCTGGCTGTTAATTTATTGTTTCTTTGATGTAAAATAATTGAAATGGCTATTTCTGGTGGTTTCCACAAATTTTGGCCCCCAGAACTTGCATTAGGCACTACGCTCCTTTTTTTTCAAATTACCTTTGATCATTGATTGTAACATTCAATCGTCTTGATCCACGTGTTGACACTTTTTCTAGTGTTATTATACAAATTGATGGTGATTTCAGACGATTTCGCAGGTTTTTGACTCATAAAATTTTGGGAGCTGAACATCTGGTACAACCTCAATTTTCCACTCCTTGGTCAAAATCGACTTCATATTCGGTCTTCTCGTCCCCCAAAACACGGAAAACAATACCTCAAAAGCTCATTTTACTAACATGTTACTAAAACACAAAAAGTACCTATTTTTATACACATTTTCACTCATAACTCCCCTGGATATATTCCAATCGGGCTGAAAAGTCTCGGGACACAACTAGGGCCCAAACGGAGCATGTGTGCGAAAGAACGATTTTTTTAGACCGAAAATGAAGCCTGTACACGTGATACGGCGTACGGCGGACGGACATTGCATTTTTGGAATCTACACACCTTGAAACGGGAAAAAAAAAATTTTGAGGGGGTGTTATAAAAATTTTTTGCTGAGCGAATACATAGGTGTATTATTCACAGAATAATAAACCAAAACCGTGGAAAATGAATCAGTCGAACATTTCTTGAGTAACCTTACTGCAGAGAAAGATACGGAGTATTCTCTCTACAAGGTAACCAAAAATATGAAACAACCAGTAGTCCACTCTCCCCCAATCAAAAAAGATGATGGATCATGGGCCCGAAGTAACCAAGAGAAAGCACTACTATTCGCAGACCATCTCTACAAAACCTTTCAACCATTACAAAAGCAGACCTCAGACGAAAATACGACAAGGACAGTAAAGTCGGATGAACTTGAAATTGTACCTGTTACACTGAAAGAACTTAAGAATGAAATAAAGAATAACATCAATGCAAAAAAGACACCCGGATACGACCTCATAACAGGTCGAATAGTAAAAGAGCTCCCTGAAAAGGCTTTAATAAAATTACTTCACATTATCAACGCTACGTTCAGGTTGAAACACGTACCAACTCAGTGGAAAGTGGCGGAGGTCATAATGATTCCCAAGACAGGAAAGTCACCAAACAAGAAGACAGGATATCGCCCTATATCCCTCCTCCCTGTCATGTCAAAGCTCTTTGAAAAGTTGCTGCTTAAACGGCTCAAACCAATAATAGAAGATAGAAATCTGATTCCAGATCATCAATTTGGATTCAGGCAACGCCATTCTACAATAGATCAAGTTCATCGCATCACTAACATCATAGAAAAAGCCCTGGAAGGCAAAAAAATTTGTGCCAGCATTTTCTTAGACGTAGCGCAGGCCTTTGACAAGGTTTGGCATGAGGGATTAGATTACAAATTGCACAGGGATCTCCCAAGCCAATATCATGTGCTCCTAAAATCCTACCTTGAGAACAGATATTTTAGGGTAAAGCAAGGGGACCAATACTCTCGCCTGAACCCTATAAAAGCAGGGGTCCCGCAAGGCAGTGTTCTGGGCCCTGTACTCTACTTACTGTACACACGGGACTTACCACATCAAGAAGACACTACTGTTGCTACATTTGCAGATGACACGGCTGTCCTCTCTGTAGGAGATGACGTGGAAATCGCAACTAACAAACTCCAGACCTCAGCTGACAAGATTGTCAAGTGGACTAAAATGTGGAGAATGAAGCTGAATGAATCAAAGTCAGTTCACATCAACTTCACAAACCGGAAAATCTCGGCCTTGGAAGTAGAGATCAATTCAAAAAAAAAATACCGTACACTAACTCAGTAAAATATCTAGGGATGAACCTTGACTCGAAACTAAATTGGAACAACCATATAGAAAAAAAGAAACAAGAACTAAATATAAAGTTTAGAAGGATGTACTGGCTGATGGGAAGGAATTCTCTTCTTTCTCTCCACAACAAGTTGCTTCTATATAAGCAGGTACTTCGCCCCATCTGGACCTATGGGATACAGCTGTGGGGCTGTGCGAAAAAATCGAATGTCAAAAAAATTCAAACTTTTCAGAACAAACTACTGAGAAGTATAGTTGGAGCTCCCTGGTACATGCGAAATGATGATTTACATCGAGACATGGGAATAGAGACTGTGAACGAAATCATCACCAATTACGCGAGGAAGCATGAACATCGCCTCCACAATCATGAGAACCTGGAGATGCTCAACGTTCTGAATAACGAGGGAGAACTTCGGCGACTCAATCGAAACAAACCACTGGACTTAACTGTGCTGTGCCATTAGTGAGTGCAAGTGTAACCCAGTGTCCCTGACTTTGCTCCAAAAATAGGCTAGACTTTATTGGAATTCTGCCTAACAGTGAGCTTGACTAATATGAAACTAAATATTGCTAGATGAAATGTATATATTATTTTCAGTTGCAATAAATAAATATCACTAGTAAAAAAAAAAAAAAACAATCTCAAGGGAGAAAAAATACAGCCACCCAGATTAGTTGAACAAATACTAATATCTAATCATCAGAAGTCTGAATCAGACTCTGTGAGTTTTACTGGGGAGGAGGTGGGTGAAAAGGTGTGGTTGTCACCAAATGGAGCCCACCTATTTACTTTGATTTTAATGAAACGATGATTAAATTTATTTGTCAAGTTAATACAATGAACCAACACCCAGGAGGTTATGCTATAAATATACCCAACATTAAAAACCGGTTCCTGTAAGATCACGAAGTTGATACCTCGAGTGTGGTTAGCACTTGGATGGGTGACAGCCGTGACACGGTGACATGTCTAATATGACCCAAGTCACCATGTTGGGCGAACCCCTCTCCACCCAATCAGGTCGCATTCTGATCCTCTCATTGGAGGCAGCTGGCAAGGGTAGTCGGACGAAAAGCCCCAGTCTTTACTTTATACCCAACATTGATACTATCCAGTACAAAGCACGGCTCATCTAGGATGTGTGGCTACGTGGCAGCCCAGCAGTCACGTCATTCTCCCTTCCTAATCCTCAAGACAAAGAGCAAGAGCAACTTCGCAATGAAAAACATTTATTTTAGCACACGTTCTTGAGCTGCATCATGGAACGAGGAGGGCAACGCTACGCCTCCAGGTTGGAGGATTATGAAGATTAAATGGAACCCCTCCCAACAGTCCTGGAAGATGAGTCTTCAGAAGCACACCCACTCCACTATCACACCCCATATCACATCCTGCTTTGGTATGGATAAAATCAATTTGAATAAACTGTTGTTTACTGAACAACAAATGGTGTGTTGCACAAGATAGTATTAATGTGGGGTGTACTGATAACACCATAAAACTATACACTAGGCCTCCCTCCGCCTTTTCCATAATCAACCAAATATTTTGTGTGTTTACATGAAAATATAAAAAAAGGTTATAACTCACATATGCATAATAAAAGAAATTGATAATAACTGTATGTAGTCAATAATCGGTTTTTTTCCAGTTCAATCCCTTGCGGCGAAGTAGTGGAAATCCATAGCAAAAAACTACAGGATAAAAATAGAATAGTCTATTTCCACGTAAACTAACAAACTGTAGACCGGTTTCGGTTGTTAAACCATCATCAGTACACAATAGAAATCTAGTAAATCTATTGTGTACTGATGATGGTTCAACAACCGAAACCGGTCTACAGTTTGTTAGTTTACGTGGAAATAGACTATTCTATTTTTATCCTGTAGTTTTTTTCACATTCAAAAGGCACTTTCACCTTCTAATGTCCAGGTAAAAATAAAAGTAAGCACACCATTGGAAAGCTGAGTCAGGTGTCGTTCCAGAGACTTTACAGGTGCTAGAGATTTTTTTAGTAGACCTATTTTTCGCAAAATTTCGTTTTTATAATTTTGAGTAAATTTGAGCCCCATAGTAAATTTTTTGGTGACTGCTAGCTAACGTTGAGGGGAGTAACTGACGTTAAATTTATTGTAGACTTCAAAATGGGGTTATTGTAGCTAGGAAATGTTGAAATCAAGGCAAAAAAGGAGATTTTCGGCTATAAAACAGTTTTTCGACGAAATAACTTTAAAATCTATTTCTCTGTTAAAAATCATTAGGTCTAGAGCCCCTTGTTTCAGTAATTTTCTCCATTTCATGGGTACTTTCACTCAACTTTTTTTGTCAGGCTCCAGAACAGAAGAGTCAAAAACAAATGTCAAAAATTCATGTACTCTTGGACATACTGCAATAGTGTACGTTGTTCAAAATGTGTTAAAACGTATTAAGGGCAATAAATTGTTGAATTTGAGGTTTTTCTTTGGTGCTTGGACCAGATCTGTATCTATATTATAGTTGGACTCCATAACAACATTCCCCACCATCCAGTTACACCGTGAAGGAGGAAAAAAGCTCACACAACAATCATGTTGGTGGGGCATTCCCTAAATTGCCAATATCATACTTTTAGCCGCAATGTTGCATCCTCAAATTTATACCATCTACTAGCTCTCTCAATTTAATTTACGATTTGTTCTTAATATTACGCTATAAAAAAAGTCAAGATATCTGATAATGTTTTGAATTGAAGTTGTGTAAGTAGGTACTTACATTACTGCACAAATTCACTAACATTGCCATGAAGCACTTCTATTCTTATGTTAAAATACTAAATCTAAAGTACTCACTTCTGACATTTCATGGATAAGAAGTATTGGTATAGTGAGTGTGGTGATATCATTTGAGCAAGCACATTTCATTATATTTCTGAGTCCCAATATAGCAGGGTGACGAGATGTTATGTCTCCTGCAAACATTGAATCCACTGTGAAATCAGATCAAATAAATGAGCGCCAATTATTTTACAGAATAGCAATAAGTTTCTGCCACTGAGTCTTGGAAAATAGTATTATAACCAATGGCTCGGACAAAGAACATTTGTAGCTAAATAGATTATTTTATCAGTCAGTCCTAACCACTGCCCATAATATTTGGAAGGAACAATCAAGAACTGTTACTTTTTCAAGGAAAACATTTTTCACTATTCATGAGTGAATGTCCCACAGACCTTAGTGAGATTATTATTTGTGAGCCTTTCTGCTCTAAATCTCAAATTTCCAGCTCATTATCAATGGTTTCGGTGATTAGGCAATTCTAGTGGGCAATTTCGGAATGCGGATGGTAGATTCCTGAAAAGAGGCTTGTGGAATATGGAAAAACGGGGTGGATTTGTCGAATTCCGAAAGTCGGGTTCCGAGGGTGGGAAGAGTGTCCCTGTGCTTTTTAAATTCATATGGATGTTCTCTCAGAATTTATGTGGAAGCTTTTTCCAGCAAATTAACCTGATTTCGTTAGTAAAGGAAGTATTTCTGAAATGAGTGGTACAAAATAGTTCACTGAAATAGACCATTTTAAGATCAATGAGCCCAGAGTTTTTCCATGCAAACTTATGTATTTCAGGGCACTGAATTAATAATTGAAGCTAACAGGATTAAGTGTGCACATGATTATATTAATTTGTATAAATATCTTGACATCATTCGAAAACCTCTTAATGGGACTGGGGCACAGTAAGCTAGCAGTAACTAAATACATCTAACATTAAAATGGCTAGCAAGCTTTTGGGATGAAGGGAAATAGTGAAGGTGGCTGATCCGACGGTGTTGAACTTGGCTGGTGGGAAATTAATACAAACTAGCAAGCAGGCGGGAAATTGATATATTTCATTACTTCTATTCTGTCTTCACTTGCTGACACTCAGTTTCTCCAATCTACTTTCTTCATATCTTCGTTTCTCTTTTCCATTTAAATTTCCATACAAAATGTGTGAGAAGTTGGCAAGCAAGGAATGGGCAATTTTCGTGGGTTACAAATTCTCCTTTTTTGACAAAGTTCTGTTCAATAACGGATATCAATACTTATTGACCACATAGTCAGGTGTTTATGTCAGAAAGTCTACCTAAACTCATAACACAATATTTACACCAAAATTTAAAAGAAATCCAACATTTAGACACTAGACTATTAGGATGCAGAGTGGCTTGTCTTTTTCTTGTTATCAAATTGTTAAGGATATTTCGAGATGAATATTCCACATAACAGTATCAAAATCATCACTGTTGGTTGGTATAGTGTGAGAACATTGATTCATTTAATAAGCTTTTTGCGAACGAAGGAAGCAATAAATTATGAGCGCCTACCTAAGTGTGAGTATAGATATGTACTGTACATTCATTCAAAAATTATTTATGATTTGGGATGTTGTGGTGGGATACTCTAAATAGTAATTCAAAGTGTTCTAAAAAATTTAAATCTATCTCACGACAAAAGTAAGCTAGAAGGTGCGAAAATGCCACTACCATAAGCTGAAAAGAATTTAGAAAAGAAGAAGTTAGAAAATCACTACCAAAAGCTAAAAAGAATAAGGCCACTGTGATCCATTGTTATGTGACGCCCTCTATTCACCTTGGTTATTTAGCTCTGTTCCAGTGAGGGCTTTGTTATGACATAAGATGGACTTTTGAGCTGAAAAATCGCACGGGGAGGTCCATATAGCTAGAGTTGGAAGGGAGAACAAAAGTAGGTACCTAGTTATTCTTCATCCATTCTATAATTATATAGGTCTGGACATAATATTTACCAGACTTGAGGGAGTCATCGGCTACCATATGGAAAACAACATGAACATCAGAGAGGTTTGAATGCCTCGTTATAAAAACATCACCAATTTGAAGATACTTTGTGCCACTCTTCCTGAACTGGAAAAAAAACGCTGATAATTTTCAGCTGGTTACAATAATACGACCTATATATCATTCAACATACTGAATGAACGAATTAGACAGAAATATCACATAGCTTTAATTCATAAAATACGTAGGTACATATAAACTGACAAACACTATGTAAAATTGAACACTAATAACAATAAAGGTAAACTAAACACATCAAGAAGGCTTTTCACTTGGATACCTATATTATAATATCCAATAAAGGTATCGATAAATTGAAATACATGAATTACTTTCAATAATCTATTGTTAGGATTGAATAACCCATTTATAGACTGAAATCACCAACAGCTTGATATACAAATGAAATATTTGTTTAATATAAATTGAGGATGTGGGTCTGGTTTGTCCGATAGTATCTTGAGCTCCCACTAGGTGGAGTCGATATGCAGAAATACTCTTCTCTTGACAACCTTTCAAGGGATAACGACGTCGAGCAGTCACATTCATGAAGTAGCCATATTAACGATAGATCGGTAAAGGAAGTCTCTCGTGTCTGTGAGTTCCCTCGCCTTTGCCCCTAATCAAAAGTGTTTAGTTAATCTCCGCCTCGCGGACTAGTCGTTATTTATATTTTCCGCCAAATCAAATCCTACCGCCCTGCAGTTTAGGTAATTTTGGTGGTGACCAAGGAAAAATCCCGGGCTCTTACCGCCATGACGACCACCAAAAGCGAGCGTTTTAAAATTGTCAATTCATAGCATTTACCCTTCATTTCCTTCCCTCTCCTACCCTACCACCACCACCACCTCCTAATAGGTAACTACACATAAATATTCATCTCTATCACGCTTCGCTTTAGGCGACTGAACCAGCCAACTTGTGGTAAGTCAAATTTTTGTTATCCACCCGTTTTGCTATCAAAGTTTTTCACCCACATTATTTGCGCCCCTCCCCCGACGCTGGTCCTTCAAATAATATCAAAATTCTTCCAACCGCACAACCAGAAATTATGGCCCTTCGAACCTGAATTCCGTGAGATTAACTGGGAATCGTTGCCTCACCGCATGAGGGAATTAATCTTGAATCCTGCTTGGGCAGGTATCGTTTTGTCTAGTCTGCGCCCTTCACTAAGCCTCTTCCTTTTATCAAGTTCAATGTGTAGGCTAAACCTTGCACCCTTCTTGACTATAGAAAATTCTTGAAGTTTCCGCACCACACCCAAGAGAGTCAGTAGGTACCAGTTGTTATCACATTGTTTACATAGCATCTTCTAATTTGTTTTCCACACATTTATTTATATCGCACGTTTCGCTGTTTTCCCGCAGATACTGTTGATTCTTTCCCATTGCCAAAATGAATGCAGAAGAAATATCTGCTAAAAAGAATCTCCTAGCTCAAACTATAAAGAAAAAAAGATGTATTTCGCTAGAATGCAGGAAATCTACGATTTAAGTCTCACAGCCACAACTGAAAATAAGGCGTTTCGCTCTAAGGCTAGATTAGTCCAGGGAAGAGTTCGTAATCTGCACTGATAAAATTAATCAACTTTCTTTAGAACTGAATGAGAAGTCTGTCCCCACCTACAAAGAAGTTGATGCATTTGATGAAATGTATTCTACCGCTAATGACGCACATTTGATGTTTGAGGAGAGAAAGGCAGCAGCTTGGGAATCTTTAGGACAAAAATCTAGTCGGTTTGCACTTCCATTTGACCAACCGCAGAAAACTACCCGCTGACTCTCAAAGCACTCGTAGATAGATTTGAAGACAAAAGATCACATGGGTCCATGTATCTGGATAAATTACTAAATTTCAAAAAGCTTCAGACAGAGTCTGAATCAGGCCTAGAACAATTTTTAAGTAGTTTCGCAGAACCTGTAAACGCATTGAAGCAAATTAAAATACACGACCTCGCCGATTTTCTATTCCTACATTTAGGATTGAAACGTTTAGATTCAGCTACCGCACGTGCTTTTGAGGACAGCAAACGTTTTAGAACAGATATTCCAAAATTTGATTCTCTTGTCGCATTTGTTTATGAGCAAGCTAAGATTTTAGGGCGTAGCAATGACTCGAAAAAACCTTCAACTTCCAATGGGAAAACGCAATCGCAAACTAGTACGGCTATTCCTTCTGGTAAAAATTCTCAAAATTTCATTATTCATTATTGACGCAGGAACCCAAGTCGAGTGTAGTTATGTCGCAACCCGTACCTACCCAGAAGGCCGCCTCTGGTGGTGGTAGTGGATGTACACTATGTAACAGTGGGGCTATGCATTTCCCCTAACATTGTCCGGAGTTCAAGGAAATGAAAGATGATGATAGGTGGAGTTACGTGAAATCCAAAAATCTTTGTTTCAACTGCCTCTCAAGCCAGCATATGATTTCCGCTTGCCAGTCCTCTAAGGGCTGCCAGATGAGGGACTGCAACAAAAGGCACCATAGTTCACTCCATAGCACTTTTGAATCCCAATCGCAAAATCCTGAAATTCCAGTCGTAGCGCAATCGCAACAATTTTGTTCCACTGATGTGTCTACTGCTTTCAATTTGCCTTCAACAGTTCTCCTCGCAACTGTTACTGTCCTTGCCAAAGATTCTCATGGAGAGATGCAAGAAATTCGAGGCATTTTGGATGGTGGCTCTCAATCGCATTTTCTCACACACAAAGTTTGTTGGAAATTAGGGCTCGCCATGGAACCAATCCGCACCGTTGTAAAAGGAATAGGATCTTCTCCCCTCACTGTTTCCGCATCCACTGTTCTTAATTTTTATTCGCGAGTTGATCCTTCACACCATTACATTGCACATGCACTTGTTGTTGAGCGCCTGAGTGACCGCATCCCATCTGCACCAGTCTCTGTGCAGATTTTTCACACCTAAAAATGTACTGCTCGCAGATGTCAATTTTCATAAGCCACATGAGGTGGACTTACTGACTGGTGCCGAACTATGGCCATTGATACTCGGTACACGCAAAATTTCGGGTCCTCAAGATACGCCCATCACAATGGAGACTACACTGGGTTTTGTAGTTATGAGTCGCACCGCAATTGAGTTTCAGTTTTTCATGGAATCGCATGTCCGCAACAAGGATGGAACCTTCACTGTTCATCTTCCATTCCACACTGCACCTGATGTTTTAGGATCCTCTAAGGGAGCTTGTACCTCGAAATTTCTCTCGCTCGAATGTAGGCTCCTTCGCAAACCACCCATACATAAATTATGCGCAAACTTGATTGCGGAGTATCTTCAAGACGGTACCGTTTCTGGAGTTGGCCAAGTCTCAGAAGTAAATGATGGATGCGCCTATTATTTAACTCACCATGGGGTTTATCGCACAGGTCATCCAAGCACACCACTCTGCATTGTTTTTAACGCATCTGCACCCACTAGTTCGTCCTTTTCGCTGAATGACATTCTATTCGTGGTTCCAAAATTACATGCGGAGATCTTCGTCGTTTTGATTCTCTTTCGTCTCTTCCGCTTTGTTTTCACTGCCGACGCTAAGCGAATGTTTCTTCGAATCAAGGTCGCCGACCCACACCGCAAATTTCAACGTTTCATCTGGCGATCAAATCCTAGTCAGCCTCTTCAAGTTTTTGAAATAAACACCGTCGTTTTTGGAAACACGAGTTCGCCTTATCTCGCGATCAGCACAGTTGAACGATTGGCAGAGTTAGAACAACAAAATTATCCTCTTGCTGCTGCTGTTGCTAAGAGGGATAGATTTGTAGATGATGTCGCCACATCAGCGAATACCGAAGAAGAGATACTCGAACTGTATGACCAACTGAGTGCAATGTTCGGGTCTGGTGGTTCTGAACTCTCAAAATGGAATTCAAACTCTTCAAAACTCATGGAAAAAATTCCCCAAGACGCTCGTCTGTTATCTTCAGTTGATTTTGATCACGATTCAGCCTCCAAAGTATTAGGAGTCAACTGGGTGCCACAAAATGATGTGCTTTCCTGCGTCGTCGATGTCCCTGAGTCCCTCAACACCAAGCGCAAAATTTCATCGCTGACCATGAGCATATTTGATCCTCTAGGATTAATCGCACCAGTGACCCTAATCGCAAAGCTCATTCTCAGGGAACTGTGGAAAAATAATATTGGTTGGGAACCTCCTAAAGCAATTTTAAACCAGTGGCTCACCTTCAAAAATGCACTTCCGCTATTGAGTCAAATCACTGTTGATCGTCATGTGGGAATAGTCAAAAACACTCATACTTCCTTGATTGGTTTCGCTGACAGCTCTACCAAAGCATACAGTGCGTGCATCTACATCCACACAGAAATTGAAAATCAACCGCCAGTTGTCAAGCTATTGTGTGCCAAGTCCAAAGTGGCTCCCAGGCAGGTCGTTACAATTCCTTGTTTGGAACTATGTGCAGCGCTGCTCTTATCATATCTCATGAGAGCCGTCCTCGATAATTTCGAACCATGCCACATCTTTGATTCAGTAACAGCATTTTCTGATTCACGGGTTACCCTTCACTGGATTCATTCAGATCCATCTCGATGGAAAATTTTTGTTGGAAATCGCATAGCACAAATTCATGCGAATTTAGGTCCTCAATACTGGTGCCACGTACCTGGGTTGAAAATCCCGCAGACGTGCTTTCACGTGGTATCTTGCCTGATGGTCTTCTTCAGCATCCGCTCTGCTTCAACGGTCCGTCATGGTTATTGGAACATGAGTCTCATTGGCCTGCAGCTGAAAATGATCCCCCAACCTATGTTCCCGATGAGGAAGTCAAGGTCACAACGTTTCTTACCTTGACTCCTCCACAAAATTTCCTAGCACCAACTTTGGATCGGGTCTCATCATTCAGGAAGTTACTTCGTACCACCGCTTATTAGAGCATGCACTCGCTCAAATCTGAGAATGCCTTTCATAAAGAAAGAGGAACTTCAAAAGGTCACTGAATTTTGGATTTGCCACATGCAGGCACAGTACTACAGTGACGACATATCCCGCCTACGCAAGGGTAAATCAATTACAAGCAACATCCGTCACCTTGATCCATTTTTGCATGAAGGTCTCATTAGGGTGGGGGGTCGCTTACTAAATACCAAACTTGTCATTCAGCCAGAAGCATCCAATACTACTTCCCTCAAAAGGTCATTTCGTGGAACTGCTGATAGATCATTACCACATAGATTTACTTCACGCAGGTCAGCAGCTGATACTTTCACATTTATGCCATAAGTATTGGATACCTTGTGCAGTTACTCGCATTCGCACCCGTATCCACTGCTGCAACACCTGTTTCCGCGCTCGTCCCAAGTC
Source organism: Leptopterna dolabrata (assembly GCA_954871275.1). Taxonomy (NCBI): domain Eukaryota; kingdom Metazoa; phylum Arthropoda; class Insecta; order Hemiptera; family Miridae; genus Leptopterna; species Leptopterna dolabrata. The sequence goes on along the minus strand of OX940974.1, from coordinate 91,457,728 downwards.
AACCATTCCCAAGATGGCTACCCTACCGGGGTTTCGAGTTGAGTGCTGCCATCCATTTCAGCGCACTGGTGTGGATTACACTGGACCTTTCACAGTCACACCCCAACACCGTCGAGTACAGTGAGTCTTGACAAAGGCATATGTCTGCTTGTTTGTGTGTTTCGCTGTCAAGGCAGTACACATTGAGCTTGCATCTGACTTGAGCGCCGAGTGTTTCCTAGCTGCCTACAAACGTTTTCTATCCCGTAGAGGTCCCGTTCACTGTTGGTTTCAGATGGCAGGACAAACGTCATTGGGGCTCGCAGGCAATTGAGTGAACTCGACTCGTTGATGAATTCAGCATCCTTCCAATCAGCTGTTGGAGGAGAACTTACATCTCAAGGAGTTGAATGGAAATTCAATCCCGCCTCTGGACCATGGTTCGGCGGACTCGGGGAGTCCAACATCAAGAGCTTCAAATCGCACCTTCATCGCTTTATAGGAGAGCAAGTACTCACTTGCAAAGAACTCAACACGGTTCAAATTGAGGCCGTGATGAACAGCCGACCACTGTGTGTCCTGAGTAACGATCCATACTCACCAGCCACGCTCACTCCAGCCCATTTTCTCGCATCGGGAGCATCTCTCAATCATCTTCCTGCACAGAACGTAAGATATGTCCAGCTGAACCACCTCTCTCGTTACCAGATGCTTGACCGCATTGTTCAAGATTACTGGGAACGATGGTGCAGACAATATTTGCATACCCTTCAATCACACGCCAAATGGACCAAGAACACCACGCCAATCCAGGAGGGAACCGTCGTGGTTCTGATGTGAGATAATATACCTCCACTGCGTTGGCCACTTGGAGTGGTGGAAAAAGTCTACCCAGGAGCCGACGGGTGTGTTAGGGATGTGAGCTTGCACACTCGATCTGGAACATGCTGTCGCCCAGTGAGTAAAGTGTGTGCTTTGCCCACACAATAATTTGTTGTTATGCATTTCTCTTGTTGTTAGTTATTGTTACTTATTTGCATGAATTCACTAATTACTATTAACCATGTTATGTTTTGTCCAATAATTGCATGTTAAATTTCACTACCACTTAGACAGTACCTTCCAGGGTGGGGGGTATGTTTTACCCGATAGTACCTTGAGCTCCCACTAGATGGAGTCGATATGCAGAACACTTATCTTGATAATCCCCGCCTTCTTTTCAAGCGATAACGACGTGGAGCAGTCACATTCATGAAGTAGCCATATTAACGATAGATCGGTAAAGGAAGTCTCTCGTGTCTGTGAGTTCCCTTGTCTTTCGCCTCCAATCAAAACTGTTTAATTAATCGCCGCCTCGCGGACTAGTCATTATTTATATTTTCCGCCAAATCAAATCCTACCGCCGTGCAGTGTAGGTACCTATTTTGTTGGTGACCAAGGGAAAATCCGGGGCTCTCACCGCCGCGACGACCACCAAAAGCGAGCTTTTTAAAATTTTCAATTCATAGCATTTACCCTTCATTTCCTTCCCTCTCCTACCCTACCACCACCACCACCTCCTAATAGGTAACTACACATAAATATTCATCTCTATCACGATTTGCTTTAGGCGACTGAACCAGCCAACCTGTGGTAAGTCAAATTTTTGTTATCCACCCGTTTTGCTATCGAAGTTTTTCAACCACATTATTTGCGCCCCTCCCCCGACGCTGGTCCTTCAAATAATATCAAAATTCTTCCACCCGCACAACCAGGGTCAATTTGAGTTATTGTTTTTTGAGTGGAAATAGCAACAAAAAAGTATGTAAAATCACCAAAGTTGACACAGAATAGTTAGTTGAGACGGGAAAGATCATAAGGTAGTCAAAACCATTTTTTATCAACAAAAAAGTCAGGTCAAATTTTAATAAATTCCCAAAAGTGGTATGGAATGGTAACGAGACAGAAAAAGACCATTTCATTTTGTCATTTGCTTGTTAAAACTCAACTAGGTATTGAATCATTCGAGTGAGGAATTGCGAACGCCTCTCTAAACCTCAATAAATCTTTCTCATTATCATTATTAAAATTACCAAAACCTTTTTTTGTAGAATTTTTGAAGTTTTACAAAAAAATTCTTAGAACTTCTACAAAAAACTTTTTTTTGTTGAAGTTCTATAATGAGAAAGAGCATCATTAACATGAGCATGAATCACACCCTGCTGATTAAAATCACGCATCGTTTTATGAAATCGAATTTGTTGTTAGGAGATACCTACACTTTGAGCGCAAGGAAAGAAGGTCATTATAGATATTATTTATTGATATGTGTACTTCTTGATGAAGGTAACGATGATGTAGAAAGTAGGGAGGTACTTGGTGGCCAGTAGGTAGGTACCAATAAGAATATTCGTAACCATTGCTGTTCATGAACGACAGCTCCAGCTGGGGAATTACTGAACCCATCAGGAGCCTGTTTCTAACTGCCTTCTAAATTTGCATCTCAACTAGCTGTGTTGCCCGTCGCCGACGGGTAGAACTCGGGGTGGGTCCATGTGAGTTTGTTACCTCTCGCAGAAGTAAACCTCCTTATGTCCTTCCCTGGTCATAGAAACATTTAAATACGCGAGATGGGTTCGATCCATTGAGCTGCTTTTGAGAATTTAATTTTTTTATGTTTCGGCTTCCCTATAAACCCCCACCCCTATTCATCAGATCCGGGAGTGAATCCCCCTATGTCCTTCCCCGGTCATAGAAACATTTAAATACGCGAGATGGGTTCGATCCATTGAGCCGTTTTCGAGAATTTAATTTTTTTATGTTTCGGCTTCCCTATAAACCCCCACCCCTATCCATCGGATCCGGAAGTAAACCCCCCTATGTCCTTCCCTGGTCATAGAAACATTCAAATACGCGAGATGGGTTCGATCCATTGAGCCGTTTTGGCGTGATTGAAGGACAAACAGAAAATCATCTGTAACTTTAGTTATATAGATCTAAGGATGTTTCAGGGAAAATTTGGCATAAGCTCGGAAGTATTTTACAACCTAATATGCAGGATCTCCTCATTAATGCATTCTTTTGCACAGTTATGGACGTTTCAAAGGTATTATGTACAGAATCTGCTCTAGAAAAGATTATCCCGTCAACAAAATTAAGCTGTTGTGGAAGATTTATTTTTTTTTTTTTTTAATTGCGGATGCCAACTACAATAATTCATAACAAACCACTGCATTAAATATTTTTTCTTTTATACACAAAAATAAGTGTAACAACCCAGCTTTGGTAAATGTATTCAATCAGGTAACACAAAATTGTACAAAGTTCTGGTTTTTAGTTTATTATTCTGTGAATAATACACCTATTTAATCGCTCAACAAAAACTTTTTATAAACAAAATTTTTTCTTTTACGTTTCAAGGTGCGTAGATTCCAAAAATGCAATGTCCCTCCGCCGTACGCTGTACGCCGTCCACCATATCACGCATAACTGCGTCATTTTCGGTCTAAAAAGTTCGTTCTTTCGCACACATGCTCCACTTGGGCCCTAGTTGTGTCCCGAAACTTTCCAACCCGATCGGAATATACCCAGGGGTGTTATGAGCAAAAATGGGTATAAAAATAGTTTTTTTTTGTGTTTTAGTAACATGAGCTTTTGAGGTACCGTTTTCCATGTTTTTTGGAAAGAGAAGACCAAATATGAAGTCGATTTTGACCAAAGAGTGGAAAACTGAGGTTCTACCAAAGGTTCAACTCCCAAAATTGGTTTTTTATGAGTCAAAAACCTGGTAAATCGTCTGAAATCACCATCAATTTGTATAATAACACTAGAAAATGTGTCAACACGTGAATCAAGACGATTAATGGCACTACCAATGATCAAAGATAATTGAAAAAAAAGGAGCGTGCCTAATTCGTGTATTGGGGGCCAAAATTGGTGGAAACCATCCTATTTCAATTATTTCACATGAAATAAACAATAAATGAACAGCCAACATTTCTGTAGGTATGTCCAATAGAATAAAAAACCCATATGACAAGGATTCGGAATCTACGCACTTGAAACGTAAATGAAAAAATTTTGAGGGGGTGTTATAAAAATTGTTTGCTGAGCAATTACATAGGTGTATTTCATGCTGGATTATGTGCTGATGTCCATTTTTTATACAGTCACACCCAACCTCGATAATTGAGAAAAAAGGGAACGCAAATGGAATACATTTATTGCCCCTTTGCCAATAAATACAAAACCAATCCAAGATAAATTACTACAGTTGCAATATTTTATGGTTTCTCCATTATTTCAATTCGAAAATCGGAGAGCTAAAACACCCCATTTATTTATCAAAATGATGAGGATGCGGTGACGGAATAAGCTGAGTAGGCTAGACATTAATTCAAAAGTCGTGGGAGCGAAGGCAGCCTGTGTACTTCCCTACTGTGTCTTCCCTATTTGAATTTTCTGCTGTTCTTTGTTCTGAGTGTCAGTACTAGGTGCCTCTGTTGTTCTCCGTCCAGAACGCTCGCTGGCCATTATAACATCTCTTTCTTCTCTGTTAAGGTCTGGCAACTCTGTGCTCAAAAACAAGCTGTTGAGCTGTTCAGGGTACTACTACATAAATGTTCTCAAATGCCCCGGAGTAGATACCTTAAGCTTCAAGTTCGTTTATGTACCCATTCCTTCCCTAGTGCCCTAATCTAGTGGGCCTTAATCTAGTGTCTAGCAGGCTTACGATAAATAAATTAATATTGGATTTCTGCTCAACTGATATTCCATGATAAATCAAAATCAGTTCAGTTGGCATGCCTTGGTAATGCGTAAGTTTAGATGGCGTTTCAGGTGGCATTATTCATGTGGTTACAGTACTTACTTGCTGTTCGGAAAAGCTGAGGAGGTTATTATCACAAATGGCATTTATCTTTCGCCATTCAATTCCTTCCTTCACGCATTCCCTAATTGTTTCCAACTGCTCTTCAACAGAGGGAAAATGAAGTTCTGTAGACATTTCACAAATACTGACAAAATCTGAAATAAAAACGGTAGGAGTTACCCTAGGTAAGTAGGTACTTGCGGTTTAAAAAAAATATGGCCACCTTATTGTACAAAACTTGAAAGTAACAGTTTTGCAGAAATTTATTATTTGTAAAAATATTTATGCACCCAGAGTAGAATGAGCATGCATGACTTTCATAATTATTTTCAATCAATATTACCACACTTCAGGATCACAAGGTCATTTTTTTAAATCCTGTTTCATTTTGTCAGGTTGTTATCAGTTTGTGCCTTCATTTGACTCTATTCCTTAGCAGTCATTACATTACAAATCCCCCTTCAGAATCTCCTTTCTCTTGTAGGTACTCTTAATGTATTATATGTATAAATCTACATTTATGGGTTTTGGAAGGAAAGTAAGCAAGACGAAGAATGATGGGAGCACAGGGATCCAACGACCCCACCCCATATCAATGCCCCACCTCAGACCATAATACTTCCTCATTAACCATTACACTCCAAGAGACCTTCTACTTCAAGTAACTCAACCTCTTGCTCCTCCCCCTCCCAAGTGCTATGGCTCCCTTCTCCCCTTCCACCGAGGTTTAAGGGATGGTTTTGCAAGTTCTAGTCATTATTTCATATGTGCAACTGTGTGATTTCTCAACTGACCTACTACGTTGTTTTCTGTTTTGGAAAGAACCTCTTTTTATGGTGATTACCAATTTTTCTAAAATCCAGAAGGGAAAAGAATATTCAGCAGTTAGCTGGATGGGTGAGGAGCACATACTCTACGCCATCTGTTTGTGCCTCCCAGGAACTAATACTCAAGAAGGTCATTTAAGGAGGGGTAGCACTGAAATGAATACCTTTAGTAACTCCTGAAAAGCCCCCAAAATGATTGTCAGAGAGAAGGACAATTCCGCTGAGATCATTAGAATACATCCCAAGAGCAGTTTGCATCCTTTGAGGTTGGCGTTCAAGTTCTCTATAAGGAATGAATTAGACTCTATAAGGTATTTGAAATGGATATAAAGCTATAAATTAATATAATTGTAGCACATTAATGTTGGCATGCAAGGGAAATTTACTTACTCTTCATCATTTGTACGTAGCCTACAGAAATCCATCACATCACCTGAGAGTATTCGGATATTATACATTTGTTTCATTTGAGATCCAAGATGGATAGTGAAACTTTCTTGGAGTGTTTGACCAAAGGTGCTGTAGATTTCATCAATACCCATCGCTTCATTTACAGGAGAGCTTCTACAAATATCAATCAGGTCGATGAACTTGACTGTCAATACATAATACAATGTCTTCTTGATTTTTTATGGGGAACAGACGTGGGTCGAAATTTTGCATATTTCACCTTTGTATCAGTTCAAGATCCTCAAAACCTTCTTTACCAATTTGGAGCTTTAGTATAAGAAGATTTAAGAAAATGATAAACCACTACTGAAACCTTCAGTGTATGGAATGGACGGGAGGTTTTATACTTACAATCCTCTTAGGAAAAGGATCCTCTCCCATGGGAACTTCCAGTCACTTATAAATACATGTGCCTTAGATCTCTGCATGAATCAAGAGAAATTCTATGAGTCTTTGACCCAAATAGGGTAGAGGAGTTTGCCTACAATTAAAAATCAATTGGACAGAGGGCTGTGGGTCCGACATAATGAATAAACTGACATGATGAAGTCTCTCCTTCCAATCTCTCACAACTTGCGATCTTCCCTCTTTTTGAGTATTTTGGATTTAGCTACCTTGGGATGATAATTATGAATTGAGTCAATTTATGGTAAATCCTTGCCACACACGCAACTTGCTCAATTTGAATCCCTTGTGCTGAAAATTTCAGGGATCATGACGGTTGAGCCCCAGATGGTCCCTTATGAATTACAGAACGATCGGATCATTGTATGGCCACTGCGCATGCGGAAACACGAATCCGAGGTACTCAATTTCTCAAGAATAAGTAAATGGCCCGATTTTGTTCAAACTCGGTGGGTAGTTGGGTCTTAGCTTCCAGATGGCCCCCTATGAATTTTTCGGATTACTGACCACAGAAAACAGTGATTTACTCAGAAGGAGTATCTATACAGGAAAGTAATAAACCGTTGCATAATAATTTGCATCGGCTTCTTTTTCCTTGTCATTATTTTATGCTACTGTTTATTAAAGAAGTTTACAAATTTGAGTAGGTATGAATAAAGTTCACTGTATTTTTTTAAATTCATTTTAATTTTTCCTAGGCCACCAAGGCATGCGTATTTGCATGAACTGTGATTCACTAATCATTTTGTCAATATCAAGTTGCCGAAAATTGTAAGCGTAGGTGCTTTGAAAGACTGAAGGCAATTATTTCTGTTTTTTATTAATACCTTCTATTTCCAGTACACTAGTCAAAATGCTTCTGATAGGACTGATTTTGGGGTTAATAATGTTTTTATATCAATGAAATTAATTTTATACAAAGCAAAACATACTATTTACCGTTTCCGACTCATTTCCCTGGAGTAAAATAGAAGATTTTACGAAGAAAAGAGACATTATTATTGCTCGATTGTATTATTGCCCAAGGCACGCCCGACGGAAGGTTAAAAACCATATAGTTACTAAAAATATTGAAAGCATTGCAATACTGTATTTTATTTGAAAATTTGCTAAACAGCTTGTCTGCAAAGAGTCTAAAATTGTACGTGTGAAGAAAAATGGGAGAATCACGTATGTTCCCTTTGAACGTCTGAAGAAATAATACATAATCCTGGGAGGAAATTATAGTTATGTCACGGATTAATAAATTTGATGCCTGGGACCTTACATTGGAGTTATCAGGGGAGAATCGTAACTCAGTTCTAACAACGACATTAACCACGTTCTGTATTCCACCTTCTGACTGTTCCTGATTATTTCTAACTGGAACAGGATAAAGATGATGGATTATTCAATTGCATAAGGTAAGTGTTCTATCGCCTACATGTACAATAAATTGTAATGTCTTTGTAATATGACAAACATATTTATAAACCAAATAGATCTGTTATGTGCTGGAGGGTGGCTCACCTGACTCTCCCACCCGGCAATTTCTATTCCATGCTCCTCTTGATGTTTTTTAGCAACTGCTGTAATGTCGGCTTCAGTTAACCCCAAGCTTAGACCTTCCAAGGCTTTGGACATTTCTACAGTTTGTCTGTTAATGAATCAAGATTCAACGAATTAGATTCAATGAAGCAAGGAACACAGGGATATATGGATTGATTCAGACAGCAAATTGAAACCATGCTGCCTCAGTTTTTACATTATAACTTTATTGGTTAATGATAATGTTCAACTGAACTACTGAATTTACTTGCTTGATAGAGAATCTAGTTCTTCATCACGCTGCTTGACCAATCTGTGTATAACTGTCGCAAAAGTGTGCTCTGTTTGAAGGATTGTATCAAGAGCAGGGGAATGAACTAATTTATGGTAGGCAGCCGAATAAAGCTCAAGATCATCACTATGTTTTTTCCGGTCAGGTCCACAGAGAGCTGCCTGGAAAATTGAAACAATACTATGCACCACAAATATGTCAGGGTCAACATGATGAAATTATTCTAACACTGCATACTGAGCTTCCAAAACTGGAACTCAAGTTATTGGCTTGGGGATCAAAGAGTCTTCATAGACTACTTACTACACAAGCATAATGTTGATGTATAATCATAATGTATGAATCTACAGGGATGATAACGTTCTTGTAGTTTTACCCGTTGCTCGTGTTGTTTCTCTTCGTGTGCGTAATCCTACGTTTTTTCTAACAAAAGCAATTTTCCAATGAGGTAGCAGGTTTTGGCATAAGCAGGTGGCATTTATAAAATTATTGCTATGACAATTTCGGACCAGGAGAGACCAGTCAGAGCAATTCAAAGTTCCAGTAATACAACTTGACCCTATGAGCGCATTTTCAGGTACAATCCTATAACATTTTTGGTGATTTTTTTTAAAGGAATTTTTTAACAAGATCGAACAAAACACAAATATGGCCCACTTCAGTTCATTTTTTGAAAAATCTTATATGGATACTGAAATAATTTTTTCTATATGGCCTACTTCAATTCTTTTTTTGGAAAATCTTATATGGATACTGAAATCATTTTTTCTGTCTCAAAACCATTCTATAGGTCAACTATTGGTGAATTTATCACAGTTTTTAGTAATCTGAGTCATTTTTACCAGTTTTTGACTCGAAACACTCAAATTCGACCAACATCCATTTTTAGAAAAAGCCGACCATCTTTTGTTTCTCCCATTCATTTCTTACGAACGTATTTGAGAATTTCGAATTTTCATCTTTTCGCCAAGGTCAGATTGATACTGTCTGCTGGAATGTAAAAAAATTATATATGTATACCTATATATTTTTCCCCGAAATAAATTATATATATTTAAAAATCGCTGTTTTTCCGACACCTGAAATTCAATACATAAAGGTAAGCAATTATTACTTCAACATTAGTGTTTTAGTGTAGGTACCTAGTAAGTAGGATTGCACACTGGCCTTTGTGTCGAGCATGAACTTGATCATGTGACGTTTATAAGGCTTCCGTAGCGTTTGTAAATTTGTACTGATCGGAACATTCTTAAGAAGATCGATTACAGCTCACTAGCCTGCAATCCTTATGGAAAAGACAAGTGGCAACACTACCAACCTGGCCTCACTTCTGAAAGTTCCTGAGTGGAGATTGCTACACAATACTATCATGTTCTTAATAATATTATGATACAAGTTTGGCAGCAGGGGCCGCCATTACACTCAAAATCCCTAAACTTGCACAGAAAGCTCACGTTCAACCACTTTCTGCACCACACCAACGTCGTCTAGCAAGTAAACCTAGAAAATGTTGGACCACTGACATATTTTTTGCTGTCAATTAGCCAAATCAAATGCGATCGAGCTCAATATCAATAGGAATGATCTAGACATCCTACCGGACATTATGGTACCAACCGATCCAATTTTGGTCCATCTTTCTAGTAGTTATCGTTGAAAACAAAACATTAGGAAACCCGTTATCCCTTATTTTTCCACCTAGAAAGCTCGTTCACATCTCAAATTGAAGAGTTCAACGAAGTGAACAAAACCCAAAATGAAAATCTGAAAAAGGCCGTATTTTGAGGAAGTGATGACCATTTGAAATTCCAACATATGTACGGAGCAACATCAAGCGAAAAACCGTCTAGGAACTCGTTTTGAAAACTTCTGATTCCATGGTTTTCTCGAACATCTGTTTTTGACGGTACCACCACACTTCCACTCCTATATAATAGGAACATGGAAGTGAAATGAGCTTTCAGGGACTAGAAACGTAAAGTCAACCTCATCACGTTCAGAGGGATGGACAAGTTGGAGCTGTACTGTCATAATGGTCAACAAGTATTTTGGGGTTTCTTGGGAGGAGTGAAGATGTGGGTGGAATTGAGCAATGGTATGTGAGTACCTCCTGTAGACTTCTTCAGTATTAAGACCATATTACGTTAAAAAAAAAAGCGTTACTTGGGGGGGGGGGGGGATGCTGCTAATGAACGGTTGACAGGCTCAAAATAATAAGAGAGAAGTGGGGCACATGACGTGATAGGTAGAAAACAGCCACTTGAAAAGGTTGGCCAAGCCGACAAAGAGATCGGTTTCCCAAATGTGTGCAGCCTTTAACCACAGAAAAGTCGGCAACACCAACAAACAGGGTTTTTGTTTTGGAAATGTGGGAAGAGTAAGATTGAGTAGAAGATGACCCCAGGCCGTAGAACGAGAAGTACAAACGGTTTAGTGACTGAAGGCCAAGGTCCTTCTAAATGGACTGTAGAGCCAAAGGAAAAGAGAAGAACTGATATCAGTGTGACATCATTATAGGTACATTACGTTATTTATTATTTATGAAATGTAAGTTACTGGATGTTTTAAGCATTTGCAACAATAAAGATTTATTATTAAAAAAAGAAAAAACAGGTTAAATAGGTACTTAGGTATATTATATAAGCTATATAAGGCTATACCTCAGAATAAGCGTTTTCCCATTTTTTCAAAATATTTTCAATGTTGGTGGCACCATAACTGGCTGCTCCATTGTCGTAAAGGCTCGGAGAAGAGGAGTCACAACCTTCACGATTAGCCTCCATACCTTTGAAAAAATGAAATAGTATTACATAGGTACTTTTTTACTAATTACTTTTACTGCTGACAAATTTTACCATCAATAACTGAACCAGATTCCACTCAATCCCAATTCCCCCAGATACCTATGATGTAGAACACTGACAGGCATAAAAATTTTTTAAAAACTACTAGGTAACTGTGCAGTCCAGGCAACAAAACCCCACGTTCTCTGAAGGTTAAACCAAGAATTGGCTTTATTCTATTTCTCTGGACTCATCAATGTTCTTGGTCACTTACATTTAGGGTATGTTCGGACAAGTACTTCCAAACCACTCGTAACTGACCAAGCCTATTGTCGTGATATCCACCCAGAACATCACTCCTTGTAATATTCAAGATTGTACAAATAATAAACCAGAACGAATGAGGTGGCGTACGTGACCCGCCTCAGGTAAATCCTGAGCTCTCCCACCATCCCTCAACTGCCAATGAGGGACTGGGGGAGAGTGGAAAGGGTCTTATAAAAACCCGCCGTTCTTGCCTGTCATTTCATTCTACGCTCAAACCAAGTCAATGACTTATCTCTCTCCTCGCACGCCTCCTTACCTTTTACCTAAAAGATCCCAGATTGGTGGAACCGGCAAGGTGATAACCTACCTCGAGTGACAACCACTGGGCAAATCCCTCTAGCGTCTTTAGTGGGGGTAACCTCCCTGGCTTCACTATAGGTGTTAACCTTTTAGACACTAGATCCAGCAACCTTCTTCTCCATCTCATCTCACTCACTCTCATTCCCATACCTCACCACTAACTTTATTCTCTTCAAACCACCACACCTATTTTTGGCTGTTCGGACAGCATCAGAACTAGTTCTGAAAGATTCTGAACTAGAAGTGCGAGGTTTCTTCAGAACTGGTAGTTCAAGACATGTGCAGTAGACGTTTTCCCCTGCTACCATTTCAAGATACGTAGAATCCGAAAATCGAATTGAAAAAAATCTGTCCATCTGCCGTCCTTCATTTTTCTCTGAATCTATTAGACAAATTAATGAAATTTGGTACAGGTAAAGATCCCAGTTGGGATCTAGTTGGTCCTCGAAGGTCAGCATTTCTATGAGCTACCACTAGGGGTGAAAATAGGCTTTGAAACTGTCAAAATTTTATTAATAACTCGAAAACTTTACAATGGATTTTTTTGCCCATTTCGAGAAATATGACGTTTTTAGTCAAAAACAAAAAATCACGGTAAGGTTTAGGTGGCTCTAAATGACGTTTTAGACTAAGTGCATAGGATACTTGGCAACTAATTTAAAAAATTAGTATTTTTTTTTAACTTTCAGTAGATAGGTAGGTATTGATAGGATAAGGATACCAACTACCTACTTGAAGGTAAAAGCACTGGTAGCGGCACAGTTAAGGACATTAACGACGTTTTTCATCCAATTCAGAGCATGTAGGTACCTGCGGTTTCGACAACCCGATCAATACTTAGCCCAACTCATCCTCCAATTATGCATCTCTCCTAAAAATTACCAGTTTTAGACAGGGTATGGGATAAGTTTATATCTGTCGGGCGTTGTTATTCTGGTTATCAGTTTTGAACTAGTTCGAAAAGCATTTGGATGGACCGAGTTAGAACTGAAAGTTCTCAACGGTTCTCATCCCCCCTTCTGTTCTATTCATAAGTGGTTCGATTCCGAACTGATTCAGAACTGCTTGTCCGAACATACTTTTAAAAACAGCAATACAGTAGAACCCCTCTTAACCTCCTTGGATTAACCAACCTATCCCATGGAACAGTTTTTTCTCTCTCTTACATTATATATATAATAGCTGGCAGGTAACTCAAACACTGATTGTTTGAAGGCCATTTCCTGGAAAATAAAGTGGGAAGATTCAACGGCACTGGCCGTGATGAACGTACAAAAAGGAGACTTGGCCTTCAAAAATCTTTGAAAGGTAAAAAATAGAAAAAATAGGTAGGTAAGGGATATTTGCAAATAATGCTAAATAATAAGCACATTACGTTTTCAAAGTTTAGGTAACTACTCAAGTTCGTATCGTTCTATTTGTTCTCGTTCGTTTATGTAAACGTACTACATACAATAAAATGAGTTGCAATAACGTCTTATTTGCCTTTTTATCCATGAACCCTGATGATATTGTTGTGAAATAGGTGGTGATAACGTGTAAACAACAGCAATAACAAATTGGACAACGTGTTCGACGGTCAAACAACAACTCAACTTATATTTTCACTGTGTAACAACTGGATAACAGATTCCACATGTGTGGTGTGTCAGAATAAGCGAGTGGAGGTATCATTGCATAACATCATCCCCTCCCCTTCTCAAGAGTATAGTAAGGCCTAAGACGATCAGCATGGACCACCATTCTTTTTCGCGCCGGCGTTACAATGCGGTACATCAGGTCGGAAATCACTTTGACAATTTTACAGGGACCGACCCATGGCAGCTGCAACTTTGGACACCAGCCGACCCTCCGCTGTGGGTTGAAAAACCACACTTGATCATTCGTCTTGAATCTGGGGGCTTCAGTTTTTACATCGTACCGACGCTTTGCTATTTCTGCTGCTTGAAGAAGCTTATTCCTAGCCAAGTCATGGGTGTCTTCCAGTTCTTTTCGTAGGATGTCAGCATAAGTTGTTCGCGGCTGTGGTCCAGGGACAGGTCCGCATAGGAGATGCACCGGGAGAGTTAGCTCTCTGCCCATCAGGAGTCTGGCAGGGGAGAACCCTGTGGCGGCTTGCTCCGTGGCGCGGTAGGCAAGCAGCAAGCAGGGTAGTTTGATGTCCCAGTCTTTCTGATTATTTCCTACAGTGGCTAGGAGGTTCCACAGCGTTCGATTGAAACGTTCAACTAGTCCATCACTCTGGGGTCGCAGGGGTGTCGTCCTTGTCTTGTGTATGCCGAGCAAAGTGGTCACTTCTTTGAAAACATCCGATTCGAAGGTCCTTCCCTGATCTGAGTGCAACTCTCTCGGGACCCCAAAGCGTGATATCAAATGGTCCACCACCCCCTTAGCCACTGTTGGGGCCGTTGCGTCAGGGACGGGAAACGCCTCCGGCCACTTTGTAAAATAGTCTATGACTACAACAATGTACCGATTGCCTCGAAATGTCCGAGGTAGGGGTCCAATCAGATCAACTCCAACTCTTTCAAATGGAACGTCCACTGTATACGTTTTCATTGGTGCTTTTCTGGTTCCCTTCTTTGTGCATTTTCCTCGCTGTCCACATAAGATGCAGCTGGCACAGTATTGGCGAACATCTAAATGCATCCCCACCCAATAGTAGGTCTGGCGCAGGGCTCCTATGGTCCTCCTACAACCAAAATGACCCACTTCGTGGGCATGAGCCACCACTGTTCGCTTGAGTGAGTCCGGGACAAGGATTTGCAAGACATGCTTCGATTCATCAGCTGATTCCCATCTCCTTTTAATGATGTTGTCATCCAGTAGTAACTGAGCAAACATGGCCCATAAGGCCTTCATGCCTGCTCCCAGGTGCGCAACACTATTCCAGTCTGGGCGTTTTCCATCTCTTAGCCATTGGTGAACTCGACTCAAAGAACTGTCATGCAACTGCTCGCGACCCCAATTGATGTCTCCCACATCGAACCTTACCAGTCTCGCATCGGTTGCTTCTCTTACTCTATTGTCTAACCGGTCACAGTAACGACAGTTTGTGTCCACACATGGGCGCCTCGATAAACCATCCGCATTAGTGTGATGAACTCCTTTCCGATGCTCCACTACAAAGTTGAAGGACTGCAAGTGCTGCAGCCACCGCGCTATCTGCCCGTCTGGCTCCCGAAAGGTTCGAAGCCATTGCAAGGCAGCGTGATCAGTTCTGACAGTGAATTCAGCTCCTGAATCTAAGCCATATGCCCTGAAGTGACTGAGAGCCTTCACAAGACTCAGAAGTTCTCGGCGGGTCACACAGTAGTTCTTTTCAGCCTTTGACAGACATCGGCTGAAGTAAGCTAGTACTCTTTCCTTCCCATCTTGCAACTGGGACAGTACTGCTCCAATGGCCTTGTCACTAGCGTCCGTGTCCAAAATGTATCGTCCCGCCGTGTCTGCATGCCCTAACACTGGTGATTCAGTCAGCGCTCTTTTTAGGTCATTAAATGCAACCTGGCAGGCCGGTGTCCAGACAAAAGAATTCGTCTTGTCTTGGAGCGGGTACAGGATCGAGGCTATCTCAGCAAAATTAGGAACAAAACTGCGATAATAGGAGCAGAACCCCAAGAATGTACGTAATTCCTTGGCAGTTGATGGGACCGGCCATGTGCGCACTTTTTCAGTCTTCTTTGGATCAGTTTCTACTCCACCCCCCGAAATCACGTATCCCAAGTACTCGGCGGATGGCCGAAACAAAATGCATTTTTTGGGATTCAATTTCACCCGTTCTTCCCGAAATTTATCAAAAATGTGCTCCAGTTTTTGAATGTGCTCTTCGAATCCTGGCGTGTCAATGAGTACATCGTCTAAATAGACTTTGACTCGGCCTTCACGTAGCTCTGGACGCAGCAACTTTGTCATAGTCCGTTGGAAGGTTGCCGGAGCATTACACAATCCAAATGGCATTACGCGGAACTGCCAGAGTCCGAGTGGAGTGCAGAAAGCAGTTTTCTCACGATCTTCCTCCGCCATCAATATTTGCCAATAGCCGGACTGAAGATCAAGCGTTGAAAACCACATGCTCCCTGCCAAAGCTCCTAACAACTCATCTATGTGAGGGAGTGAATCTCTTTTCGTTACAGCATTCAATTGACGATAATCAATGCAGAAGCGTGTTGACCCATCTTTCTTTTTGACTAAAACTATTGGACTAGCCCAAGGGCTCTCAAAGGGCTCAATTACTCCGTTCTTCTCCATGCTGCTAACCATCTCATCAACCTCATGTCGGCGATGGGGCGGGAGTCGTCTGGGAGCCTGACAGATGGGTGCATGAGAACCCACATCTATTCGGTGCTGGGACCCACTGATGCGCCCTAAATCTGTGCTACTACTGGCAAAAACATCCTCATACTGTAACAAAAGCTTATTTATTTGAGAAACCTGGCTTACAGTCAAACCTTGAGCAGATCTGTCCCGTAGCTCTTTTAGGTGTGATGGTACAGGGTCGCCCTCCCCCAGCTCTCCCTGGCCCAGATTTGTGGCTTCCACTGGTTGGAGCTCTTGGAATCCTGCCTCAGCTAGTGATATTGGCGCAACATCCTCCTGTGTTGATAATCTCCACCGTGTTGATAATCTCTCTACGTTCTTTTCACAAATTAGTGGTGTTTTTCTCGCCGTTTTTGAATGAAACTGTGCAAGCGGTTCCATCAATCCATGGTGAGTACATCGTGCTAATCAACCTTCATTGGAACTGGTCGATTTCTTCTGTTATTTCACAAACTATCATCTGCGAATTTTCCTTGTATAAGTGGAGAAAGGCCGGTGGACTGCCCACTGTCCGATAAAGTGACCTTGGAATTCCCGACGGTTGCCGAGTGGCGCCGGAGTTTCCCGATTCTCCGAACAGGTGACGTCTCCGTCGTGTAATCGCGTAGCGCCTTAAGGTCGGGAGTACTTTCTCCCCGTCATTCCTCCAAGTACTGCGGGACGTATAATCAGCGCTTTAGGCGGAGCAACACCGGGTCAAATACTCGTCCAGTTAAAATCCTACTGATAAAATATCTAAACGATGGGAGAAGATAGTTCAGGCATGCCTAGCAATAAGCGTCCTCGTATTACGCCTCCACCCGACAACACATTCATTTCACGAAATCCATTCGAACCACTGGTCAATCACAGCGATACTTTGCAAGAAGACATGGAACAAGAAAACCCTAAGCCCACAGAAAAGTGTCCCCCCTTGTACGTCTACAATATAGCCAATATCAATCGCTTCATTTCCGAAATCAAAACCTCAAACAACGAAAAGTTCACCTACAAGACAGTAGGCAATGCAGTTAAAGTACACTCGGAAACGATTGTCGGATATAGAGCCATCACCAAATACCTAGAAAGTAGCAAAGCCGAATACCACACTTATCAACTAAAGGATAGCCGCAACTTCCGCATTGTTATACGCGGTTTACATCACACCACTGATCCCACCACAATAATCAGCGAATTAAAAAATACTCATGGTTTCGAGGCGGTCCAAGCCATCCCAGCTCTCCATCCAGTCACTAAGGTACCAATGCCGTTATTTTTCGTGGACCTCAAACCAAATTCAAAAAATGCCGAAGTGTACAACATTAATAGACTCGGGAATGCAGTTGTCAAAATTGAACCTCCAAAACCTAAGCGATCGGTCATCCAATGCACAAAATGCCAAGCATATGGACACTCAAAAAACTACTGTTTTCGCAATCCACAGTGCGTCAAGTGTGACGGCCAACATAGTACGGAATCATGCCAAAAACAAGGCAATTCAGCTCCTACTTGTACTAATTGCAAAGGCACACATACCGCCAACTATAAGGGATGTCCTGTACACGTTAATTTACAAAAACTTCGGAATAACGGACAATCTCCAATGCGAGCAAAAATCCAACAATATACGCTGCCGCCTCCCAATTCCGCCTTCCCGCCGCTTCCTCATTCTCCCAAACAGACACCAACAAATTTGGCGCAAATGCCACTCCCCTATTCACAAATTACTAAGGCCCAAGAAACACCAGGAACCAGCCACGACCCGGCTACTTCTCAACTATACAAAAAAATAGATCAACTTATCGACCTACTTCAACCAATAATCAGCTTGCTCACTCAAATGCTACCCAAACTTATCAAATGACCACATCTTCGAATCAAAATCTGACAATCATCACATGGAACAGCCAAGGTCTAAATAATAAACATCATGAGCTGAAAAACTTTCTAAACATACATGACGTCGACATAGCTTTGATAACAGAAACTAAATTAGCTCCGCACATAAATTTGTTCATGCCGCAGTACAAAATATACCGAGCCGACCACCCCTCAGGATCCCGACAGGGAGGATCAGTTGTACTCGTGAAACAATGCATTGCACACACCGAGCTGCTCCCAATTTGCGAAGACGACGCCCAGGTTGCACGAATAGCAATAAAACTCAATGGATCCGACTACCAGATTGGATCCTTCTACTCCGCTCCCGATAGAGTTGACCATCGGCTACAAAACTCATTGATATGGGCAACCTTCCATGAAATGGGTCAAAAGTTCCTGTTAGGGGGCGACTACAA
This sequence comes from Leptopterna dolabrata, assembly GCA_954871275.1. Taxonomy (NCBI): domain Eukaryota; kingdom Metazoa; phylum Arthropoda; class Insecta; order Hemiptera; family Miridae; genus Leptopterna; species Leptopterna dolabrata. The sequence goes on along the minus strand of OX940974.1, from coordinate 91,439,393 downwards.
CGCAAAACACCCCCGTTGGGCTTCTGCAACCACAAACCCAAGAGGTAGAGTTCTTCATGATGTTGTATTTAGACTAGGACTCGAGGTATTCCACCCACTGGAACCAACACACTACCCAATGAACCCTAGACACTCTCCAGACATCTTGGACCTATTCCTAGGAAAAAACATTTACAACATCGCAGCTGACACTCGAGTAATTCATGATTTATCTTCCGATCACTATCCACTCAAAATCACCCTTACTGGAAGCTTACTTTGCAAACATCAAAACCAGTTGGTCCAGTACCCGTTCGACTGGAAAGCCTACATCGATACGTTAGAAAATTTAACAGATTTGTCTATTCCATTAAAAACACCAGCAGACATAGATACAGCGATCACCCGCTTGACTCAAAACATTCACCATGCAGCGAACGTAGCAAGCACACCTGTCCACCACATAACCCATAGATATACCCATTACACCCCTCCCCACATCCGCGATCTAGTAAGAGCCAAACAAGACGCTCGTAAACTATGGGAAAGAACAAAATATCCGCCACACAAAACTGCTTATAATAGCGCCACGAACGAACTTAAAACTGCGCTATCGGAACTGTATTCGCTACAAAAGAAAAACTCGCTCTTATCCTTGGACAGACAAGATGGGTCGCTTTACCGAAAAGCGAAAACATTAACCAAAGAGTACGATAACATACCACCCTTGAAAAACGGAAACACGTGGGCATCAAAACCTGAAGAAAAAGCCGCTTTGTTCTCTGAAATACTACTGAACCAATTCAAGCCAAACCCAAGCCAAATGCCGGAATTCCATAACGAAGTGGAGGAGATGATCACTCAACCCCTACCTCTAACACCTTTCAACGAATATTTTACACCTGCTCTTGTCAAGAACGCTATAGTCAGATCACCAACTAAGAAATCTCCAGGCCCTGATCAAGTCACCCAGCAACTCCTCAAGAATATTCCTCGTAAAACCCTCGTACAGTTAACACAAATCTACAACGCGATGCTTCGAACAACCTACTTTCCTTCTCGCTGGAAACACGCTGAGATAATCATGATCCGTAAACCACAAAAACCCCACAACAACCCAACAAGCTACCGCCCTATAAGCCTACTATCTCTATTCTCAAAAATATTTGAGAGGCTTATGCTACCGAAGCTGCTGCCATATCTCGCTCCGGCCATACCGGGCTTCCAATTCGGGTTCCGCGCCCTCCACTCCTGTCAGCAACAACTCCACAGGGTTGTAGAAGAGATATTGGAAGCATTCGAAAATCAAGAAGTGTGTCAAGGAGTTTGCCTAGACACAGAGAAGGCTTTCGACAGAGTCTGGCACCCGGGACTCCTGTACAAAGTGAAACCACTCTTGCCAGACACTTATTACAGAATAATACAATCGTTCATTTCAAACCGCACGTTCCATGTAAGATGTGAAACAGCAAGATCTCCAAGCAAGGGTATGAGCGCGTCAGTGCCGCAAGGAAGTGTGTGGGGCCCGATTTTGTATCTAATGTACGCTAGCGACATTCCAGTCTCACAAAACACCACCTCCGCTCTGTTTGCCGACGACCATTGTAGATTGTAGATTGTAGATTGTATTTGGGATCGCTCAGGGGTGGGGATTGGTTGCCCCAAAGCACGGAAGCCTATTGGCTTATTGTACTTTTCCATGCCGACGACCATGCTATCCTTTCGCGCGATCGTTCCGGCATCGTTGCCTCCAATAACATCCAACATCATCTTGACGAAATCGAACATTGGACAAAACAGTGGCGTATATCAATAAATGGGTCCAAATCAACTGCCACCACGTTCACCCTCAAAACCGATTATCACACCAACCCACTTACGCTTAATGACACCCGAATACCCGAAGTCGACACAGTTCGCTATCTAGGCATCTACCTTCAACAACGGCTCACGTACAACAATCATACAGGAGAGCTAGTCAAAAGACTCCGTTCAAGACTTAACCTTCTCAAACCCATGCTCGGTCGCAACTCACCTCTGTCGCTGGATACGAAACGTCTGTTGTACCTCACTCTGGTGCGCCCGATCTGGCAATACGGTTGTTCCGTCTGGGGCATGGCTAGCAGAACCCAAATAAAGAAGATCCAGACCCAGCAGAATAGAGCGCTACGCCTTATAACGGATGCACCCTGGTACGTTAGAAATTCTGTACTCCACAAAGACCTCGACATCCCTGAGGTGGAAGATGTGATCAAAACGACCATCAGCCGACTCCACGTCTCTATTTCAAACCATCCGACTGCTATACTGAGAAATTTGCTGTCACTATGGAATGGAAATCAACCAAGACGCCTGAAAAGAAAAAGAGCTGCCGACCTACTGAACTGAATGTGCAATAAACAGAACTAGTCCAACATTCTACATGCTACGAAAATCTGTTATATAATTACTACCTAACTTATATTATCACCTTTATCCCTATTTATCCATTTATAATTTGTTACTATTTAAATTATTACTATTATTATATGTATAAGCACTAATATTAATATTTAAGTGGGACTGTCATTGGACAGAAACCCCAACACATGTGCCATGGTACGTCCCGTACGCAATAGAATATCTACCTATAAGCACAACATATAGTATGTAATACTGAAAGTTTGAATTAAATTATTTAAAAAAAAAAAAAAAAAAAAATCCTCCTGTATGCCGTTCTGGAACGACTCAAGCTTCTTGTCACCCAGAATAACACAGCCCTCCGCAGCCTGAATCTGGGCTCCATACCGTGCTAAGAAGTCCAAGTCCATCCCCAACACACATTCTTCTTTTATGTCAGCAATTAACACTGTGTGTTCTCTCTTCTCCCCATCACCAACTTCAAGAAGTAATTGGCATATTCCTAGAACTGGTGATGTCTCACCAGTTATTGTCCTTAACCAACCTCTATTTCCCATGCTACAGCCGTTCATGGCACCCTTCACTATGTCGCGTCTCACTATAGTCTTTGTTGCCCCAGTATCCACAACCATCGCACAGGGCACTCCATTCACATGCCCCGGCAGAACTATGGATCCGTTTCCCCCCACGCGGTAGACTACAGTTTCATCTAGGGATATCTGTGTGGCCACGTGGCAGCTGGGGGCCAGACTTCGGCCATTTAGTCTGCCCCTCTTTCGTTTCCCACCTCGGTGTTGTTGTTGTTTTGTCGACCCTGATTGTTACGTGTGGGGCAGTGGAACCATCCATGGCCGGGAGCATCACAACGCCAGCACAAAAGCGTTTTCCTCTTTTTCTCCTCGTCCCTCCTCTCCGCCCATCTTGGGCGGTTGGGTGGTGAAAGGCTGCTAATAGCGCGATGTACATCAGCAGGTCCCAAGGCCTCTTCTGTAGTGATACTGCGTACAACGCTTGACGACCCCGCCAATTTCACTGCAGCTTCCATTCTAAGCGCCACTGACAAAGCGTCTGGCATGGTCGCTGGCCAGCTGCCAATCACTAATCGGCGCACCTCAGCGTCTCTCAGGCCTTTCATGAATTGAAAGACCAGTTGTCCTTCAGCAGCGATGTAGCCAACCCCAGGCCAAGCTTTGTGAGCCAAGTCACGTAATGCTTGATGGTAGTCTCTTATTGCCTCTTTTGGTTGTTGGGTACGACTATTAAGCAAAGTGATGTACAACTGAGTATGATTGGCCTCCCCAAACCGATCCTGAAGTGCTTGTACTAGGACGTCATAAGGGCATGGACACTCCACTTGGGTCAAAACCGTGAGTGCTGGCCCTGCCAATGATGCTGACAAGGTTGAAGCCATCGTCTCCTTACTCCACTGCCTCTCCCGAGCAATTCCTTCAAACTGTCGCAGGTAAGCACTCCATTCAACAGATCCATCGAAGGGCTTCGGCTTCAAGAACGCTGTGGCGCTGTTGGCGGTAGAGGGAGACGCACTTAGCTGCCGAGGAGCCGGAGGCGTAGCTCCTACACTGGTGGCCGTGGCAAGGCTCTCCTGAAGACGTTGTAGCTGCGTGTAAAGAGGAGCGATTTTCCGGTCAAACTCATTGGCGATCAACTCTTTCACACCGTCCACACATTTGATCATCATTTGCTTGTATGGCTCCATCGCTGCATCCACATCTACAATAGGAGTAGGGCACTGGGTGACACTTAGTTGATCTGACTGCACTGGAGGGTCAGTCGCAGCCTCATCCCACTTCTGACACCAAAATGTTGTGAAATAGGTGGTGATAACGTGTAAACAACAGCAATAACAAATTGGACAACGTGTTCGACGGTCAAACAACAACTCAACTTATATTTTCACTGTGTAACAACTGGATAACAGATTCCACATGTGTGGTGTGTCAGAATAAGCGAGTGGAGGTATCATTGCATAACAATATTATGAAGGTTCTTTTTGAATACAAATCTATTTTTCAATGGAACCTCGGATCAACCAGCCAAAGGGGTAACCGGCCCCATGGTCTTGATCCCGACCAGACAGAAAGAGGGGTTCTACTTTATGTACCTACCTACCTGAACTCACATTCCTCAGGTTTGGATGGCTCAAATGTCATATCATGTAGGTAAGTATATTATTATGTTTCTTGTTATTGTTCACAAAGACTTCTTGAATCAGCAAGTAAATTCTTCAAGTCAATCTAGGATAGCAGTTGTCCTAAAACTTCCAGTTCTAATTTTCTCTTTCTCAAGAATTGTAAATGTTTTCAATGGGCAATTTCGTGAGTTGCAAATACTCTTTTTTTGCCAAATTCTGTTCAAAAACGGAAATTAACACTTAATGACCACATAAAGAGGTGTTTATGTTAGGAAGTTGGAATTTCTGAGTTCCCGCTAGAAATCACGTCAGGTAAACTGATGAGTAGTTCAACTTGAACCCCGCTTAGAGCGGATCGAACCCCAAATGTATAAATAAATTGAAAAAGCACGTCCTCAAAATCAAACGTAGAGGAGGTTCACCAAAGGTCACAGCAAAGGTTCTTGCAGGTTGCCCTAAAGGTTTGCCATTTCTAATCTTGGGTTGTTGGCAACATTGAGAACCTTCACCTTCTAGGCTTTGCTCCGCCTCCTTGGACCAATAACCAATTTTTTTGCCGCTTCTTTACTTTTAATCTCCCTAATTTAAAAAATAACGTTTATTTTTTCCTTTTTTTCCAACAATTCTGAATATTTTTTTCAAAAAAAAAGTGACGAATATTCCCCATTACCTTACTCTAAATCTCGATTGTTAGTAACTACCGTGCAAAAATTATCTCAAGTTGTCATAGGTTTACTTACAGGATAAGCGGATGGAGGATTCAAGAAAAAATAGGAGCAAATGAGCTTGCTCCTCTGGGCCCTAGTTGTGTCCCGAAACTTTTCAGCCCGATCGGAATACCCCCAGGGGTGTTATGAGTGAAAATGTGTGTAAAAATAGGTACTTTTTGCGTTTTAGCAACATCAACATGTTAGTAACATGAGCTTCTGAGATATCATTTTCCATGTTTTTGGGGACGAGAAGACCAAATATGAAGTCGATTTTTACCAAAGAGTGGAAAATTGAGTTCTACCAAATGTTCAGCTCCCAAAATTGAAGTTTTATGAGTGAAAAACCTGGGAAATCGTCTGAAATCACCATCAGTTTGTATAATAACACTGGAAAAAGTGTCAACACGTGGATCAAGACGATTAAGTGGCACTACCAATGATCAAAGATAGTTATTAAAAAAAAAAAGGAGCGCACCTAATTTGTGTGTTAGGGGCCAAAATTGATGGAAACCATCAGAAATAGCTATTTCGATTATTACGCTTAAAAGAAACAATAAATGAACAGCCAACATTTCTGAAGGTATGTCCAGGAGAATAATAAACCCATGTGACAAGGACTTTGCAGCGTTTTTATTTATTTAACCTGTGCGCTAACCACACTTTCGACATGAATACTAAAACTCAATGATCAGCTTTTCGTGCTATATATGCAACTCGACCCAAGATTAAGTTGAACAAACTAATACTGAGGAAATTAAACTTCTCGCTAAAGACAGTATCGATACTCGGGCAGCCATTTCCATCGGATTTTAATGGATATTTTGTATTTGATTCAATTTCCATCAGTCCTAAAAAATCAGCAAAGACCCTCTTCACTGTTAGTCACCAGGGTCACACAAATGCCCTCACCTTCAATGGATCGCAGATCCCTCATTACTTGGGCGTATTGTTATTTAGTTTTGGGACGTCCAGTACAGAAATACTGTGCTTCTCTTTGTTCATGGCTGAAGTAGTGTCAATAATAAAAGGTATGGACCCTAATATTAATCTTTAGGTATTCATTATACAATGCTCCATGAATTTCCATGTTTAGTTTTCAACATTTTTTCTAAATGGATTTTTTGTGCTGAATTCAAATTCGTTGGAATTTTTTCTATATCACACAGTTTCAGTGCTACACTCAACTTTTCAATATGACTTGCCGAGAGCTGAAATCGGGAGGACGCTCATGTTACGTTGGCTGCACTGTCAATTGGGAAGGATTGAACTGCTTTAACTGGTCTATAAAGGTCAAAGGGCACATTAAAATAAACAAAAGCCCTCATTTTCAAAACATCACTCTCGTTTTCATTTGTTTCTGGGTTTCGTCTTCACATTATGATGAATTCTTCTCGTTGACACTGTTTGAACAGTCCACACGCATTTTGTTACATTTGTGGGTGCTTCGCATATTTTGGTGTAATACTTGGGGATCAGGACAAACCTTGGGCTCCCCATAAAGTGTCACACCTGTGTTGAAGGGTTGAGACTGTGGAAATCAGGTAAGAACAAATCTATGCCTTTTGGCATCCCGATGGTATGAAGGGAGCCCAGGAATCATGGTGATGATTGCTATGTTTGCATGTACAATGTTTTTGGGTTTCCAACAAAGAACAAAAAATCCATCGAGTACCCAAACTTACCGTCCACGCTTAGACCTGTTCCCCCTTGTGACACCGAACCAATTCCTAACCCTCCTGCTGTCTTAGTTGATGTCAGATCTGAAAGCGGCTCCCAAAGTAGTGACACTAAGGAGATAAAGCCTTTGAACCTGATGAGGACGAATCCCCGAAACTCTTCACACAAGGTAAACTGACGACCTGGTGAGAGATCTGAATCACCCAAAAGATGCATCCTAAGTTCTTGGATCAAAACTGAAGTCTAAAAATTTATTGGCTCCAGGTGCTAGGTTTGCTTGGTATCACCACCGTGAACAGGAGCTCGTCCCATTTTTCAAAGAGAAAGATTCCATAGTTTTCTTCTGCTGCAACACTGATCTGTAATGGGGTTTTATGGAATTGAATGCATGCCAAGTTTGAAAGGAGACCTTCTCCATGATAGGAATACATTCCTGTCAATTCCTATTGCTCATTCTATCCGCATGAAAGAGACCTATGAAAATGCGAAAACCGTTTTGGAAAACATCAGCTACAACGTTCACAAGTGGCTGGTCTGTGGCGATTTCAAGATCATCAGCTTACTTCTAGGGCTTCAGGGTGGATTGATCCAATTTCCATGTTTTTTGTGTGAATGGCAGTCGAGCTCGTGATAAGCACTGGACTGCCAAACATTGGTCAGAAAAGGCTCAGTTAACACCAGGCTCGAAGAACGTCATAAGTCCTCCGTTGATGAACCCCAAGAACGTTTTGCTTCCTCCGTTACACATAAAGCTCGGCCTTATGAAACAATCTGTTAGGCACTGAATAGACAAAACCCTTGCTTTCAGTATCTGGGAAAGAAATTTCCTAAAAATCACTTCAGAAAAAATTAAAGCAGGAATTTTTGTTGGATTCCAAATCCGCCAGCTAATGAAGGACCCTGAGTTGGAAAACACCATGAGTATCCCTGAAAAGAACGCTTGGATGAGTTTTAAATCAGTTGTGACCGGGTTTTTCGGAAATAGCAAGGATGCAAACTATGCAGATTTAGTGGAAGACTTTCAGGAACTTGGTGTCTCATGAGCGTAAAACTTCACTTCCTTTGGTCACATTTAGGATATTTTCCTGACAATTTGGGGGATTTCAGTGAAGAAATGGGTGAGCGTTTCCACCAGGATATTAAATTAATGGAACAACGGTATCAAGGAAGATGGAATGCATCAATGATGACAGACTACTGCTAGAATCTAAAGAGGGACTGCGTTGGAGAAAACTCGACATATAGACGACCGAGGAAGAGGAAATTCCAGATTAACTAGTATAATTGCTATTTACGTGCATACTTTGGACTTAAAAAATCACACAGATGTCAAAAATACACATCCCAGTTCAAATCTAAGTTGTGACTAACTTTCTTTGTTCAAATCCACCTACATCCGCTTGAACTTTCTTCTTTTTTTTGTTTGGGAGAGGTTTGTGAAAAACCTATACTTGATGGAGAAAATCTGAATGAACACTTGAATTCAGCATGAAGAAATACGTAAGAAACACCTGTTAGATTTCAGACATCGTCCAAAAATTACTCAGAAGGATATAAAATCTGACTGAAGATTTGGATTCAGCATGAAAAAATACATAAGAAACACCTGTTAGATTTCAGACATCGTCCAAAAAAAGTTAGATGCATCTTACTCAGAAGGATATCCTCAAGAGGATATCCTTCTGAGTAAGGCTCGAATGCGTCAACAGATAGGTAGGCAGGTGCAGTATTTCTGAATATAAGGTTGGTACGATGAAAAAACACGAATAACAATGTTTAATGAATTAGAAATTATAGACTTGCATCATCAAAATCGCATCTAATTTACCAAGGATATAATCACAAGTTAGTCACCAAGACAACCACTACGTATTCTCCAACCCTTTGGAAGTTGAATGAAGCCTTTGGAATTGAATGAGGCCTCGTATTTCCTTACGGATTCGAGCATTGGAGTCAAGCTTTTCTAAAATGGACGTCCTAGTGTCTCCCACATACGGAATTTGTATTTACCAACTAACCAATCGAAAATCAAATAATACAAGTTCTTTCCGTATCAGTGGCAATGTTAATTTAAAGGATATCAGAATGGTAGGTGGTACCTCGACTATTTGCTTTCCAAAACTACTGAATTTGAGATCTGAAATTCGAAATCCTCGAGTTAATATGATTTGTGACTGATTAATATGATTTGTGGTACTCAAAATTTTATCATACGGATTGTGTTCATTGCAAAATATCGTCTCTGTCTAAAACTGTCAATTTGTTACACTCCATCTATTTTCACCAGAACTAGATTCCATAATGCTATAGCACAGAAAATTAAGATAATATATTCTAAACTGTAACGCAGGCTCAGATTTATGACTACCCAGCTAAAACCAACAAGGAGGTGGCATTTTCATGCCAAGAAAGACATGAAAAGAGACACCCAAACTTCATTCCGACATTTGCAGCAAATCAAAAGGAAAATGATCGGACATAACTATGTACGGTTTTGTCGTAGTTTTCATTGCTGAAATTGAGAATAAGTACTTCAGGTTCTTGAACTTGAAGTTCTGCTCAAACTGAGGACGCGGGGAGGTCAACCTGTATTGGCAATTTGCGTTTTCTCTTCCACAGTCAATTACAAATAGTTTCTATCAAGGAAACACACGACCGAATTAGGTAGGTACCTACCTATGCTTTATAAAAATATTCACACTACAAAAGCAGACCAACAGCCAGGAGAAAAGATTGATAAAACAAATTTATACCTTCCATGAAAGATCAGGGAGATACTTACTGATTGGCTGGGTGCAGAGGAAAATTCGGCTCCAATTTTCACATCAAATTAAGAAATGTCCATTCAAGATAAAGAAATACCTATTCCAAATTAAGGAATTCCATTCAAAATCGGAAAATTTTCGATTTAAATAGAACCTTCTCGGCCGTTTTTCCAAGGATTTATGGTTTTTGGATGTATTAAATAATAGGTACTTCCCTGAAAACCACAAATCCTGAATTTGAAACTAAAATTTGCCAACACAAAGGATCCTGAATTTGAAAAGGAATTTTTACCAATTAAATTCTGTTTGGGAAATTATCTATTTCACCCAGAAAATCTGTAATTTATAAGTGATTGGTATCTACATAAAAACAATGACTTGCATGTTTTTCTCAAACCCACATTTCTAACTGACTTCAAAGAAGGAGGAGGTTCTGAATTCGACCTGTTTCTGTATTTTTTTAATGTTTGTCCAGCAATTTATTATTCCAAAACTATATGATCCATTTCGATGAATCTTTTTTCAAATGAAAGAGATATCCCCCGGTGGTCCCACCAGTTTTTAAGTGTAAAAGCAGTACTGGGTATGTACTTAGGCTAGTTATACTTCGAGTTACGGTACTCTGACATTACACGATTTGACCATAGAAAACAGCCTGCAAAAGACTATTGATGCCCCAGTAATGATGGTATCACACTTGATACCAAAAGGTATACTACTGGGCTAGCATAAATTGGGGGTAGCCAAAATTTATTGTTGCATAAGGTTTTTGCATGACAGACAATGAAACATTATTCATATAACTTGGCTCATATTTGACTATTACTGGATCATGCATTTCCCACAAGTCTTTCCTCTTAGGCGCAGCATCTTTTGTTGGTCGACCCATATTGCCATACTGCATAGTTAGTTGTAAGGCGCCCGTTGAAATAGCCCCCCCCCCCCTCCAGCCGCTTCCCACCAACACCCCTCCCCCTCCACAGTCCCTACCACACCCCTTCCACTCCCTTTTAACCCCCCTTGTAATCCCGTCCGAACCCCCCCCCCCCTTCCAACCACTGCCAAATAATTTTTATGCAGAACCCATGCAGTTAAGTAATTTATTCAAAACCGATACAACAAAATTTTCGAAGACGCCAAATTTCAACTAAAATGTATAATAACCAAGGGATATAATATGATGGCAGAGCGCCATATTAAATAACAAGTTGAGAAATTATAATATACTTGGAACACGGTTTATTATTAATTCAATGCTTCCACTGAATGAGGAACTTGCACACTTTTTTTACTGCGGAAATCAAAAGTGGAATGAATTTGAAGAGGAATGGTGAAAAAAAAAAATTTGTTCCAGGCGCACCAGTGATTTTATAAAAATAAATTTGAATTTCTGAGAGCCCGCCAAAACGCCCCCTTCAGCTGACTCCGCCCATTCCATGAGCGTGACGTCACATTTCTCGAGTCTTTGTCTTGATCCACCATCCACTTCCTCTGTGCACATCACGTTACTGAATCGTTGATTGGTGCTGTTCATTCAACTTTTTGTACTGCACTCAATATTGATGCAACAATAATTCCAACAATGGACGAAATACCTGAAGTGAAGGATGGGTATGAGGCGTCGTCTTCGGCATACCACCTCTCAGTTCATTTGGCCAGAGCGAGTGCATGTCAAAAATAAAACTTGGGTATTTCGAAATGAAAGGAGTGAAGATGACGAGGTAAGCTGTTATTGTGTGAATCAACTATTACAAGTAGCTAATGCAGCTGTCTATAAAATTAACTAACACACCAGCAAAAGGAACTGATTCGTAGGTGGGTGCAAAACACATTGATTTCTTGTCCTTTTCCTTTCCTTTTCCCCCAGTAATTACCATAATTCGCAGGTACCGTTCACCTATATTATTCTACCACAAGGGTATTCTATGCATCCCTATTAGTTAACCACAATACCTAGGCTAGCCTATCTTACCAGTTACCTATTATCGAACTATAGAACATTTTTATTCATATTTGATCACATTTTCGTGAACCGTAGGTGGTCTAGTGTAGAGTAAAAAAGGTTTCATAAAGAATTTCAGATGGGTAAGAGTTCCTCATTACTTTGCTGGCAAGGCAGATTAAATTTAGGTCAAATTAACTGTAGGCAGATTAAATACAGCTTTTCTGAAGTCGGTTTTTTAAACTAAAAAATTGATTTTCAACCAAGACCTCTCCTTGCTGACAGCAATACCTAGTTCATCTACCTAGTCGGTGGACAGAGGATCCTGTGAGGTCCCCGGATCATTCAACCCCATACATGTTTTTTATTCGGGGCCCTAAAGGTTCTGTTCCGTGCTGTCTGGGCTCTGTATTTACCTATGCAGAAAAGGGGGCTGAACATATAGGTTATAGGAATATTGCTAGGTCTAGGGCCTTGAACATTATTATTTAATATAAAGGCTTATTTCTGCTAGTGTAATATTACCATGCCTTCTGGAGGAGTAAGCTGTCACTAGCTGGGTAAGTACTGGAGGCGAGCACTTTCGATGTAAGGACATCATCACCAGGACGTCGAGAGAATACTGGAGTCAGTTCGTCACTGGTCCATATTTATGTGGAGGGAGAAGTGAGAGGCGTCTAGGGGAACAAAGGAAGTGAAAGCTGTTTTGGTGTTAAGGGAACAAAGGAAGTGAAGGGGAGGATAAGGTTGTTGGTCTGTCATGTTTTGTGGGAAGAGCTTAAGACTAATCCTATTTCAACTGGTACCTTAGCTAAAAACAACTGTAGCCAGCTAGTGAAGACTAACTCCTCCAGAAGGAATGGTAACATTGAACGTTATTGATTTTGGTTCCTACGATATGTTTCTTTTCTTCATCATTCATGCCCTATCTTCTAGACCCTCTCTTAAGCCGGGTTTACATTGGCCGAGTTGAAGATAGAGTGGTAGAGTACAATTATTCTACCCTACTCGTGTAAACATTTTCAGTAGAGTTCAACTGAACTGATCTCTAAAGTTGTTCTTCAAATGACTCAGGACACATCACAAGTTTAAACTCATCCGGAGCTTCAAACCTCTGACCCATTCCCTTCTTTCACTTCTTGCTTCCTCATTCAACACCTCTTCCATTTCCTTCAACAAAACACTGGACAAACGAAGTAAAGGCTTTCTTAATTTTTCTTTATAACAGACATGGCACAGAAAAACTAAACTGATTAGATTAGAATAGAAAGCAAATCAGAAACTCAGCAGGGAGAATTCTCTACTATACCTTTCCAGAAACAGCACTCGACCGGCATGTGGTCGGCAGAGTAGAATGCACTCTACTCTACCTTCAACTTGACCAATGTAAACCCGGCTTTAGTGTTCGGGACCGTTTGTCCATGTTTAGTTGGTTCTTCTTGTCCTAGGGACCCTAAACAGCCTGTGGCCTCTCTAACATTATTTATCTTTTATTTAGTGTTAATGAGTTCTCCCGTTTTCTTTACCCCCCCCCCCCCCCCCCCAACACTGTTGTGGATGATAACATTTGAGGGGCATTTAGGAGACTGGCGGAACTGTCAACTAACCTAACAATTTATCACATTGTAGTATAGACTCGGGGTCACATAAATTGAGCTCAATTGTGATTGAACAGACTGTATTAAACATTCTAAATAAACAATATCCCACAGCAAGATGGGCTACATTTACTGACGGAAGGTTGCAAACAACAAAATTCAATGAGGTTTCACATTGAGTGGTTAAAAGTTAGAGGTTTCACAGTTTTCAAATCATTTACAAGAGAGCGTATACTATTACTATCTTGAGATACATAATTTAATTTATTCGACATTATTAGCTTCCAATCAACAAATTTAACCCTCATAAACTGCATGAAACTCGGAAAAGTTTAATCCTAAGGACCATCCATAAGATAATCACAAATCAATATCCAATATTTTGAAAAATGAAGACATGATAGTAATATTACTGTCAACTTCCTAGTTACTATAATTATTAAACTGGTAAAATATACAGCAGTTCGATTAAAACTATTGAATGGGCGATTTCAAATCAACCAATAAGCCAAACAACCAATCAACCAATAAGCCTATTGATTACCAAATTTTTTTGGAGGCAAAACTATTTTTTCTGTAATCAAAGATTACAGCTTATTGAAAAATAGCTCGTCATGCAGCATGGCTATAAGAGCAAATTTTCAAAGAAATATTCGAGGTATTGTGTAAAAAGATGGTATAACGAGAAACCTTATCATTTTTCGTAAAATTATACCATTTTTTTCGTGATTTTAGCCATTTTTACTGATTTTTGATCCTTATAAAGTCAAATTTGACCCACTTTTTTTTAGACAAATATTTTCATCATCAAAATAGTCCCTCCCACGTGAATAACCATCCCACACGTCACGAATTTTTGAAAATTGCTCATCTTCGAACTCATACTTTTGTTTGGCAATCGAACGTTTTGGCAAAATATGGAACTTTTATCACGCACCCAAAGACAGATATCGTCTGGAGTGACACATAAATAAATAAGGACATATAAATATATATGTACACATATAAATTTTTTTAGAATCTAGGGATGAATTCAGGATGCTCTGAAATGGATTTGCCTATTAAATTCATGTTCTGAAAATTTTGAACCCATTGCAAATAGCTTAATTTTCTCCGAAAATTCGCTAAAAGTGGTGCATGTATAGGTTGCTTCAAATACCGTCTATTGAATGACTTTAATCAACAACCAGAAACTGCCCAGGTTTTACCTGTCACATTTGTACCACACAGTTCCAAATGAAATGAACATTACTATGAGCTTGTAACATCTGTAGATTGGTTCCCCTGGGGGATTGGTTCCTCTTGAACACATTTTTCCAACCAGTCTTGAATGCGTTGATTAACATCCACAGATGAATCACTGGATTCCCCGTCAGAATGATGGTCCAGTTTTGGTTCGGCTTTAAAATTGTTGAGCCATCCCTCATCATCTTTCTCCAATTTCCAACAAGGAAGGAGTTCAGAAGCAACTATGTCACAACAACCTTCAATATCCTGTTTAGTCCATGTCCAGGGTTGCACGGTACTTTCCACTTCCATCAGTGGCTCTACACCGTAGTCATCAGTTGAGCTTTGAGGAGGTTCAAAGAACTGAAGATATTCTTGATGAGAGTGGATGCTAGTAGCATTGATCTCACATTCGTTTTTTATATACTGTTGCAAACACTCGGATCCCCACACATTCAAACGCTTAATCTGTTGTTCATTTAATTTGGGGGTGAAAGATTCCTGTTTATCTATTAAGGACATCTGCTGTGAAAACAGGTCCCTGATACTATTACACAGAAATACATCCATATTGCACGAGTTTCTAATGCTATACAATCCAATGAGGGACATGGAAAACCTAGAATTCAACATTGGTGATAAGCAATGCCCTTCTAGTCTTGCTTGATGTAGAGTTTCAATGAGTGACGGTAGTTGGAAAGGTGGCATCTTGACGAACTCGAAGTTGAAATCCTTAGAATGAGCATTGTACACATTGACAATACCACCTCCCACTTGACAACCAATGAGCAATGAATCAGCCCTTAATTCTTTTGATGTCAAGGAGAGCAGAGACGGAATACTGGTCAGCCCATGAGCCCACCTTTGATGCCAACCTTTTCTGATATCTAATGATAGTAGATAGTGATTGGTACAAACGTAATGTAGATACGCCCCTTTGATAGAAGAATAAATAGAATCACAGGCATCAGTGACTGAACTGACATCCCATGATAAAACAGTTGATCTGCTGATGGGGTTTCTCAAGTCCAAAAGAGTGATGGCTTTACGGTCAGAAAACATCAGTACATGTTCATCTTGATAATGAAGGCTTCCCCAAAAAGGTTCAGTCTCTAAGAAACTCAAGTTTACTTCACAGTTGATCCGTGAATTACTGGTATCATGCACTTTTAACAGAGCATTGGGAGTGAGAGTTGCAAATTCATTTTTATAGGAACTCAAACATGACGTTATGAATGGATCTTTGATTTCATCCGCGTAAAGTGACTGCAAGAGTACTTCGCCGTCAACAGAACTTATTCTGAACAAAACACACTTATTTGACATGCGTAGTAACACTATATTTCCAGCAGACTGAATCTGATAAATTGGCTCTGGATTAACGATGCCATGATCAACCAAACATTCTTTACTAACACAGCCTGGTTCAGAACCATTGTTTAGATGGAGAACCTTCAATTTGTCCAGAGAGTATGGGGCAGGATAGATTAGTAAATCATCGCCTTGTATACTGCATACAGTTACTACATTTCCGTAATAGGAATTATACTCTCCATCAAGATGTGGATGTGGGTCTTCGGAGACCAGCTGAGCTAACAACGCAAGATTTGGATGGACTTGTATCATGGAGGGTACAGATGTACTTTGCAGAGATTCCACAGTGCCAGGTACAGGAATGTTATGATACTGCTGCAAAAATGTTTGGTACTTCTGTTTGTATTTATGTTTCTCATGAACGATATCGAATGCAGGATCTATCCCATTTAAAACTGGCTTGTCCACTGTAGCAGGGGATCCTAATGGAACAGGTAGAGTTGTTTTGAATGGGTAATATTCATGTCCCAATAATAAAGGTGTCGGATCCTCAGCCAAGTCAAATTCAGCATCACAGCTGGAATGCACATTTGGAACATGAAGAGAAAAATGTCTGTAATGTTTCAGCTTATCCTTGGTTTTGCGGAGGATATCCATAGTGAAGGAGGTTCGGTTGAAGAGACTATTCAGTTGGAATGTATGGAACTTGTAATAATCCTCAGTGTTTCCAGAAGTGTTTCATCCTCTTCTATCTTACCAGGGACAACTAAAAATAATAAAACCAATAAAATCAAGGTTCAAGGACAGGAGTAAATAAAAAGCAAAATGAATTTGAGCCCCGTTTTTAAACTGCAATGGAACTTGTACTGACATGAGTAATAGATGGAAGGGTTTATGAAGAGCTACTTGCCCAAAAATATGCCATACGTTTTTAGTTAGTAATTAGATCACTTGTGTTAGTTTTACAGAAACAATTTTAATTTTCAGTACCTACCCAAGTTTTCGAAGGAAGTACGTAGTTGGTATGCCCCTTGTTATGGTTGCTATATTTTCTGGAATTCGCTCATTAGGTCGCGCTGTATGACTGGACAGAGAAAACGTTATGAAAGCACTGCCATAACTCGCAGATACTATACAGGAATATGAGACAGTTCAGATTTGGATAGTGAGTTTTGGGTTTAAACTGGAAAAAGTATTTTAGTGACGAAAACGCTGCAAAGTCCTTGTCACATGGGTTTATTATTCTATTGGACTTACATACAGAAATGATGGCTGTTCATTTCCTGTTTCTTTCATGTGCAATAACTGAAAAAGGTATTTTTTATGGTTTCCAACAAGTTCGACCCCCGAAACACGAATGAGCCTCCAATTTTTGACAAATGATCTTTATCATTGATAGGGCCATTCAATCATCTTGATTCACATGTTGATACTACTAGTGCTACTATACAAATCTATGGTGATTTCAGAAATTTCCAAGGTTTAACTAAAAAAAATTTTGGGAGCTCAACCTTCGTTACAACCTCAATTCTTCACTCTTTGGTCAGAATCAACTTCATAAAAACGATACCTGACAAGCTCATGTTCACTAAAAAGCGCTGCAAAGTCCTTGTCAAATGGGTTTATTATTCTACTGAACATACCTACAGAAATGTTGGCTGTTCATTTATTGTTTCTTTCATGTGCAATAATTGAAATAGCTATTTTTTATGGTTTCCACCAATTTTGGCCCCAAAAACACGAATTACGTTCTTTTTTAATCATCTTTGATCACTGATAGTGCCATGTAATTGTCTTAATTCACCTGCTGACACTTTTTCTAGTGTTATAATACAAATTGATGGTGATTTCAGACAATTTCCCAGGTTTTAGAATCATAAAAAATGAATTGTGGGAGCTGAACCTTCGTTACAACCTCAATTCTTCACTCTTTGGTCAAAACCGACCTCATATTCAGTCTTCTCACCCTAAAAAACGTGGAAAAAGATACCTCAAAAGCTCATTTTACTAAAACAACAAAAAATTTTTAACACATGTAAAATGTTTACACCCATTTTCACACATAACACCCTTGAGTATATTCCGATCAGGCTGCAAAGTTTCGGGACACAAGTAGGGCCCAAACGGAGCCTGTGTACGAAAGAACGAATTTTTTGGACCGAAAATTAAGTAGTTATGCATGATATGGCGGACGGTGTATGGACATTGCATTTTAGGAATCTACGCACCTTGAAACGTAAATAAAAAAATATTTAGGGGGTGTTATACAAATTTTTTGCTAAGCGAATACATAGCTGTATTCACAATTTTTCATAGCTGAGTTACTTCTATCAATTACTGATCGGCCCAACGGCCTCATCAGGTGGAATAAACGGTTCCTGTGAGATCACCGAAGTTAAGAAACCTCGAGCGTGGTTAGTACTGGGATGGGTGACCGCCACGACACGTCCAAGTATGACCCACGTAGCTATTAGGCGAACCCCTCTCCACTCAAGGGGGCGAGGCAATGAGTAGCCAAGTAAAGAGCGAAATGATCAAGTCGAATTCTGATCCTCTCATTGGAGGACAGCTGATCACGTCCGCGACGCTGGCAGGAAAGTCGGACGAAAAGCCCCAGCCTGGAATGGCTGTTTACTTTACTTTACTTTTTTAATATACATGGTAGTGTATTATTCACAGAATAATAAACCAAAACGATACCTGACAAGTTCATGTTCTCTAAAACCTCAAAAACCCATATTTTTACATCCATTTTTCACCCATAACACACCTGGATGTATTCTGATCGGGCTGCCGAGCTTCGGAGCACAACTAGGGCCTAAATGTGTTCCGAAATGGAGACTGTGATGAATTTAAATTGAGGCGTTCATCACGAGCGGTGTGAGGATATGCCCAGGCGGGTTATGAGCGGATCACCACCCTTTCCTGGGATCTTATCGGATGTGTCCGTTGGTTATGAGCGAATCACCACCCTTTCCTGGGATCTTTTAAGGTTGTTTGGCTGTTGGTTATGGGCGGACCACCACTATGCACAGCATCTTTTGAGGATAGGAGAGAGAGACGAGGTTAGGAGGAGAAAGAGTAGTCAGCGACTAGAGGAAGCGTAGAATGAGGAAAAAGAGGCAGGCGCCGGGTATTTATTGACCCGGTAGTCGTCTCCCTCCATCCCCTAATTGGTAGGGGATGGTGGGGACCCAGGTTGGGCTTCCATCTCCTGCGTCTTTCGTCCCCACTTCTGAGTGTTTATTTGCGAGATCTAAAGTTGGCGAATACAATGGTTGTGGGTCTGGGAGGATCCACGACAGAGACCAAAACTGTGCGCGGAAGTAAGACGATTTTAGACCAAAATGTAACATAAATTTAAGGCTGAAACTTCGTTAGAACCTCGATTTTCCACTCATTGGTCAAAATCGACTTCATGTTTGGTCTTCTCATCCTAAAAAACATGGGAAAAGATTCATCACAAGCTCATGTTCTTTAAACACCAAAAAATCCTATTTTTACCACCCGTTCTTCACCAACAACACCCCTGGGTATATTCCGATCGGGCTGCGAAGTTTCAGGACACAACTAGGGCCCAAACGGAGCCTGTGTGCGAAAGGACTAATTTTTCAGACCGAAAATAGAGCAGATACGAATGATACGGCGGACAGACATTGCATTTTGGTTTATTATTCTGTGAATAACACACCTAAGTATTTGCTAACAAAAGATTTTTATAACCTCCAAAATTATTTCTTTTACATTAATTTCAACTTTCGTAGATTCCAAAAATGCAATGTCCGTCCGCCGTATGCCGTCCACCGTCCGTCGTATGCCGAAACATGCATAACTACTTAACTTTCGGTCCAGAACATTCGTTCTTTCGCACACAGGCTCCGTTTGGGCCCTAGTTGTGTCCCGAAACTTTGCAGCCCCAACCCAGAGATGGGTGAAAAACGCTGCAAAGTCCTTGCCACATGGGTTTATTATTCTACTGGACTCATCTACAGAAATGTTGGCTGTTCATTTATTGTTTATTTCATGTGAAATAATTGAAATAACCATTTCTGATGGTTTCCACCAATTTTGGCCCCCAAAACAAGAGTTAGGTGCGAATTATCCACGTGTTGACACTTTTTCTAGTGTTATTCTACAAATTGATGGTGATTTCAGACGATTTCGCAGGTTTTTGACTCATAAAAAATCAATTTTGGGAGCTGAACATCTGGTACAACCTCAATTCCAACTCCCCTCCACGGAACTCCCCTCCGAATAAGTGTTTCTATCACATGAACTTCGGAGAAAAAGCCCGCAACTGCCGTTCCCCGTGCAACTACGGCAAGCTGGGAAACGCCGACGCCCGGTGGGCCCCCCTCCTCCATTCCATGGGGGGACCCCCCTGCGCCCCCCCCCCCCTCCTCCATTCCATGGGGGGACCCCCCTGCGCCCCCCCGCCTGGCTATCATCACCGCCGCTGCGACCAGACAAGTCTCCTTCACCGGAAACGCACCAGTGACCTATGCCGAAATCACCCGCCTACACGACTCGGCGCACCGAAAGCAAAAGCCGCCGCAACCGACACCGCCTCAACGACAAACGCCGCCACAATCTACTACAGTGGTACCAACGCCCGCCCCCACCACGAAACCCCGCTCCTACGCCGACGCCGCAAAACGCAACCATCCGCCGAAAGCCGCCGCCGCCATCATCCCCCACTCCACCCCCTCTCATCACCGCCTGTTCGTCCGATGCAGGAAGACGAATCTCCCCTTCCTCATCGACACTAGCACCGCCCTCTCCATCTTTCCCAATGCCATTCTCCGTCGGCAGGCGCGCTGCCACCGACAATTGCTCTAGGCCGCCAACAGTACCACCATCCCCTCCTACGGGACATACCATTCCACGGTCCACCTCAATGGGTTGGCCTACGAATGGATTTTCACCGTGGCGGACGTAGAGAAACCCATCCTGGGGGCCGATTTTCTCTCTCACTTCGGCGTCCAGGTTGACGTTAAAAACGCGCGTCTGCTCAACCCCTCCACCAATAAACCCTTACCCGGGTTTATCAGTACAGTGGACCCTTCCGACGCCGACCGCTTCGCTGCGCTACTGCGCACCTACACCCCCCGACCCCGCCCCTCGTCTCACCTCTCCACCATACAACACCATATTGAGACGACCCCCCCCCCCCCCCCCCTCGAGGCCAAGGAGCGGCGCCTTCACACCCTCCAACTAGCCCAGGCCAAAAAGCATTTTGAGCACCTCATTGCGGAAAAAACAGTACGCCCCTCCAAATCTCCCTGGGCCTCCCCCCTCCACACTGTGCAAAAACCCAACGGAGACATCCACCCATGCGGCGATTACCGCCTGATTACGCCACAGAAGTGAACTTCAGTTTGTCCTTGAATCAGATCACCTCCTATAAACCCATTCAAAACAAACCTACAAAGGATTCTCTAAAACAGTTCAGCATGCAGATATCGGATAGTGTGTCGGCCTTCAAACAGTTGAAGATAGACAACGAAGGTGATTTCATACTTTTCCATCTAGCCAGCCAACGTTTAGACTCTAACACTCGAGATAGATTCGAAGTGGCATACAAATCCACCAATTTCCCTACCTTTGATCAGTTGGATAGGTTCATTCGTGATCGCATTCTGGCGTTAGAGTTAGTGGAGTCATCTCCCCTAAATTATATCCCTCTGTCTTCGGGAATATTGTCATGGGAAAATACTCAGATCCCCATTTCGCTGAATCCACATCTTTGTTCACAAATGATCTCCATCAGGATTTAAAGAATTTCTGGGCATTAGAAGAGCCGAGCATTATTACTCCAATAAAATCAAAGGAAGATGCTGATTGTGAAAATCATTTTGTAAATATCGCCTACCTACTGGGAAATATGTAGTCAAATTACCCTTCAAAACTGATGTCGTTCCTTCGCTAATAGATTCTTCGGTCACTGCAATTAAAAAATTTTTCAACCAGGAGTCCAAATTGAAGCACAATGCTGAACTTGGCAAAAAATACCACGAGTTCATGGAAGAATATGAACTATTGGAGCATATGAGTTCAGCTCAGTCCCCATCCAAATACTTCATACCCCATCACTCTATCACCAAAATTGATCGAAATAAACTCAAACTACGCGTGGTATTCGATGGGAGCTCTCGGACGCCCAATGGATCCCTAAATGATCATTTAATGGTTGGCGAAAAACTACAAAAGGACATTAGAGATATTCTCCTACATTTTAGATCTCATGCGATCGTATTTGTGATGGATATAGTCAAGATGTATCGAAACATACAGATTGATCCTAGTGATAGATCTTATCAACACATTTACTGGAGAGCCAACCCATCTGACGCTCTTGAAGTTTTTCAGTTAAATACCATTGTATACGGGTTGACATCCTCGCCTTTCATGGCACTTCGAGTAATTCGTCAACTTAGTGTGGATGAGGGTCATAAATACCCACTGGCTGCCAAATGTTTAGATCAAGACGTCTATGTAGATGACATAGTAACCGGATGTACTTCGCCATCTCAGGCGTTAGAACTTCAACAACAATTAATAAACATCATGAAATGTGGCGGTTTCGAGCTCAGCAAATGGGCGAGCAATAGCCCAGAGATCCTCCGCTCTGTCTCAAACGACGTTTCAGATCCTGACGAATCCAGCTTGAAAATACTCTGTCTAGAATGGGAACCGTCAACGGATACCTTTTCTTTTAAAATTGTGACATGCAAATGCTCATTTACTAAAAGATCCATTTTGTCACTGGTGGCGAGAATATACGACCCTTTAGGGTTTCTAGCTCCCACTGTGTTTTTCTGTAAAACCTTTATACAAGAAATTTGGAAGTGTGGCCTAGACTGGGATCAACCACTCAATTAATCTTTGGCATCTCGATGGAAAATTGTACTGGAACAACTCAACGTTCTATCCAATATCAAAATCCCCAGATTTGTCTCCTCTACTCAATCATGTTACCATCAACTCGTCTCTTTCTCGGATGCCTCAACCCAGGGGTGTTGTGCGGTCATCTACCTCCGTAACATTGCCAATGACTCAATTAAAGTTAGTCTTTTGATTTCTAAAACCAAGCTAGCTGCTGTAAAAATTATATCCGTAACTCGTTTGGAACTGTGTGCTGCGTTACTCCTTTCTAAATTATACGACTCTATCCAGGACTTCGTTGTGAGATTGGAACGCGAGTTTTTACCTCCAGTGTTTTTCACTGACTCAACTGTTGTACTCGGGTGGCTTAACATGGAACAATATCGCCTTAAAACCTTTGCAGCGAATCGTGAAGATTTACCCAAATTTCCCAATGGAAACATGTGGTTTCCGAAGAAAATCCCAGAGATCGAGGTTCTCGGGGTCTATTGCCCAAAGATCTTGTCAACGATAGCATTTGGTGGAATGGGCCTTCGTGGCTAGCACTTCCACAGCAGTGGCCAGTTTCCAAATGTTCCCGATCCAAAGATTTACCAGAAGTAAAGAAAGCTGGAGCAACTTTAGCCGCGGTTGATAACCCAGAACCTCCATTCATCACATGGATAAAAAGATTTTCTTCGTTCTTTCAACTATTGAGAGTCGTTGCAGTCCTTAAGCGAGGTATGTATAATGATAGACACAACCCGATTACTAAGTCCGAGCCGGATTACTTGGGCTGATTGACATAGAATCCGCCCTCCTGTTCTGCATTAAGGAGGTTCAGTGTCATCATTTTATGAATGGCAACGACGACAACACTGAATCATTTCTCAAACAATATGCTACGCTTTCACCAATTATAGACAGCAATGGCATTTGGAGAGTAGGAGGCAGACTACAACACTCCAGTCTTCCCTACCACAGCAAACGCCCGATACTATTACCAAACAAATCGCATTTCACAGTTATACTGATAGATCATTACCATAAGATACTTCTGCATCCTGGGACGTCCACATTGCAAGCTATGATCCAGACTAGGTTCTGGGTTCCTAACCTGAGACGGCTCGTAAGAAAACGTAATTTCATGTGCCTCAAGTGCTATAAGTTGAATGCTAAAATAAAAATTCCTACTATGGGTGACTTACCGGCGTACAGGGTTCAAGCAAAAAGAGCCTTTGCTCATACGGGAGTAGATTTCGCTGGACCATTTGCTATGAGGTTTTCCTTGAGGCGTAAAGCTGATACCTCTAAAATCTATTTATGCCTTTTCGTGTGTATGGAGACGAAGGCTCTTCATTTAGAAGCCGTCACCCACCTGAGCACTCAGGCATTCCCGGCTACATTTGATAGGTTCATTTCCAGGAGAGGACTACCACATGCGATGTATTCAGATTGTGGATCCAATTTTCTTGGTGCATCAAATCACCTTAAAGACCTCCATAAGTGGTTCAAATCGCAAGACAATCAATGAAAAGTCAACAACCACTGTCCAGAGTATGGCATAAAATGGAATTTCAATCCTCCGCTGGCTCCACACTTCGGAGGCGTTTGGGAGTCGGGGGTACGCTCTGTCAAACGACACATGAAAACCTGTATTGGTGGCACCTCCTTAACATTCGAAGAATTTTCTACGCTCTTTTCTAAATCTGAAGCCATTCTCAATTCAAGGTCAATATGCCCCTTGTCGACAGACCCCTACGAGAGTGATTACCTTTCCCCAGGTCACTTTTTGGTACGCGGGCCTCTTCTAGCCTTACCTGAGCCGAATATTTTGGACAGGAAAGAAAACCTGCTGACAAGGTGGCAGTTGGTAAAGCGAATGAAACAACAATTCTGGTGTCGTTGGCATAAAGAATATCTAGCGACCTTGCAGCGGTGGCCCAAATGGACAACTTCCTCTTCAAATCTACAGGTCGGTAACTTAGTTCTTCTCAAGGACTCCAACTCTTCAGTGATGGAATGGCCGTTGGGCAAGGTAATAACTACCCACCCTGGACAGGACGGAGTGGTTAGGGTCGTTAATGTTCAGACCAGAAGGTCGTGCTTTAAAAGAGTGGTGGCCAGCCTCATACCTCTGCTTCCTCTTGCAACTCCATCTCATGAACCGTGATTTGGAAAATTTTCTTTAAACGTTTTGGTGGGCGGTATGATTACGCCACAGAAGTGAACTTCAGTTTGTTGTTTTCCCTACATATCGTTACGATCCGTGAACTGTGCGTGTGCTTATCGGTAACCCCTTCCACCTTCACCGTGGACCACGTTGGAATCATCCATTCTCCCTGCGGCTGCTGCGTTGGCATCAAATTTTTAATCCTGTTGCTTCAGTACGAAGTCATCCTTCCATTTCTTTTCTAAAATTCCCGAATCGTCAGCATTCCAGGACTTACTTCGTCTATCGTTTTCTACTACCCAGGAACGTCCGTCTTCCACTGTCAATAATTTCGATGTAAGTAATACCTACATGAGGTGATGAATTGAGCAACACGATTACAATAATGTTTCATTGATCCCTTTCTCCCTGCAGTCATCGCAAATCAAGTGCTACCACAGAGTGCTACCACGCAGATCCTTCTCCACTGATCTCGGCAGCTTCGCCATATCTCTCCAAACTACTTGGACGCCAGATGAAGGGATTCAGCGCGTACCACCTTTGTGAGCGGATCGAAACGGTCAGAACTTTCCTCTATTTCTTTCTTTCCATATTATCAACGGACGAACTCAAGCTCTACCCAATTTGACCACCAGGAAATCCCGACTTGTACTTCATAACTCATAAAACTTTGCATTCAGTTAGGAGGAGCGCCTTAGGCATTGGTGTATTTTCATTATTTCCAGAAGTTGTCGCTATTTTATTTTATTTATGCAATTTTATCAAGAAGTACGTCAGCCACAAAAAAAAAAATAAAAGAAGGTTCTAGTTTGGGTAATTGGTGTGTCATTACTGCATACCCCACCACTGCTCAGAACCACCGCCGCCACAACTCCCGCACGACGCCCGACCTCTACAACGTCCCCCACCTCCGCGACTTCGCCTCTCATCTGCACGGCGCCACGATATTCTCCACCCTCGATATCTCCCGGGCATTCCACCATATCGACATTTACCTCCCCCCCGACATTCCCAAAACCGCAATAATCACACCATTCGGCCTGTTCGAATATGTAAAAATGGGTTTCGGCCTCCATAACGCTGCCCAAACATGGCAGCGCTACATGGATCAGATACTAAGAGGCCTCCCATTTGTATTCTGTTTCCTCGACGATGTCCTGGTTGCGTCCCGAACCTCAGACGATCACTACCAACACCTGCGTCAAATTTTCGACATCTTTCAAGCGGAAGGCCTCATCATCAATAAAGAAAAAAGCGTAATTGCTCAACCCTCGGTTTGCTGCCTCGGCCACCTCGTGACCGCCGATGGCATTACCCCCCTCCACGACAAGGTTCAGGCCCTCCGCGACTTTCCACGACCCCCCACGATCACCGAGCTCCGCCGCTTCCTCGGCATGATCACCTTCTATCGCCGACATATCAAACACGCCACCCAGCACCAACAGCCACTCATCAACGCCATTCCCCGACCCGCCAAGAAACACGATAACCGCCCGATCGAATGGACCCCCAACCTCACGACCGCCTTCAACACCTGTAAAGAAGACCTCGCAAATGCCACTCTACTTTCCCACCCTGACCCCCACGCACCCCTCACCATCACCACCGACGCTTCCGACTGGGCTATCGGAGCGGTTCTACATCAGCACACCGGCGCCACCCCTCAACCTCTCGGGTTTTTCTCACGAACTCTCTCTCCCAAACAACGAAATTATTCAACATTTGACAGGTAACTCCTCGCCATCCACGAAGCCATCAAAACCCAAAACCCACGCCCTCCTTCAAAACAGAAAATCCGCCTCGCCCCACCCCTCTGGCAGCTCGAATTCATCGGGCAATTTACAACCGATATACGGTACCTGCCGGGGGCCGACAACTGCGTGGCAGACACGCTTTCTCGTCCCTCCGCGCCAGTGTCCGAGCTACTACCGTTCCCGACCGCCCAGCAGATCCGCACACATCAGACCCCCGACTCCGATCCGGCCCTCGCCAATCTCATCGCCGCCGATAAACTCGAGCAACTGCCCCCGGACGACCTATGGTGTGACGTATCGGCCGACTCCCCGCGCCCTTACACCCCCCCTACGCTCCGACAGCAGTTGTTTGAGCATTATCATGCCCTCCAACACCCCGGCATCCGGGCGAGCCGAGACCTCCTCAAAACACGGTACTTCTGGCCCCACATGAACACGGATATCTGTAACTGTGTTCTGGGGTGCCAGAAGTGCCAACTACACAAAGTCTCGGCTCACCCGCACGTCCCCCCTCATCACATGTTTCAGCAAGTGATGTTCATATTTATTTCGAGAAATTTGACGAAACTATTCTGAAATTCGATGAAACATTAATTTGACGACTGCGGATAGAGTTTATCCGTATTTTTTCTGCGTAGGTAGGTACTTAACGTACCATCAGCAAACTAAAATAAGCGTTGCCCTACTTAAAAGTTTATTATATCCGACAAATTATACCATAAAACCGTTCAAAGACCTTAAGGACACCACCACCTCAGCCCCGCTCAACTGGTAATTCCAAGCACGCGCTCACCACACGTGAACAACGGAGTGGATTCTCAGCTTAATTGTCCACACGTAAACGCCAACAACACGAAGACGAAAATATTTCCCGGCATAAACTTATCACGTCTGAACTGAGACGATATTATAATGCAACAGCTAAATGTAAGGATTCGGCATTCATCATCAAATTGCATTCTAAAGTTATCCTGGATACTCTCTGAAGACACGTTGATCTTAATTAACACCAAAGATTGCTGGAGCATCGGAGGGTGCCACGGAACTACTACAACCTTCCGCAGTTATTGTCAATAGTCAGAGAACAACAAAAAACTGTTATCGGAAACCTATTAACAAACCTGATGGAAACAAGAGGTTTTCAACAGTCTTCAGTGTTTGAAATGTGCCGAACTTGGCAACAGGAACCCTCAATGCCGAGCTCGGCATTTACTCTGCACGTACCTACTGTAAAATAGACAATCATGTCGAGCACGTTTGTAACTGATCGTTCTCTATAGGTAACTGATGATAGCGATGACTACACGATATATTCAAATAGTTTCTGTCTTTCATTATTATTAGTATTACATTAATGCTAGGCTCGTAATTACTAGATACGATTAAAGTTGTTAGAATCAATGAAGTACTTACCGATATCCTTTGTAAGATATTTACTATGTATTCCACTTAGTCCTCCGATTATTTTATTAAAACCCGCTCAGAAACATAAACATTGATAACATGGAAGAAGTAGTCTCTACTTCTTCCATGTTGATAACTTGAGGACATGACGACCAGACTTCAGATACGTGGATCGGAACAGTCAACATTATCCACACCTCGTGACATGGAAGAATGAGATCTCAACTCATGGATGCTTTCTACCTGGAACTCCCGTATCAAAAGTGGACACATTTCGTGATGTAAAAATGAAGGCCGGAACTGGCGCTGCGATCGTTTGTGGGTTTTTTCCACTGTCATTTTAAATGGAATGGACCAAATTCGAACTTGTTTTTATATATTAGATCGAGCGGCCTTTCTCATGGCCTTTCTGGCCAAGGTTGGGTACTAAAAGATGAAGAGGAAGTTATTAGGGTAAGGTGCTGTACCTTGAGCCACTTTTTGGATTACGATTTTTCCTGAAGTTAATAATGATCCGATTTCATGGGTACTAGTCCACATCCATTGAGAAACTAGTTGGCCACAATCCCCAGTCATTAAAATATTTTCCTCATCATTCCTGTACGTGCAGCATCCATTTTCCTAAAACCTTCCAAATTAGCTCAAGGTACAGACATAGGTTGTACCTGGAGCCACCCATGAATGTACCTTGGGCCACCCTTGTTTTGTAGTTAGTTTTCGAAAAATAGTAGGGAAATAAAGCAAGCATTACAGAATGCGATTTTTTAAATTGTAATTTGACTAAAAATTAACTCCAGAAATAGTTTAAAAAAATTAGTTTGCCTGAAAAACTTGACTTAGAAAGACTTGGAAATTACGAGTAAAACCCTTGCACCTGTGAACATCCTTCCAGATAAATATGTCATTTTTCAATGAACAAAAGAAATGAACGACGACTTAAATTATCAGTCTTTAAAGTCGTAAAAGACTTATCAGTCTTGCAATATTGAAATAGTCAAAAATTTGGTTGATTCATTTTGAATCTATTTCCAAAAATAGAAATAAAGGTAACATATCTAGTTGTCACCCTCCACAATCGAATAAGAACAAAAAGGAACTTGATTACATTACACACAACCCATGGAATGAGAGATTAAATATTATATCTCCTCTCCTTCCAATTTTCGGAGAGGGGAGAATCTTTTCAAAATCGGCAATTCTTACCTGACACACGTCTTCAACAACAGGCCAGATAAACACTGGCCCTTTCTTTCTTGCAAACTTAACAGAAGCTTGGAAGTTATCATAGATGCCCATGATTTGCCCTACATAAAATTTTTGACCATTCGAGCACAAGAATTTAACAAGGACCCATTTGCCCACATTGTTGTTAGGAGACTCTTCATCCCATGCAATATCACCTGCACTTTCATCATCATTCAGGATCATTCCGAAGCTACTCCGTCAAAATCAAGCTCGCTTTCAGAAGAGGAGTCACGATTCAAATGATAGAAAACAATTTTGGTCATTCCACAAAAAATGTTTGTACCATGAGCCAGGTACCTTGAGTCGGCTCATGGTACAAACGCAAAAGTGGCTCAAGGTACAGACATTTCCCTAAAACATGAAAACAGGGCAGGAACGACATCTGTCGATGAATTAATAAAAACTGGCTTGATTATCTGTTAGATGGAACATTCCTCTGTGCATTACACGCTAATTCAAAAAAAATTCGTATTTACTGTGGTCCTGAACACCTCACTAAGGCCCGCCCAAGATGTACATCACAACACTGAAAAAACTTTGAAACCGTCTAAAGGCGCCCATACACGGTCCAACCGTCGGGCCCAACAAGGGGTGGGGAGAGGCGAAAACGCGCCCCCTGCCAACCCGACGGCGCATCACACACGATCCAACCAAACGAGCACCCAATCCGACCAAGTTTCCCGCGTTTTTTTATTTTTCCCGAATGCTTCAAGTGTTCGAATTTCGTAGTTACGTACATTACTGTTTTTTGTAAACAGTAAACACCAATTATCCAAACTCCAATATCTTGGGGTGCTGGCACAACTGATAACAGGAGAAACTGATAAAAATTACGTAAAACAATGTGTGTCTGCTTCAGACAAACAAAAAATTACAGGAGAAGAAGAAGAAGTTGGTCCGACAGCGCCACACAAGGTACAACTTGGTCGGGAGTAATGGAGGGGGAACGGCACAACCATGTTTGTTGGGCGGTTTTGCCATCCGACCACACCCAACCAGGTTGGTCGGATCCAACGGTTGGACGTCCTCCCACACACAATCCAACAGTAGGGAATGGGAGGCGTTTTCATCTCTCCCCACCCCTTGTTGGGTCCGACGGTTGGACAGTGTATGGGCGCCTTAAGAAGATAATATTCACGTCCACCATCTCGAAGTTATTTTCACACCTCATGGTATTGACAAGGCTATGGAATCAACGACTAGAAATTTTTTATCCTTTCTCTCAACTCGGGAAATCCAGGGTGGCTCCAGGTACAAGCTTGTGCAAGGTACAGCACCTTACCCTACTTGTTACTAACGAGAGGAAGTTATAGTCAGCACACCGCCGTTTTCAACCAAATTTTATCTGTAGGTTCTACCACCCAAAATAATGAAGACAGATGTCTTCAGAATGGGCATGGAGACCCATAAAACCTATTTTTTTCACCATTTCAACCGATTTTTAGCTACCTAGTTTTATACCTACAAAAATTTGTAATGTTTGATGGGTTATTGTTGTTAGACATCTTGCTCTGATCCCGACAACACATTATGAGACCATAATACTTAAAAAGGTAAGTAGTTTTCACTAAAAACCTCGAAGACGCGTTTAAAGCGAGGTTTTTACCCTCAAATTTAGACATTTTACCCCTAAAAATACTCCAAAAATTATGGCCAACTGAATTGTCATTTCTTTTGATATTATTGACATTTCTGCACCAACAATGATTTTTTAAACCATTCCTTGAGTTAGATATAACCAGGAATGACATAATTTATTATCATGAGTGACACAAGATATAACAGAAGTGATATAATATTTTATCAGGTGTGACAAAGAGTTGCAAATTCTAATTTATCCTCCTTGACATTGTAAAACTATATTGGAGTATAGTTTTAAACTTTTTTAAACAGTTTCAACTATTAAACTACTAATTTTAATATTTTGTAATAGTCTAATATAGTTTAAAAACTATATTGGGAGTATAGTTTTTTGGAGTATAACTTGACATTGTAACATGATATTAAAGTACCTACCTGTAGTGATTGGGAGTCTAACAGACGAGTCGATGGCTTGATTGAGAATGGTTATGTATTTGTTGGCCCCTCGGCTCTTTATAGGCCCCTGACATGATCAGAGAGGGGTCGGGGGGTCCCCACTCTGAGGTACAACATGTATACGTACATTACATTGGTTGTGGAGGAGCAGCCGATCACAACACTGCTCCCCCCAGAATTTAAGTAACGCATTTAGTTAAATTTTGTTCTGTTGCGGTGGCGGTTGTCGGGCGTGGGAGGTGCGTGTGCTGGTTGCGGTGGTCCGCTGTGGCTGTCCGGGTCGGTGTCGTTGGGGGCGGTACGTTTGCGACGTATGAAGAGCCGGGGTGTAGGTTGAGTGCGTGGGTGCGGCCGCGGCGGCTGTTGTTGCCAGGTGCATGGGGTGCGGCGTTTTTGTGCTCGGGGGTCCCATGTGCGGCGGTAGAAACAAGAGCCGTTCGTCGCGCTGCGTGTGGTCCGTCGTGGCTGCGTCGGCGGTCGCTGTTGTCTGTTCGAATCACACGAACCTCTTCGGTGACGGTAGCCACTCGAGGAGGGGGAGCGAAGGGTTTGAGGCGATCGGCGAGAGCAGCGAGTTTCGTGACGTCGGGTGCATCACGCGCCGCTATGTGAAGGCGAATGCTGTCTGGAAGGGCGCGTGTGAAAAGCTGCCGAACGAGCGGGGTCGGTGTGTCGGCCGGGAGTGCTCGAGTGAGTCGGCGGGCGAGGACTGACGGTAGTTCGTCGTCGGAAGTCGGTTGAGTGGCGGTGAGCCGGGAGCCGTCGGACGGTGCGTGCGTGGCGAAAAGGCGAGTTGTCAACGTCTGGTAGCTGTTGGCGTTCGATGGTGCCAGCCACTAGTAATTCGCCGAAATGGGCCGACGCTTTCGCGTTGAGGTCCAGTAATATTCGTCGAAGTTTCGCGTGGCATGGAGGTCCCGTCGTGACGATTTGATGTTCTACGCGTTGCGGTGTGTCGGCCGGGAGGGCTCTACGGAGTCGGCGGGCGTGGACTGACGGATTCTCGTGCTCGGAAGTCGGTTGGGGTCGTCGTAGAGGTCCGCTTGACGGGGCTCGAAGGCGCGGGCGAATTTAGCATGCGGCGTCGTGAGGCCTTCGTGAGTCAATGTGATCTCGAGTTGGGCGAATCAGACGTGCGGGAATGCGGGGTCGTACGGCCGGAGCTGGAGCGTTGATGTCGGTGGAGTCGTTTCTGCGGGTGTCGGTGGTTTCGGGTCCGTGTTCTCGTTGTAGGCGCCAGTCCCGGAAGGTGTCGTCTGGATGTGTCAGCAGGAAGTGTGCTCGGCGCCGGCGTCCGTTTCCTTATATAAGGATCGGAGATGGTGGGGCGAAGTAGCGGGAGGCGCTGCGATAGCCGTAGAGGCGGGCGTCGGAGTGGGGCGCTGCTGTGGCGTCGGTGGGGGCCGCGTGTGGTGGGGCTCGTTGATGCGGAGGCGGGGCTGCGACGCAATCGAACGGCGGGCGCTGGGCGATGTAGTCAACGTCGGATGTCACCAGTGTAGTGATTGGGAGTCTAACAGACGAGTCGATCGCTTGATTTAGAATGGTTATGTATTTGTTGGCCCCTCGGCTCTTTATAGGCCCCTGACATGATCAGAGAGGGGTCGGGGGGTCCCCACTCTGAGGTACAACATGTATACGTACATTACATTGGTTGTGGAGGAGCAGCCGATCACAACACTACCTATTGATTTTTTTACCTCACATTGATTTTTAAAAAGTCCAGTCTTGCATTATGGCTATTAGAGCAAATTTTTAAAGACACATTTGGGCTACTATGTAAAAAGATGCTATAGCCAGAAACCATACCACTTTTCTTAAAATCATATAATTTTCCGTGATTTTAGCCGTTTTCACCGATTTTTGACCCTTATAAAGTAAAATTTAACCCTCTCTTTTTCTAGAAAAATATTGTCACTATCGAAATATCCTTCTTTCTTTCGTGAATCACCATCCCATGCAACGTGACGCGAATTAATATTAATTTTTAGCCCTTAATACCAATTTTGACCCCCAAAAATCCAAACTTGACCCCTATTCTGTGTGAGAAACAACTGAAATTGTATTTTTCTGTTTTTGCTCACCCTTCCATTCCACTTTCAGTGATTTTATA
This sequence comes from Leptopterna dolabrata, assembly GCA_954871275.1. Lineage (NCBI taxonomy): Eukaryota > Metazoa > Arthropoda > Insecta > Hemiptera > Miridae > Leptopterna > Leptopterna dolabrata. The sequence continues at coordinate 91,406,039 of OX940974.1, read as the reverse complement.
TAAAAGCAATTTTACCCATTTTTACCGAATTTTGACCATTAAAAACTCAAATTCGACCCCTTAGAATTTTTGAAAATTGCTCACCTTCGAACTCATCCTTTTGTTTTTGCAATACGAACATTTTGGCGAAATTCGGAATTTTTATCATTTACCCAAGGTCAGATATTGTCTGGAGTGACACATAAATAAATAAATAAATACCTATATATATTTTTTTGAATTCTCAAATGAGTGTGTTCACTATCTTCTACCTTTTCAGTTACCTAACTACCTACTGGAGTGGTGTCATATTTGTTAGAATGACATGGAGGGTTGCAAATTAGGACTCACAACTCTGTGTCACACCTTATAAAATATTGTGTCACTCCTGATAGATATATAATTATCACTCATGATATATGTAATTCCTGATGATATCTAACTCAAGGTACGGTTTAAAAAATCGGAAAGCAAAATGTCAACAATACCAAAAGAAAGGACGGGTTATTTTCCTTTTCTCTTTCCCTTTATTTCAAAAATAAATTCTTTCTCTTATTATTATTCAACCTCACAGTCAGTATATTCCACTAGTCTTTTGTAACCATCCTTTTTCTCTTGTAATGTTTTATTTTCTCAGTTGTTGTAATTCCATTCTGTAAGCCCCCTCTGGTGATACGAAACGTTACTGGCTTTCGGTAGGGCTGATGGCCTGAAATTACGGAGGCACCAGCACGCTCGTTTCGGGGGTTTAGCAAAATACACAAAGAAACCACCTTAAGTTGAAGGGAATCGGGTGAAAGGATAACTCGTAGGTACAGTTCAGTTACGAATATAGATGTATTTAAAATAAAGCAGAAAGGAACGTTACTATGGTACAAAATGTTACGGGGGTTCACTGAAGGTGCTAATTCAATATGCAGAAGGCCAAGTGAGTTTACGTTACTGTTCAAACAAAGGGAAAGTGCTGAAGGCAACGACGTTACGTTAGGTTATTCGATAAGTTCAAGAAAAAGGTGCTGAAGGCCTGGGAGGGACGTTACTAAACACAACATATATATATATATATACAAGAACAAAGGAAATTATAAGGTAAGTAGTAATGGTATGATGACGATTTAGCTTAGCGTTACTTCGACGTTATACCCTCGTTTACGAGGCAAATATACACACAGGAACAATATAGTACAAAATAAGAAATGAATTGCTGAGTACGGACGGTACAAGAAATGGAAAAAGATAATGCGTTATACAAAGAAAGGTGTATGACCTGTTGGCTGCTAATGGCGTCTCGATGGCGTTGCTTCGCGTTCTCAACGTATTTCACAAAGGGGGGGTGGTTGCAGCGGTCGCCCGAAGGTAAGACATGCATGAAGTGAAAATAATGAGTCTCTATCTCAGGGGGAAATGGGAAACTGATCGTTACGGCAGTTTCGGACAAACAACACTCCGTTACTTCCACTATTCGGACTCGCGTTACTCTCGCATCAACTGGGTATAAAAACCGTTCACAAACTCCACTGACGTAAATACTTAGGTCGGACTCCTTCACTCTTCGTTGGCAAAAATACTACTGGCAGGGAGTGGGAGGACGGACGCCCTGAGGTCGGGTGGCGTTCCCTCCACTCCCGCCAGCGCGGATGGATATCTCCTCCCCTCCCGCGAGGGGGGGACGACCTGGTGAGGGGAAACAGGCCCTCGAACGCCCGAGGCCGGGAGGTGGCGCTGCCACGGGCGAGCGGGGGCCTACAATTCTGTATTATGATCAATCTTGTTCGGTCAGAATAAACGGTTATTATTATTATTTGGCCAAAATTGTTGGAGCATTTTAGGGGTAAAATTTCAAAATTTAAGGATCAAAAAATCACTTCAAAAAGACGCCTTTTTGTGGTTTTCAGTGAAAACAACATCTCAAGTGTGGGAACATAATATGGTACACTTGGAATCAGCACAAAAATTCCTATAAGAATGACCCATCAAACATTTAAAAAAATGTAGGTATAAAACAAGCCAACAATCAGTTCAAACTGTGAAAAAATTAGGTTCTAGGCCCACTCTGAAGAAAGATCAAACAAGGACCTAATATTTTAGTGGTAGAACCTGCAGATAAAGTTTTGTTGAAAACGGTGGTGCACTGCCTGTGACGTCCCCTTGTGATTCCAGCATTAATATTGGTGCAGTAAGTGGATTTTGGATTAAATTTTATTTAACTTGATGAGAAAAAAATGCCATGGTTTTTTATGTATCTTTTTACAGCAAATAGGTGTACCTACTCATGTTTATTATATAGTAACCTACATCTTTTTCTCAAGGATTTAAAAAATTGAAACATGTAGGTATATTAAAATTTAATATACCTACATGTGTATTGAATTTAATGGAAAAGCAACAGGAAGCTACTAACTGCTTTTAGTTTAAAAAAATGGAAAAATACTGACATGGGAGACTGCATTCCAAGTTGCTTCCTTTGTTTGAACTATCTTTGCTTATTTTTCCTTGTTTGCTTGACTTTCAAATGGAAATAAGTTTATTCATTCTAGTAGGTATTCATTCTATCATCTCCGTTGTCCAGGAGTTGGAAGAAACCACTGATTCAAATGAGTAATGAGAAGAACTGAGTACGTAGATAGTAGGAACCGAACAACGCCTCTGAATTTCGTCTTCCAGGAGCTAACATAATCCTTTTTAAAATAAAATGTATGTCTACCTAACTAATTTTTAAAAAAATTAATCTTTAATCCTCATAAGAACATTAATGTCAACTTACTGCGAGGAAAGGAATCTTGAGGAGCTTAGTGACCTCCTCAGGAGGACATAGGAGCAGATGAAGGTTTTGCTATTTTCAAACTGGATTACCACTGTGGCCTTATAGTCCCATTCATGGAAGAAAGAAGCCTCCTTTTCTTCCATGAGCCCCATTCTTCAGGGATCCATGAAAACTTGTGCCAATGTTATACTCTTTCTGAGCACACTACCAATTGTAAACAAAAATAATCACATCAGTAAGTTTGCTTCAAAACTCCTTCTGTGGTTATCCTAAATGTCCAAGTGCGCCCATTCTCGACTGGATGCGCTCGCTAACTTCTATGCAACACAAAGGAATATAAGCAAAACTAATGAAATTTCATTCGGCAACAAAAAATTTGAACCATCCTACCAGAATCAGGAATAAAAAAGTTCCGATCATTCGGCATGACTATAAAAGCGAATTTTCGGAGAAATATTCGTGCTATTGTGTAAAAACGTGATGTTGGGAGAAACAATATCACTCGTCATAAAATACTATAATTTTTTGTGATTTTAGCCATTTTTAACGATTGTTGACCCTTATAAAGTCAAATCTGACCCATTCTTTTTTGAGAAAAATATTTTTATCATGAAAATAGTCCCTCTGTCGTGATACACCATCCCACACAACGCCAGGCGAATTAATATTGATTAATACGAATAATACCCTTAAACCAATTTTTGACCCCCCAAAAATCTTCATTTGACCCCTATTCTGTAAGTAAAACAAGTGAAATAGTATTTTTCTATCTTTACTCACCCTTCCATACCACTTTCAGTGATTTTGTATCAGTTGATAGCGATTTTAGCCATTTTTGCCGATTTTTGACCCCTAAAAACTCAAATTTGGCCTCCTTAGAATTTGTGAAAATTGCTCATCTTCGAAATCATACTTTTGTTTGGCAATACGAACGTTCCGGCGAAATGTGGAATTTTTATCATGTACCAAAGGGATATCTGTCCTCAGGTAAGTGTGTGTGTGCGTGTGTGTGTGTGTGCGTGCGTGTGCGCGCGTGTGTGCGTGCGCGCGTGTATGTGTGTGTGTAGCTCTGTTTGTAAAGGCCGGTTTACACGCTACGATATATCGTAGCGATTTCTCGACGTCAAGATTGAGCTGTGAATTGCACCAATAAATTGAAGAGTGGAGTGTCATTTACACGCTCCAATCAATTGTAACGATTTCTTCTCGTCTCCAGCTATCGACCCCATTTAAAAAAGAATTTTGAAAAGCTGGACGAAGTAGTGTTGTTGAGTTTGATGATCGGATGTTTAGCCAAAAAAAGGAAAGATCGCGAAAACCTAGATCTAAGTGGAACCGCGAGTGGTTATTGAAGAAGAGAGAATTGTCTCATGTGAAATTAATAAAGGAGCTGCGGACTGAGCCAAATGATTGGCGAAATTATTTGTGGATGGACGAGGGGACATATCTTGAGCTGCTCAGCTTAGTTTCTCCTCTAAGCTATATCTTTTTTTCTTATATAAGCTAAGTCTTTTGTTTCTGTCGGAGTATTCCTTGCTCTTGACGAGCCACAAGCAAGGAAAACTTCTGTATAGTTCAATGAACTCCGTTAGAAACTCGCGAGGAGTCTGTTTTGATATATCTGCCATATAGACAAGAAAAACGCACGTTGAGACAAGGAAGGTAGTGGTACCTGTCGCACTACAAGATTGCAAACTGAGAGAAATCGTAGCGAGAAATGCGTTCCCCTCGTTTACACGCTCCAACATGTCGCTACGATTCGCGGAAATTGATCCCGGCCGGGATCAACCATCCAATCCAACTCCAACTCCAATAAATCGCTACGATGTCCCATTTACACCTAACGATATATTGTAACAACTCGATTGCTACGATAAATTGCTCCAATTTATTGGAGCGTGTAAACCGGCCTTAAAGCCCCTCAGAGCTTGTTCAGAGCAACCCAGGCATGCGCAGTAAGGGCTCTGAAACGGATTTGCCTGTAAATAATTTTCAAAAATTCATGTTCTGAAAACTTTGGACCCATTTCAATAATATATGTTATTTTCTTCAAAAATTCGCTAAAACAGGAACTCTGTCATAATAGGTAAGTAGGTATACTTCTGATGGACATTTCTTGAAAATTCAATTACCATAGAAGCAGAAATAGCAGATACCACCAGAAATAGCAAACTCGCACACACTTCAACAGGAAGTCATAAAATAGGATAGTCAAATCTGTTCTGGATAGCGTGTCATTGCTTTGAACGATCCGATATGTGGCAAGATGGCGGGCGCTGATACGGGTTCTACTCTTTGTGGTAGGTCCAAGCAGCGCTCAAGTTTTGCAAGTTGACTTCGGCCATTTATAGTGTCCAGCCATACGGTGTGGTATCCATGTCCATGCGTATACTAACTACCGCTAAGGTGTCCTCAGTACCTCTGTGTTCATATTCATACGAAATACGAGGTTGAAAGTGACAGGTATTCTAGTCTCTCGACTGATCTTTTTCGACCGTGGATTTGCTAGTATTTTTCAATGACAGGGAAGGGATAATCGCGATGTTATGAAAACACAACCCAGGATGAGCTATTTTATCTTCATCGTACCCAATGCCGTATATTAGGTGCTTTATGTCTGGTGAGTATTTGCATTTTTGTTGTGGTACTGATAGTGTGTTTACTTGCTACCTATTCTATTGTCCCTCAAGTTACTTACCAAGAAAAGGGTTTCTTTATCAAACCTAAGCTGCATTGACAAATCGTCGCTTTATCGTTGAGCTTCGCTCAAACTTGATACATGGCGATTTATTGTAACATATGTTTTCATGTTGCTGACGTCTAGTACACCTAATCTTCTACCGCTCAGATGTTGTAGGGTGGGGTTGCCAAATCTAAAAATCAAAAGAGCGGCGTAGCCACAGGTTCATAAGAATATTATTTTGTAGCAGAGGATAATACTGGAAGACCAACAAAATACCCCAACTCATTCCCCCCATTAGAAAAGCCCTTTTTATTTACCTTATTATTTACTACCTTATATTTGAAAAAATAGATTCCAGATTTCGAAAAACACGTTTTGAACGCTATTTTTTACCCAAAAAGTAGAGGAAGTGTAAGAATAGTATTGGTCCTTCAACTTGAGCCAAAATTACCAACCCTATGTTTGTTTATTGTCCTGTTCTCACCTAAAATAAGTTAGAAAGAAGGCAGTGCGAGTTCGAGCCGAATCTCCTTTATTTTGGGGAGCTCTAGCCCTGGGGGCCTATTCACTAAAAGAGATAGTGAAAATAGATTATCTATTTTGAAAATCTCCTGGGAGAGATAATCTCCCTTGGGAGACAGTCTTCCATTTTCGCGTTGTCTATTTTTTTCTCTGTGTCTCTCCCAAGTTCGTCTGTTTTACTTTTACGATATGGTAGCTGATGAATGAAGGATGATACACGATCATATCAGACAAACGAGAAATGAAAAAGGGACTCTCTCTTTCGAGAAAAGACACCTAATTAAATTAGGTGTCTCCCGGAAAGAGATCGAATATGCCAAGGTGGCCACCAACTCTCTCTTTTAGAAGTTACTGAATAACCCTGTCATGGATACTATACAATCTCTTTTGCCAAAAGACAGAGTGGGACCGAAAAGATATGTCTCTTTGGCTTAGTGAATAGGCCAACTTTGGGCTGAGCGCAGTAGGTACCCCCTCTTGTGCTCTCGCCTAGTAGGTTGGCTCGTGGGTACCCATCGATACTACGGTTATTGTACGATTGTTATAAGTTACCGGTAGTTACCATTGTCATGCAAATTTTGTGACGGCATATATAAATTCTCTCTCTCAAACCAAAAGGTGACATCTGTGATGCTGATACCTGCTGAAAGAATTATGTTCGGGATTTTAAAACAACTTCCTGTGATTGAAAACAAGTTTTTCCATTCCAAGGAGAACGGCACCAAAAAATAGGTGTCCCCTTTCTTTTCTGAACAGAAATCTTTTAGGTAAATTCCCAGAAAAATTGTCCTTGAAGTCATGAATTTTACCTGAAATAAACTTAAGATTCTGGTTCTTTATTCTAAGAAAATAGTGTTTTACGACTTTTCAAATCTCTGCCTGCTTTGTAGTAGGGTTTCAGCTTTGAAACTAAATTAATCGTAACATTATTTGTGAATAGAAAAAATGATGACCTTCGTTGGAAAGCTCATCAAATTTCTTTACTGAATATGCTGTTTTGAATTTTCAAGAATGTTTGAGCGGTTTATTTCAGACGTCCTCACCTGAAAATTGAACTTTTCCCGATCATTGGAAAGTTGTGAAAAACTAAAGCACTGCAGCTCGAAAACGCTGCAAAGTCCTTGTCTCATGGGTTCATTATTCTATTGGACATACCTACAGAAACGTTGGCTGTTCATTTATTGTTTCTATCTTGTGAAATAATTGAAATAGCTATTTCTGATGGTTTCCACCAATTTTGGCCCCCAAAACACAAATTAGGTAGGTATGCTCCTTTTTTAAAATTATCTTTGATCATTGGTAGTGCTATTTAATCGTCTTGATCTACGTGTGGACACTTCTAGTGTTATTATACAAATTGATGGTGATTTCAGACGATTTTCCAGGTTTTTACCTCATAAAAAAATCAATTTTTGCAGCTGAAGCTTTGGTAGAACCTCAATTTTCCACTCTTTGGTCAAAATCTACTTCATATTCGGTCTTCTCGTCCCCAAAAACATGGAAAAAGATACTTCAAAAGCTCATGTTACTAAAACACAAAAAGTACCTATTTTTACGCACATTTTCACTCTTAACACCCCTGGGTATATTCCGATCGGGCTGCAAAGTTTCGGGACACAACTAGGGCCCAAATGGAGCATGTGTGCGAAAGAGCGAATTTTTTAGACCGAAATAGCTATTTCTGATGGTTTCCATTCATTTTGGCCCCTAAAACACAAATTAGATTCCTTTTTTTTAAATAACTATCTTTGATCATTGGTAGTGCCATTTAATCGTCTTTATCCATGTTTTGACACTTTTTCCAGTGTTATTATACAAACTGATGGTAATTTCAGACGATTTCCCAGGTTTTTCACTCATAAAAAATCAATTTTGGGAGCTGAACATTTGGTAGAACTCAATTTTCCACTCTTAGGTCAAAATCGACTTCATATTCAGTCTTCTCGTCCCCAAAAATATGGAAAATGATATCTCAGAATCTCATGTTACCAACATGTTGCTAAAACGCAAAAAGCACCTATTTTACACACATTTTCACTCATAACACCACTGGGTATATTCCGATCGGGCTGAAAAGTTACGGGACACAACTAGGGCCCAAATGGAGCATGTGTGCGCGAAAGAACGACTTTTTTAGACGGAAAATGAAGCCGGTACACGTGATACGGCGTACGGCGGACGGACATTGCATTTTGGTTTATTATTCTGTGAATAATACACCTATGTATTCGCTCAGCAAAAAATTTTCATAACACCCCTTCAAACTTTTTTCTTTTTCGTTTCAAGGTGCGTAGATTCCAAAAATGCAATGTCCGTCCACCGTACGCCGTCCGCCGTATCACGTCTACAGGCTTCATTTTCGGTCTAAAAAATTCGTTCTTTCGCACACATGCTCCATTTGGGCCCTAGTTGTGTCCCGTAACTTTTCAGCCCGATCGGAATATACCCAGTGGTGTTATGAGTGAAAATGTGTGTAAAATAGGTGCTTTTTGCGTTTTAGCAACATGTTGGTAACATGAGATTCTGAGATATCATTTTCCATATTTTTGGGGACGAGAAGACTGAATATGAAGTCGATTTTGACCTAAGAGTGGAAAATTGAGTTCTACCAAATGTTCAGCTCCCAAAATTGATTTTTTATGAGTGAAAAACCTGGGAAATCGTCTGAAATTACCATCAGTTTGTATAATAACACTGGAAAAAGTGTCAAAACATGGATAAAGACGATTAAATGGCACTACCAATGATAAAAGATAGTTATTTAAAAAAAAGGAATCTAATTTGTGTTTTAGGGGCCAAAATGACTGGTAACCATCAGAAATAGCTATTTCGATTATTACGCATAAAAGAAACAATAAATGAACAGCCATCATTTCTGAAGGTATGTCCAATAGAACAATCAACCAATGTGACAAGGACTTTTCAGCGTTTTTGGAATCTACGCACCTTGAAACGGAAAAGAAAAAATTTTGAGGGGGTGTTATAAAAATTTTTTGCTGACCCCCAGAACCCCATTCTTCGGAAACGGGAATAACTTCCTCAAGGTTTCAGCTTTCCATCCGACTGAGACATCTGAGACTTTTTTGTATAGGTATGCAGCCCCTCACAGACAACGGATCGAGCAGAAATTTTGCACCTTCTGGAAAAAAGAGTTCACTTCATCAATGCAGAAAGATGAGATATCCTCCAAAAAACAACCCTGTTGTAAAAATTTACCTGCCAAAAAAACCTCCTCAGCCGCAAAGAGGATTTATCACTGCAGAAAGATGTGATATCCCCCCAACAGCCCTATTGTCAAAATTTTAGCCTCCGACAAGGACTGATACCTATTTTGGCCGCCGAAGTAACATGCTCGATGCTTTGCACCTCGCTCTTCGATGTGCATACAGAGACCTTCCTTCCCCCTCTGTTGGATGTGTATAGAAACTGGTTCCTTCCAACCAGACCTTGAAATTTCTTTCAACGCTGTTTGGTGGGCAGCTTTTTGCCCTCAAGTCGAAAAGCCACTGCCAAACAGCAATAGATAAATTCCAAGGTTTGGGGGGAGGAAAAGGTTTCTGTGCACACACCCAACAGAGGGAGAAGGAACAGGTTTTTATATATATGCACATCCAAGAGCGAGGTGCAAAGCACTGAGCATGCTACTTCAGCGGGCAAAATGGATATTACCTTTTTGCGGTTGAGGAGGTTTTGTTGGCGGGTAAGTTTTTACAACAGGGTTGTTTTTGGAGGGGGGGGGGGATGATACTGTCCCTGTGCAGTTTATACTATTGTCTTCCATTCAAGAAAATGCTGGCACATATTTTTTTTACCTTCTAGGGCCTTTTCTATCATGTTTATGATTCGATGTACCTACTTGATCTATCGTAGTGACATTTTCTGAATCCAAATTGTTGTTTTGGAAACAAATTTCTATCTTATGGTTTAAGCAGCAACTTTCCGTGCAGTGTCGACATAACAGGGAGAAGGGATATTGGCCACTACCCCGTTTTCTCGTTTAGTGACTTTCCTGGTTTGGAAATCATGACCTTCACAACTTTCCATTGGGCTGGCTGGTACATGTTCCAACCTAAACTTGATAATATGAAAATATAAAATTGATAATATGAAATAATTTTGACACAGGGAGCTCCTTCACAGTTCGACCTGTTATTAAGTCTTAGCCAGGCGTCTTTTTTGCATTGATGCTCCACCTCCCAAGTTTTTTCACTGTTATGGGCAGTATTTCGAGTTTTTCTGTCTGAGTTGTATTTTCATCTGATGTCTATTCTGGGAATGGTTGAGAAGTTTCGCAGAGGTGTTCTGCAAAAAGTTGTGCTTTCTCTTGGTTACTTGTGGCCCATGTCCCATGGCACCATCCTTTTTTATTGGAAGTGAGTGAACTTTAGGTCTTCTTAAGTTTTTGGTTACCTCGAAGAGAATACTCCATATCTCTCTGCAGTTGGGTTATTCAAGAAATTTTCGACTGATCCGTTTTCAGTGGTTGTAATAAGATACTTAAGTTTGCTGACCTGTCTGTTAGGTATAGTTTTGTTTTCAGGTGTTCTGTTATTTTTCCGTTTTCTCCTCACTTCCGTTTTGCATTCAGCAGATTCCTTACTTCTAGTGGGTTTCAGATTATTATCACAGTTTGACTTACTGGGGTACTTTGCCAAGCTGCTTTTTGTATGTATGTTATTAATAAATAGGTCAAGTTCGTCTTCTAGTTGTTGAGGGGTTTTCTGAGGAACTTTCAGGTCATTTGATGTTTCCAGTTGCTGCCAAAAACAGGACCAGCAAGTTTTATTATTTTTTAATTATTAAATAAACTTTTTTCTTTTAGAATCACTTTTCACTGATTGTTACAATAATAGACGAGTGATCAGAGGGTAGGTCGTCATTGTCCTCGACATTTATGTAGCCGCTTGAGACACCTGAGCTAATAAAGAAGTATATTAGGTCAGGGATCTTATTAGCATCTACGGGCCAGTAAGTGGGCCTCCCGGTTGAGTGGAAATCGTTTTCAGTATATGCTGCCTCATACAGTTCTTTACCTTTTGTCGTATTTAGACGTGAGCCCCAGTAATTGTTTTTGGCATTATAGGCTCCTCCTGATATGAAGCTGTTTCCTATTGTTTTGAAAAGACCTTTGTAATATCATCTCTCTTCGAGTTATGCCTGGGAGGACAATCGATGCTGCTATTCTGAAGCATTTGTTTTTGAGCGGGTTACTTGAATTTTTTTTCCTTTTCGATTTTTGGTTCTTCTTAGTGCGTGGTGTTCTCATTAATTAGGATTGCCGAACATCCTCTGGCTTCATTACTAGGGTGTATTGTATGGTAACAAAGAAACCGTCATATTTCAACGTATGAAATTAGAGTAAAATGGGCTTCAGAGATCAATAAGATGTCTGTCTTGTTAGAACGGAGGAATAGTTAAAATGCCTTGATGTGATTCGATAATCCATTTGCATTTCATATTTATATTCTTAGTGTTGGTTCCTTCATATTATTCCGCAGTTGCGTAGACCTTTTTCTAGTTTGGTTATTCTCTCAAATAAGAGCTTGTTGGTATGATTTTGTTCACTTAATCTCTCCAGTATCTGAGCAAGCATTTTTTCAGTGCTCGACACAGCAACTGTCTTGTGTTGTCCATCACATTTCACACATGCAGGATCCTTCCCACGGTAGGACGGTGTGAGAAGGAAACTTTGACATCTTTTGCATTGGGGGATAATTTGGAAGTTTTCTTAACCGGCTGATCCTTTACAATCATGTTGAGCCTTTACACCATGGATTTTTTTCTACATCTTCATTCTTATAGGGCTCGGATCGATATGCTCAATAAAACCTTTATTTATGCTCGATCGATTTCTAAAACGTGAAATTTATGCTTTTATATGTTCGAACCTCAAAAAAGGTTTTCCGCATGGTTCGCAGAAGAGTATTTTCCCGTCGTATGAAAAACCTGGATCCTTAGCACAACGACGAAGTAGGTCGCCATGGGACTCCTTCACTTTCGGCATTTTGTAAGAGAGAATAGTAACTTTTCCGAGCACAGTACGTTTTCAAATAATCCATGAAGGATGACTTGCAAAACTTTATATACCTTGATTTCAACTCCTCCTACTCCCACCACCGGTCAGCCGTAATCCCTGGCTCAATAGGAGAGGGGGAGTGAGAATGGGTACGAGTAGTTGAGGGATATTCCAATATTAGGTATTTTTCCAGGGTTTTGACAGATTAAAAAGCTTCCATCTCACGAAAAAGGGGCTCTTGACCTGGGAATCCCATGAAAATATCGAGAAAGGATTAGCGAAGGGAAGCCGGAATGGGAAGTTAGAGCACATTCCATAATATTAGGTATGTTCAAGGGTTGAACGAACGATGAGCTCTTGACCTGTGAGTCCCAAACCCTTTCGCTGCCAACGGAACTGCTGGAGCTGACAACGTCATTTTTGAGTAAACTTTTAAACAGCTTTTTCCTGATTTTTTTTATTTTTCGAAGGAAAAACTGAGGAAAAAACGGAAAATTTTGAAAAAAAAAGAAAAAAAAGAGTCATCAAGAAAACCCCCGATTTATGCTTATATATGATTTTATTCTCAAAATGGCAAATTTATGCTTTTATATGATTTTATAACTTTTGTTCTAATCACCCTACAAGGCTGTTTCTGGTGCCAAAATGTTTCTTTTGATGTGTACTATCCAGCAGCAAAATATGCCCTTATGCTCAAATCCGAGCCCTACTTATCAGATGATAGCATATAGAGGCGAAGAGGTTTTGATTTTGCCTCTCTCGTTTTTCCTTTTTTCTTTCTTAAGGATATTGGGTCCATCCAGGATGTTAAGACCTTGATTTTGGAGGTCCACAGTGATTTCACTTCATGTGATGCGTGTAGGCCTCGAGGCAGGACCTTGATTGGCCTGTCAGCTTTATCTTGGTACGTGTACCATTGTTGTATACTGACGCCAGGGTCATCCATTTCGCTGTGTAAACAATCCCAAACACAGAACGGTTAGTCACCTAGTTTATTTCTTTTTCGTGAGAGTACCTTGGATGTTGACTCTTCGAGCACTCCCACAAGACAGAGACAATAATTTGACTAAACAGTCATTGGTAACAAAATTATTTAAATTTGTGAACCAAACCGTGGAAAATGTTTGATATTCATCTCGGCGGGGTACTATGAAAATCGCTCATATGGTCATGCTGTATGACAGAATTATTTCAGCGTGGCACATTTTCTCATGTTCATCAGTTGTGATTTTTAGGTATGCTTTTGATCAGGTGTTACATAATTTATTCGGAGCCACATGAAGGTGTCACCGGCACCTCATAGGCACCTTACCCAAAGGCGAGAGTCAAATGCATGAAAATCCAAAGTTTTACCTGAATTTTCGAGTTATGGTACAAGTATGTAATATGGCTTCTTTATATTTTCAGGAAATGAACATACCTCCTCTTATATCACGTACACCACCTCCTTTGGCAGATGATGATGATGACGATGATGATGATGATGAAACGTTTAGCAGTTATGTGATTGGTGAGATAATAGGTAAGCTGCTAAAACGCCTCTGCCAACTCACAATATTATTATTTATTAGTGTTTTCCTCTGTCACATCCCTGTACTCCTACATTTTGATGTATATCCTGGGAGAAATTGTCAGTTATCTCGAATTATTTTGTTTGAACTTTGGACTCCTGTCTCCATTAGGTTTCACATGATTAATTTAATCATTGATGAAGGGCGTATTGCTGTTCAGATGAGCACGCCAACATTAAAGGTTGCATAGATGCCTGCCCAAGAATGGAACTAGATAAGACGCAAACTTTTATCCCAAACAGGGAGACACTCATGTCTATGCAAACTTCTGGGGATTCTCTGCCGACTCACATTATTAATGCAATGGATGTGAAATTGACTATAGTACTGATTGATATTTGCACATTTTGGTGCATTAAGCAGTGAAATTATGGCAGGGCTCACTGATGTTTTCGTTCTGTCACTACCAACAACCTGACCTGGATTCGTCGTGTGTAGAATGTAGGAGTGGCAAATAATTGGGATAAATATTATTAAAACAACCCCAGGAATATTAGCTGTAAACTGCAAGATAAACACTGGACAGCTGGACTGAGTGCAGATCTGAAGCGAAGTGCTATCAGAGTAATTCTTAGGGTGAAATCAGAGTACTTCTTTTGGCTTAATCCATGAAACACACCTCTGACCTCTGAAAATGCGGGTAACACGGATCCATGTCACCAACTTTGAAAAGACTCTTCATTGAGGATTTTAGATGTTTTTGCACTTCATTCCTTTTGGTATGCCTTCATTATAATATTCCCAAACGGATGGGACTGTCCTTGGTTAGGGTCTCACAGTGAGATTGATAATGAGGTTTTTTTTATCTTAAATAAGGAGCCTTCCAATGCCAACAATTTCGGTGAAAGGTTAGACACTCTTGAATTGGACACAGAGGATGAAGTTGGATGAAATACACTTGAATTAGACACAGAGGATGAAGTTGGATGAGAACAAAAACACATAAATTATAAGTCATGAGGATTCCTGATAGCACAAGACATATAGCACAAAGTGATGAACACAAGTGGTTGGACATGTTCGTAACATTCAGGATAGGTGATAAGTTCCTTTTCTATTATTCTTTATTACTTTTTTTAGCTCCTATTCTACTGTTACCTTCATGTTTTGTTGCAAATATTGACCGTATTGTCGAATTATATCAATTTATAAAACAACGGGCGCTATTGGAGAACGCAACGCGCAAAAGTTTCTAAGTAATCGAAAAATGTAATAATGAGTGCCGTATCTCTTGTTTGGTATGTTCCTAAGTTTTGTATCCAATCCATACTTCCTGGCGTTGAAAGCTGTGAGCAAATCGTTTTACCAACATTACAAAGCCAATGGGTAGACTTGCCACGTGACTGATAAATCACCTATTGTTCATTATGTGACTCTAAGGGTGGGTTTCACCACCTATAGTTGGAGTACGGTTACGGTTAAATTGGAGTTACAGAAAAACTGAATGCATTTTGCATACCTATTTTTCCATAACTCCTGAGTTGATGGTTGGTGCTACCGTAAATGTCACACCCCACTCGTGTCCGTCCATCAGTGAGCCGTCAATATAGATTGTTGTCGCACTTGACCATCCCTCCAAAATGTAATTGGACAGGTTCAATTATTGCACGATAAAGGAACAATAAATGTATGTCCAGTAGAATGATAAACCCATGTGACAGGACCTTGCAGGTTTTTATAAAGTACCTAATTGAACCATGAGCCATGCACCATGTACCTAAATGCAAACCATGAACATAAGTAGTTTGTTCAAGGTTAAAATTAGGTACCTACCTGATGGATTTATTCCCCTCGGTTTATGAGATTGGTACCTAATACTATATTGGGAGGTGAGGATGGTAGGTGGTTTTTCCTTATTCCGAAAATGATAGGTATGTACATTATTCTGTTTAGGATTCATATTTCTTGATAATATGCTAAGGACGAAAGTAGGATTGAATCGGGGAAACCCCTCTCATTATTTTTGACAGGGTTTTGAAAATCAAGATTTCGTCAAAGAAGCTGGGGATTTCACTTTTTTTAAAATAAATAATGAGACACCTAATTCTATAAAAGGGAGGTGGGTTCCTATTACCGATTTATTCTTTATACAGTAATCTAAATTCCGTAACTTAAAGAAAGCCAATCAGCATTACGTTGATTTAGTGTCTGACCTAACCATCCTAGACAGTTTGCATCAAAACTTTGAATAGGATAACAGCTGGGTAAGATGGAGATGAACAAGATGATCTTGATAAGGGAAACTAGTTAGTTGGTGAAGAGAAGCAGCGAATTCTGAGAAATACAAATTATTCTGAGCTTCCATCTGAATGCTAGTAGTATATATAGCAATAAATAGTCATCAAGCTTCAGAAGGGAGCATGGATCAGCTGGTGAGTTGAGACACTTTTAACTTTGCTTATACACAAATTTAACTTTGCTCCTACCTTTCAAAAACACTCGTGGGACCTCAGCGAGTAATTGGAGTGCTCCAAGATATTCTTTTGATAGGTAGTAGAATACGAAATGGTTGTAGCTCAAGTCCCTGTCTTACTACTAACATCCAGTGTGGTGGGCCATGGGGTGTGGCTGATTTATGCTGCTTGGTGTGCATGAAGATGCATCCTTATGCATCTTCAGATTCAGTACCTAAAATTAAAAAATCAATTCTTTCACGTTTATTGTTTGTTTCATTTCCAGAAAACGGGAACAGTGATATCTTTCATACATTAGATGTGGAACCCCTTCCATCTGGGTTTGCCTTTATAGGTGCCAGAGAAAAAAGTTCACCAGTGAATGAAAGTGGAAAAGTGGAAACTGTTTTTGAGTATTATCAACACTGTGAAGATGTATCTGTATCTCCTCCCAACAAAGACAATGCATTTGATGTCAAGTATGAAGGACCTGAAAACACATTGGAGCATCCCACTGGCACTCAAGATGGAAGTAACTCAAACAGTGATGAAACGATTGCTGAGACGTTCAGTGCTGAATCTACTGATGCGTACAGGGACAGTGATACCATAGGCAATGACTTGGATGTCAGCGATGAACTCTGTTCGATTGATACTAGTAAATGTCTAAATGATTTCCTGTCAAATTCTAATTTCAGTAGTGCTGGGGGACCATCAACTTTGTTTAATGATGGTCCTATCATCCTTTCTTCTAGAAAATCTGAAAATCTTGGTTTGATACATGAAGGCGATTCTGATAATGCAGTTCCTGCAATTGATGAGAAAGACAGTGGTGCCTCTATTCTATGTGAACCTGACAATAGTGTTTCTAAATTATGTGGTGAAAAACTGATAATTGAAGATGTTCCCTCCAATGCATTCAACCCTGGTTCCAACTTTTCTCCTAATCATCTCGATCACTGTGATAACTTTCAAGTAAATAGGAATCGAGTGGACAACATCCCGAATCAAGATATTGAAGAAGATGATGAATTTACAGATTTTCAAACTAGTACGGACACCAATGTTGATCTCTCTGATATTCCTTCAAGTGAGGTGAGATGATAGTTCAGTTTATTTCACGTGAATTTTTCTTCAGTTCTCTCAGCCTGTCATGGCGCAAATAAGTAATATATTACAATAGCTAATAACTCCAGTGTCCTACAAAACTGACAGGCATGTCCTAACTGGTTCAAGTGTTCCCTCTTCATGCCTTTCATTGAACTTGAAACTCCAGATTTCACTCGAGCCTGACAAACTCATCATTCCCAAACTGTGCTCCCAGTTGGACCCACTTGCTAGTTTAAAGCCTACTTTGTTCTCGCTCTTGCTAATCATTGTGTGAGTAACTAAAAAGTTCCAGTCGTTGAGCAAATTTTCGAAGTAACTTACCCATAAACTAACAAACCGTTTCCATGGGTTTGTCCTCTAATTCAAACGCTTTTCCTTCCAAACGTGTTATTCAAAACGGTTTTGTCAATTTCAAGGGACTTACTTATTCTACTTTATGGGCAAGTTTAAAATACCTAAAGGAAAAACTTTCTCTCTTTTTAGAGAAACTAAATACTTGTGGATGTTCAAATTGTATATTTCTGCTTCAGGTCACCACCTTATGCCACTTCCGATGAACCTGAAGTAGTATTTGGTGATTTTGGACGCTTTTGTTGTGATTTTTCGACACCCAATAATTCAAATTTGATCAGATTTTTCGTGTGGAAAAAAACAGTTTCTTGTATTGATATAGTCTTTCATCAAATTTTCGAAGGAACTAAGCCCGGTGTCCAAAACTTTCAGTGCATGACCTTTTAAAAAATTGTTCATTTTTTCCATTTCAAAGCATTTTGAACCCATCCCTACATTTTAACATTTCATGTACAGCATTTTAGTACAATTCAATCTTTCCACCTGATTTTTGCCCATTTCATTTTAAAATTTTTCCAAAAGCCAGTAAACCTGTTTCACTCCACCTTTTTCTTTAAAACATTAAACCAGTCCGGTTCAGCTGTCCAGGCTGTGAGGTTTTCTGTCATTTCCCGGGCCGGTAGGTCATTGCAACAGCATGTAACATGCTAATAGCATCTAGAAAGGATTATTATTGGCTTCATTAACATTAGAAAAAAAGGTAACGTTACTATGTCACCTTAACCTTTTCCCGACGAGCCTACGCGCGGCCGCTCTATGGCGAAGCGACGAAGCGGTTCGCAAGCAGCTGTGTTCGTCCCGACGAAGGATTTCCGAGTCTCGGCGCCTCCCGCGCATCGCTCCAAACTTTATTAGTTTGGCTTTCACGTGTTGGGAATAAAGTTTGTCTTTGAACGGATTCTGATGGAATTTTAGATGTTGAATCCGATGGAACCAAAGTTGTACATAGAAGAACATTATTTTTATATCTTTTTCTAGGTATAATAAGCAAGTTTCAGGAAAATTGCAAAAAATTACCCCAACAAATTTATTCAAATGTTTTATATTTTATTCAATAGTAATACATTCATCCAGAGAATGAAGGCCAAGAAAATCTTGGAATTTGGCCACGTCTTCCTCAGCAAAGTCCCCACGAAACGGTGCAAAACAAGGGACGTCTTCATCACTATCAGACGGAATCACGCCGTCCGAAGACAGAAATAAATCGAAATCTTCGTCTGAATCCATAACTCAACTCACAACTAAACTCAATGTGAATCACGCTAACCTACAGCTTTGTAAACAAAGAGATTTGAGGCGAGGAAGGTACGGAAAAGAAATATGCGTGTGCCAGATGCCACCAGCGGAATACAACCAGGGAAGATGGGTGGAATACTCACGAACTCTATTGGCATTTATTTGAAACAAGTAGAAACATCATTGAGAATTCTAATGAACTCTAGTGGGATTTATTTGAAACAAGTAGAACAGAAAACATCGCAAAGATGCCGACAGGGAGCGAGAAATGACATTTGTCATCAATCGTCGGCTGGTCCCTCGATCCACGTAAGGGCATTTGCGATCTGTCGTCACCCCACGCACAGTGCTCGGTAATGACATATGTCGTCAATCGTCGGGAAAAGGTTAAACGTCGGGGCTTTGTTGAACGCAGGCAGACTGAGACAAACTTTATTTGATCTAATATGGATTTCATACAACAGAAGATCTCACCAGTCTTACGGCGTATAGGAGTCTGAAATGAACTGTTTTATTTTTGCTAAATGTAACCGAATGGTATTTGTCCATGTCATTCACTGCTCTCCGTCGTTTCGAATCCCAACGCCCCTCGTCCCAACTTATAAGGTGGTGAGGCAATAGACAGCCATGAGCGAAATGTTCTGATGAAATTCTGATCCTCCTGAGAGGACAGCCAACCACGTCCATGACACCAGTAGAGCAGTTGGATTTAAAGCCCCAGCCTGAAATGGCTTACTTAACTTTTCATTTCTAAAAACTATTAGTCTTTAAACAGTTTAATAAACATGTTATTTCCCAACGGCCTTATCACGTGGGATAAACTGGTTCCCATGAGGTCATCCAAGTTAAGGTACCTCGAGGTGGACGTGGAGCATGGATGGGTGACCGCCGTAACACGTGGTGACATGTCCCTCTGCACTCAAGGGGGCGAGGCAGTGAGCAAGGCAGTGAGGCCAAGAGCGAAATGATCAGGTCTGATCCTCTCACTGGAGGACAGCTGATCACATCTGCGATGCTAGCAAGGCACTCGGACGAAAAGCCCCAGCCTGAAATGGCTGTTACTTTACTTTTTTTAACATGTTATTTCAGCTGAAAGAGTTAGAATCTGGTTTTCCACCTCTACCTTAAACGTTTCAGGTTGAGTAGGTGACACCCAAATTAGTACAACTGTACAAATGAAAAAAAAAATCTATGGAAAGTGTTTTGTACTATTTTAAGCCAACAGAATGAGAAAAAGGGAAGAAAAAGTTTTTTTCATATTTTTTTAAGCCTAGTTTTAGTGCAGACTGAAAGGGTTAATATGAACTGGAAGTGGTTTAATTTACCATGGAAATGGTGTATGATGGTTGGTACAATCCAGGGATGGATTCAGAATGCTCAAAAACCCTTTTCTTCAAAATAATTTTCAAAAATGTATGTATGCACATTCTATAAAATTTTGACCCATTGCATTCTTTTCTCCCAAAAATTCGACAAAAGGCTTTTACTGTTGATGAATCACTTAATTTGAAATGATAATTATGTGGACACTATGATGGATATATTGTCAAATTAAATAAAGATATAAATGTCATTATAATTTTACTGTGGCACTTGATCATCTTCCAGTGTGTTGAAGAAAAAATCAGCATTGAAGATTTGTCCCCACCTTTTGTAGAGGACAGTTTTGAATATAGCCTTCTTGACAACATTAGTACTAATACAGTTTGGACTTATCTTCGCTTGTTGGAAGAAACGCCAGCTTTAAAATATCAGTGGATTTCCTCAACATCCAATCATAAACTTCTCTCAGCCCTGAAAATCGATTCAAGAAATATTGTAAGTATTTTATTTTTACATCTCTCGTGAAACATTCAAACTTGTAAGATAACCTCACCTTTACTAAATGCGTTCTCCATGTGATCATTTTGTGTTTTCAAGAAATCTGTTAAACACAAAGACCTTGGCACCATGTACTGCATCTTAAGTGGTTGCAGTGGTTGATCATCTTGTATCGTTACTTGAGTTTAACAGGTTCTCTAAGCATAAAATGCCTGGGCATGCCCCCCCCCCCCCCCCTGAAGTCCCTGTACTCCACTCCTTGCTATGCTCGTCACTCACCTCACACCAAACGTAGTAGTCCAAATCCAAACATTTTTGTTCTCGGTAGGTTGGCTACCCTCTCGGACATACCATTGCTTCAGTTTATGATTTGAGGAAACGTTTGTTGGTTCCATCAACAGATACAACAGTTGACGTTGAGTTGGTCTGATCAGGTCTTTCTCTCTCTCTGTCTCTCTCTCTCTCTTAATGGTTGCAATGCAAGTGGAGCTTGAGTACAATAAATGATTTTTATGATGAAGTTTGAATTCTTACTCATCAGCAAAAGTGATTGTGGCCTGAGTGCCATCCATGCTGCCTTTCAAGATAAAGTGCCATTTATAATGTGTGTGGTCATTTATAATTATATCTGAAGGGGCATTGATTTCGTTCACAAACTCAAAAGCTCGTTTTAAAGCCTTCGAGGTTTTGAGAAAACCTGATTTACCTGCGCTAAAAAGAGTATAGTACCTATCAATAGGTCTTGATTTGATGCAACACTGCCAATTGCAGGATCCTGTGTTGGCAGCCTTTAGCTCATGATGCGTTCTTCTACATTCCTGCACTCTGCAATCTATGAGCTGTATAGATGAGCGTGTTTCCTTAATCATCCAGGGGTGAATAGTTTTCTCGCCTCATGGTAACAAGTTTTGTGAGTAATGAGACTTCTAATTCGGCCATTATCTTCAAACACGTATTGCTGCTTATTATAGGTACCATGAAAGTTGCTTGCTAGTTAACATCATCATTCAGCTCATGTGATACTGGAGTGCCATAAGAACCGCGTATGATTCCAGTATGGGACGCATAGAATAAATTGGTTATTCTCATGCAGTGCCTTTTCAATTGAAATATCATCATGAAGGATGTGCAGTCAGCGAAAACATCTGAAAACTGGTCTTGAAGTTCAATAGGTACCCTTTGTGATGTCATGGTTCCCGCCCTGTTGAAAAGGACATTTACCCGTCGAGCTCAGCACCTTGCATGGTGTTACATGATTTCTTCCCAGCATTGTCACGGCTTTCACAGGTGGAATTTCGGGATGACATTTTATGCCCATGGGTTTTCTCGGGTGAATCCGATTTTGAAGTCAATTGAAACCATATATGGTGGATTCCTGAATGTTATTCGCAAGTTTTGATTGAAACTGTGACATTGTTGGTGAATGCATGATCAATTCTCATTAACGGAATATGATATAAGATGCCTCTTGTTTCAGTTTGGTGGTCCTTGGAATAGATCTGTAAGGAGTTTTGGATCTGACTCGAATGTTTCCATAAAATTTGCTCCTTCCTGTGAAAATATAGGATACCTACCCAGTGGTGAACAATCATCTGTTCATCATGAAGCTTGTAATTTTCATAGTTCCCCTGTTGAAGGGATTGGGAAGGTTAGTATTTTCACATCTGTATTGCCATTTATGAGCAAATTTCAGTGGGGTGGACAGTAGGTATGCGTATTAGGAAAATGAAGCTGAGATATTTGGAAATTATTTATTTCAGGATAATGGCTGGGAGCCTGGTATGATTTCAATTGGAATCTTAGAAAATAAGCCGATGTTGAGTAAATGCCTTCTAAGCTACTAAATAGTCAAAATCAGGTTTTGGTTTTTCATTAGAATCTTCTTGTCAAGTAGAACCAATTTCTTTGAGGTTTTTGTCCTGGTTCGATTATTGAATGGACCGTTCTAGAATAAACCAACTACTTTTCTTTAAAAAGCATACACTGAAAACATCTACATTTCCTTACACTTTTTCTTACAAATTTGGTTGCACTGTTCAAAGCCCCCTTTTTGTTGAAATGAAAGGGGAATAGGTTGCATGACCACAGACTATGAGCAGTCGAAGCTGAAGTACCATTTTTCTGGTGAGATTTCCTTAATATTTTGAATATCGAAGTTGAGCAAAAATAGGTTACTTTTATTTATTTTGGTTTAATGAATTCAAATCTTTTGTAAAGTTTACTAAAACTTGATTCTGTTGCCCAAAACAATAAAAGTTATTTTTACTCCAAAGTCCAACTTTTAGGGTGCAGGATCTAGCTTGAATGTCTCATTGTGATCTGCATCGACAACGTACTCCAAGCAGAAGATCCAGAAAATTCATGGAACACTATATCTAAATCATTCCACCCTCCTAAGTGCCCATTCAATGGAAAAATTAAACATGTATTGACTTACTTTTGTTGTAGAATCGAAAAACAATGGGGTATTCAGTTTCTGAAAATGTTTTTGGGCAGTTTTCAGTTTAACACATTCAGTGCGGAAAAATGATGAGAAATCGTCTAACCAACCTGATTTGAGTTCTTGCGGTTAATCACATCATCTGGGATTGTAGACATAGGAAAATGCGTTCTTAGATGTCAAAATATCATAGTTTCGTAATTAGAGCGCAATTTACCTCCGTCCCGGATCTGGGTCGGTCGCACGGCTGGAGAGTTCAAGTGTTGTTCAAATGGGGCTCCCTGATCCACCAACCTCTATCGCGGTGGAATTTTCTGTGAGTAAACTCCTTTTTTGGAGTCTCGCATTCACTGGAGGAAGACATGAAGAACCACCTGCACTTATGAAGATTCAGGAACAAACTAAAAACGTACACAACATGGCACAGGACGACAGAAAACGTGAGGGTGAACTTTGAACCCGAATATCTCGAAACTTTTATATAGTAAACATTGAACATGAGGTTATGTTTACCCTTCAGAGACCTTCCAGCCCCCCTTCACATGAAAAACCCGACGATAGGAGCAGTGCGGGAACCTTGCACAGCCCGAATACTTCACAATAGAAGGTGGCTCGGATCCGGGACGGCCGCATGGCTGGCGAATACGCTGGCGTCCCGGATCCGGGACAGCCGCACTGAATGTGTTAAGGAAGTGTGAGATTGCAAAAAGGTAATCTTTTCGTTCTAGGAAGGAAATACATAATGGAAAAATAGAAATCCAAGAAGCACGGCAAAATATGTCTACTTATGCTGATGCTCACTGGCGCATGGATACTATAAGATCAACTCCATTGTGATCTCTATTTTATGCCAGTGCCTGTTGCTTTGTTCTGTGTGGTTTGATACATAGTGTTGGCTTGCTTCACAGAAGCACTACAAAGAACAGCAAAACAGAAAGGCAACTTGCATCAGTTGCTGCATCTCATAACAGTGGTTTTACCTTTCTCTTCTACTTCTAGCATGGATTAACTACTTGGTTTCAATTGCATCCATCCAAGCCGAGAGGCTCAGACACATCTGACACCTTTTTCCCAACCCCATGTTACATGCTTTCTAGAAGATGAATTTGGAATATTGACTGGATTGCCCAAAATCCGTGTCCTAGCCTTCCCTTCTAAGTGCCCGAAGGAATGTTATTTCATAAATGGCAATTAGTTTTGATTCTTGTGTCCAGTTTCCTAGCCCAAAAGTTGTGGGCTCCAAAGTTAGGTACTCAATAGGTTTTTTCAATATCAAGTGTAGATATGCAATAACCAAATAAGTGACAAATTTGCAGCTTTTGTGCAACTGGCTTGTAGTGTTGTCTTGGTTAAAGTACTTAGGAATGTCTCGCCATGACACACTGTAAGGCGCAACTTGCATGGGCTATTTGTGAGTTAGAAATGCAAGTTCTCTCCCACTAATCAAACATTCCGCTTAGATTTCGTGGCTGCCTACCTCAAGTGAAATCCCACAGTGGACTACTTCTCATGCCACAACTTATTGCAGGGGCTTAGGAAGAAAGAATTAGCTATTTTTATCACTTTTTTGACTAATAGTATGTACATTTATGTATGTATGGAAAAGTGTTGAACCTCTGGGGGTGGATTTAAAATCCTCTGAAACGGATTTGCGTAGAAGTAATCTTCCAGTGTTGTTCCACTTACTGTAACTTTCAGAACCATTTCAACTGTTCAATTTTTTTTTCAAAAATTCCCTAAAACGTTAAGTGAGATGAAACCTTCAATTTCTGATTTCTGTGGTTCAGCATTATACAAAATGATCATTATTGGAGTAGGTTGAAAGATGGTTGACTTAAGTAAACTATTTCAAATATTTGCTCATTCGATCATGATGCTTGACGGTGAAGTTTTCTAAAGTGAAATTAACTTGTAATTCGTCACTAATATTCCTACGGATTATATTCCTCTTTGGATTTCAGTTGTTTCTCAGTTTCTCTCCAAAATCATTGTGGATTATTATAATAGCTTTCTTGTTGATAGCTTTCTTGTTAGTGGCTATTCTGTCAAGTTATTCCACTAAATACTTGGGTTATCCAGTGATGTACCTCTCTTCATTTTAGACTTCGGTACCTGATGCTCATTTCGATTGGGAAGGAAGTGGATTGGTGAATCCTCTATTCCGTAAGTAATCCTAAAAGTGGTTTATAATTAAATACCTATCACAGCTATACTCTAAGTGTGTTCCGCGGAACCCTAGGGTTCCGCGATACCCCTGTGGGGGTTCCGCAAGAATTTAGAAAAAAATCAAAACACCTCTCTCTGGTCGAACGTTTTGACTCTGCCCGCCGCGCGTATACTTGTGAGCGCGCAGTCCCTTTGAATCAAAGGGACTGGCGGCTTTGATAAAAGCCGCCTCTGAATTAGACACTATAGTTGTGAACAAGCGACTTTCGGCTCTAACTTCAAAACACCGCTTTTCCGCTTTCTGTTTATCAAAGGCGCCGACTCGAGTATTTTTGAGAATGTTCGGACTAAGTATAAAAGCGGCGATCGCGCCTCGTCAGTCAGTTGACGGTTAGCGTTCGGAGCTATAAGTTCCTACCTACCTACTTACAAGCTGGCTAGCGAATTGCGGAGTTTAAACGTGATATGTAACTAGTGTTTATTGTTCTACTGCCTGCTGTATTCTGATTGTGTAGATTTGTACATTTCTTCTTTGGACTAAACTTAGTCTCTTATAAGCAGTAACGATTGTGCATTATTTTGACCCCACCATCCTGACGTGTAACATTATTAATAAAGAAGAATGGAACGTTGGCTTAAAGGCGTTAAACGTATTGCAACAACATCTTCTAATGACGCTGAATGTTCAAAAGCAGTACGCGCGGAGAATGCAGCAATTACCGATCCAGACGATGATGCCACGACGTCAAGCTCCACGGTTTCAAAGACAAAAAAAAGGAAGTATGATGAATCATATATCAGTTTCGGATTTGTTGATTCCAACGGTTCACCTCTCTGCATGCTATGTAGTAAACTGCTTCCTAATAGTTCCATGGCACCTGCCAAATTGCGCCGACATTTAGAAACTGTACACCCCGAGTCTAAAGACAAGAATAAAGAATTTTTTGTTCGCAGAAAAGAACAGTTATTGGAAAGTCAAAAAAATATGATGCATGTAACACAAACTATCAATGAAAAGGCCACGGAGGCATCATATTTAGTTAGCTATCGCATTGCACAAGCAGGTGAAGCGCACACTATCGCTGAAAATTTAATAAAGCCATGTGTGTTAGACATAACAAAATGTATGCTCAATGAAAAATCTGCAAAGCATCTTTCTACTGTGCCGCTATCAAACGATACTGTTTCACGGCGAATCCATGATCTGGCAAGCTGCGTCAAACAAGAACTAGTTACACGTCTACAAAAAACACGATTCGCCTTGCAAATGGATGAGTCAACTGATGTCGCTGGTCTGGCTATCTTGCTGGTTATCGTGAGATATCCATATGAAAGTTATTTTGAAGAAGACATGCTTATGTGTTCACCGCTGCCCACAAACACTACCGGGGAAGAAATTTTTAATAAAATAAACATATTTTTTGAAGAAAATAATCTCAGTTGGAACGATTGCATTGACATTTGTACAGATGGGGCAAAGGCGATGACAGGTAAAACAGCAGGAGCAGTGTCACGCATAAAAAATAAAGCGCCTAATTGTAGTTCCAGCCATTGTATTCTGCATAGACAAGCACTTGCGATGAAGCAAATGCCGTCAAATCTAAAATTAGTTATGGATGAAGCGGTAAAAATAATCAATTTTATCAAATCACGACCACTACAATCCCGATTGTTCTCATTATTGTGTGAAGATTACGGCAGCAAACATAAAACACTGCTGCTCCATACAGAAGTGCGATGGCTGTCTCGGGGTAAAACTTTAACAAGGCTATTTGAACTTAGAGCGGAGTTACAAATGTTTCTTTCAGCTGATACTTCTTTTAATTTGAAAGACCGTTTGTATGATAAAACTTGGTTGTTCCGATTGTCTTTTATGGCGGATATCTTTCAAAAACTAAACGAATTGAATTTATCATTGCAAGGTAAACAGACAACAGTGTTCCAGGCCTATAACAAAATAACTGCCTTCAAAAGAAAATTAGATTTTTGGATTGTTTGCGTTGATAAGAGAGAAATAGAAAGCTTTACGTCACTCAGTGAGTTTGTTAGCGATAACGACTCAGAAATGTTTCAAGATGATATGTTTGAAGAATTGGTCCAATATCTCACTTCGATGCGCGCATCTTTTGAAAAGTATTTTCCCGAAGAACAGAATACAAAAATAAAATTGAATTCATGGATTCATAATCCTTTTTTACCCAACTTGCAAAAGCCCGAAAGTATGTCAATCGAGATATATGAATCTCTTTTAGAAATGACATCAGACACAAGTATGGAGTCACTATTCAAAACGATGCCTCTCAACGATTTTTGGTGCAGAATTCGTAATGAATATCCAATGCTTGGCAAAATGGCTCTGAATATTCTTCTCCCGTTCCCAACAACATATTTGTGCGAAACAGGATTCTCAACGTATGCAGCCACGAAAACAAAATATCGCAATAGACTGGACGCCGAACCTGATATGAGACTGCAACTGTCTTCTATCAAACCTGACATCAACCAATTAATGAAAAATAAAAAACAGTTTCATACCTCCCATTAGTTAGATTTTTCTTTTTTAATATCTTGTAATAATGTACTTGCCATGTGGCATGTTAAAGTAAGTAATTATAATCAGTAACTGTTAAATTGTACTTTTATTATGTTTATTAATAAAGAATACACTTTTAAAAACTATTGTTTTATTGTAGGGTTCCGTAAAGTATTTTGCTTTCCAAAAGGGTTCCATCACCAAAAAAGTTTGAGAACCGCTGACCTATCACATTAAAATGAAATAGGCTAGACCTAAATGTTTCGCAGAGTAAGTTATTTGATTGAGTATCCCTTAGTGATGGCCTTCAGATCTCTCATTGTCAAGTATAAATACCTTTGGTTGTTGCCAACGACCTTTAACTCAGGACTTTATAAAGTGTGGTAATATTTCAATGCAGTGAAGGGTAAATTTCTGCTAAACTGGAACTTTGATGAGAGGGGGAGGATGACCATCATCCGCCTACCTCTGCATCCGCCTGCCTGAAGATTCATAGTCTCCTGTATCATGGGTTTGGCCCATATTTTGCACCAAGTATTTTCATAACCCTTTGGCGAGCATGCCGCGAACTGAGGTGGGCAAATTCAGCAAAATTTGAACTTCACCATTCAGTATCGATTTGGAAAGTCGAGGGCGCCAAGTATTCTCCTTCTATCAATTCTAGAATAGGGTGGTTCAAGCTGCAAATTTTTTTTGTTAAACCTTCACCAGTGTTTCACGGGCGTTCAAAATGAATATAATTATTTTTGCCATACTTTATCAAGCACGTGCCCACAGCTGGCAACTCCTGCTGCCAAACATTGTGCAGCAAGCACGCCCACTATTGGAGTATTGTTCTCTGGGAACACGGATTGTTCTCTGGGCTCCCTCCCCCAGTTTTTCCAACTGCATCACAATAATAATTACTGCATATATTTCGCGTTAAATTGCATCACAATAATAATTACTTTTGTTCTCTTATGCATTTAATCACTTTATATTTCTTATTGTCAGCAAATTTGATTGGTAATACCTGGAACTTCCATTTTTCTTTTACTTTTTGGTTTATTATTCTGCAAATAATACCAGTGTACTTGCTCAGCAAAAATTTTTTATAACCCCCTCAAATTGTTTTCTTTTACGTTTCAAGATGCGTAGAATCCAAAAATGCAATGTCCGTCTGCCGTACGCCGTCGTGAACATACATAACTACTTCATTTTCGGTCTAAAAAATTCGTTTTTTCGCACACAGGCTCCATTTGGGGCCCTAGTTGTGCCCCGAAACTTTGCAGCCCGATTGGAATATACCCAGGGGTGTTATGGGTGTAAAAATAGGGTTTTTTGGTGTTTCAGTAAAACGAGCTTTTATATTTTTGCCTCTTTTTTTAGGGCGACAAGACTGAATATGAAGTCGATTTTGACCACAGGTTGAAGAATTAGAGATTGTAACGAAGGTTCGGCTCCCAAAATTCATTTTTTATTAGTCAAAAACCTGGGAAGTGTTTGAAATTACCATCAGTTAGTATAACACTAGAAAAAGTGTCACCAGGTGAATCACGACAGTCACTATCAATGATCAAAGATAATTTGAAAAAAAGGAGCGTAATTCGTGTTTTTGGGGACCAGAATTAGTGGAAACCATCAGAAACAGCTATTTCAATTATTGCACATGAAAGAAACTATAAATACAGCCATCATTTCTGTAGTTATGTCCAATAGAATAATTGCAGCATTTTATTAGTTTTTTTTTTGTTTTTGTTTTCATAATGCACTTGTTATTTATTTATTATTTATTTTTGTTCCACTCTTTGAAGCTGGTGTTCCCAAACCTGATTCTTTTGATGTCCTACAGTGCAAGGTTGGATTGCGAATTATTGTTTATTATAACCAAATAGTTACCTATACAGGTACGCCGACATAGGTAGGCATGATTAATATTCGAGACTAGTAAAGGTACTTACCTGTTTTCTTTTTAATACTTGTGTACATCACAGTCAGTCAAATAAAAAATAGTCATAGTGCAAAAATAAAAATAGTGCATTATTAAAATGTGCAAAATGAATATTGATTTCTCAATATTCTATCTATTTTAAATATGTATTGTGCTGTAAAAATGAATGAAAAATGTGTTCCTAAAAGGTTATATACTCCTTCCCTACAGTTCCTTGATAAGACAAAGTCATTTGAGCACAGGAACTCAGAATCGGCATTGCTGTACGGAGTTTGGCACACACTCGGTTGTGTGACGTAAAATCGTGCGCCTGCCACAAGGTTAACTCTATAGCGTCCACTATAGTTGTAGTGAATTGATTCCTTGGAAATGGCGTTCTTTTTTTTTTATGTTCCATCATTGTCTTATGTTCCTTCATTGTTCTGATTTGATACTTTTGTTAAGTTTGATTTAAAAAAATACGAATTTGATTGTTCAGTTTCTTGATTAATAAATGTCAACTCAAGTCAAATAGTGGATACGTGGTAAGAGTTGTGATTTACCAGTCTATAGTCACCAATCTACATTTCCCACACCCCATGTCTTGGATTAAATATACCTAATCAATAAGTTATATGATGCTTTTAATAGACAGTCTCGGTTTTTCAGATTCTGTCAAAGACAACCAGATTCTTCCGTGTGATATTGGAGTTATTTTGGACTCTCAAATCAGTAATGATGCCCAGGATATTCTGAAGCATCTACCCAATCTCTCTTATATGACGAAAACCTATCTTGTCTTCAAAAACCTTCCCGTGACCAACTGAAATTGTGGCATGGATATATTGTTGCAGATGATGAATGAGTTATGGAATAATTATTGTACATAAACACTATATTTATCTTTAAAAAATGAACATTCCCCATCAAACCTAATAAATTATATTTATTTACTGCATGTTCATTATCATTAAAAATGCCCCATCTTTCATAACAGCTGTTAGAGAATTTAATGTATCAACAAATATGATTTCAGTATTTCATCACAAAAACTTCTTGCAATCCATCGTATGATAATTAGTGGTTTTTATCGTAAAACTGTGCTGTTGGTGGCGCCTGAGCCCCGTTTTTTTGGCGATGCTGCCATGTTTAGGGTCGTTCATTTTATTTATGTTATATTGCAGTCAGAGAAAAACGAGAAGAAGTGATGAATGGTTTTCATTGGATGTGGTTCATCAAGAATTCGTTGTTTTAAAAGAATATTTCCAAGTTGCTGTAGCTTTTGACCGGTTGAAGATAAAATATTAAATAAATATACCATTCTGAAGGTAATTTAATCCTCTACACTTCTTCTCCCAGAGTTTGAGTGTACAAAAACATTTAAAAATCATTTTTGAAGGCAAATAGGTAGGTACATATTCCAAAATGTTTCAACATGAATATCCTATCTTGTAGGAAATGTAATTCGCTTTCATTCGATGATGTATGTAATTTTTACAATGTATGAATGTATAATGTATGGCGAAAAACCAAACAAAACTTCTCGCCCCCCCCCCCCCCCCCCCTCTAAACATCGTAGGTCCCAGGACATTTGTTCACCCCCCTGACCACTCCTGAGGGCAGAAATTCTGACAACCTCCTTGTCGTCTACAAACTTTATTGGCCAGACTTGAAATTGAAGTCCGTTTAATTTTCTCTCGTTATTCAGCCGCGTTCCCTCATTTTCGAGATGCTGATCTATTGAGGAGCATCAGACCTTTCTAAAACCGATGGTCCAGATAGTTTCACCTTCAGGTCAGCCTCACAGGTAGCTGCTTTTATCATAAAGCCAACTGGAGGCACAGTCCAAAACGCTGACTTTTGGTTTATTATTCTGTGAATAATACACCTATGTATTCGCTCAGCAAAAAAACGCTGCAAAGTCCTTGTCACATGGGTTTATTATTCTATTGGACATACCCACAGAAATGTTGGCTGTTTATTTATTGTTTCTTTCATATAAAATAATTGAAATAGCCACCTCTGGTGGTTTCCACCAATTTTGGCCCCCAAAACGCGAATTAGGTAGGTACGCTCCTTTTTTTTTTCAAATTATCTCTGATCATTGATAGTACCATTTAATCGTCTTGATCCATCTGTTGACACTTTTTCTAGTGTTATCCTACAAATTGATGGTGATTTCAGACGATTTCCCAGGTTTTTGACTCATAAAAAATCAATTTTGGGAGCTGAACATGTGGTAGAACCTCAATTTTCCACTCTTTGGTCAAAATCGACTTCATATTCGGTCTTCTCTTCCCCAAAAACATGAAAAACGATACCTCAAAAGTTCATTTTACTAACATGTTACTAAAACACAAAAAGTACCTATTTTTATACACATTTTCACTCATAACACCCCTGGGTATATTCCGATCGGGCTGAAAAGTTTCGGGACACAACTAGGGCCCAAATGGAGCATGTGTGCGAAAGAGCGAATTTTTTAGACCGAAAATGAAGCCTGTACACGTGATACGGCGGACGGCGGACGGCGTATGGCGGACGGACATTGCATTTTTGGGATCTACGCACCTTGAAACGGAAAAGAAAAAATTTTGAGGGGGTGTTACAAAAATTTTTTGCTGAGCGAATACATAGGTGTATTATTCACAGAATAATAAACCAAAATTTGTAAAACACCCCTTCAAAATTTGTTCTTTTACGTTTCAAGGTGAGTAGATTCCAAAAATGCAATGTCCGTACGCCGTATCACGTGTTCATGTTCATTTTCGGTCTAAAAAATTCTTTCGCACACATGCTCCATTTGGGCCCTAATTGTGTCCTGAAACTTTGCAGCCCGATCGGAATATACCCAGGGGTGTTATGAGTGAAAATGTGTATAAAAATAGGTACTTTTTGTGTTTTAGTTACATGAGCTTTTTAGGTATCGTTTTCCATGTTTTTGGGGACGAGAAGACCGAATATGAAGTCGATTTTGACCGAAGAGTGGAAAATTGAGGTTCTACCAAATGTTCAGCTCCCAAAATTGATTTTTTTATGATTCAAAAACCTGGGAAATCGTGTGAAATCACCATCAATTTGTATAATAACACTAGAAAAAGTATCAACTCATGGATCGATTGCGGGGGCCAGAATTGGTGGAAACCATCAGAAATAGCTATTTTATTTATTATTTCACATGAAAGAAACAATAAAATGAGCAGCCAACATTTCTGTAGGTATGTCCAGTAGAATAATAAACCCATGTAACAAGGACTTTGCAGCGATTTTATGCGATGTAAGGCCTCTGCAGACTGGTGAAAAGGAATAGCGAAGCGTCACCTCTTAGACCATTTCCTTCAGCGTTTGGGTAATGTGTCCAATCAGAATGGTAGGAGTCTTACAGTTGGCCTTGAGGTTGCGTATAAGTAGTATACACATCTATCCGTATTTAGTGCGATTTTTAGTGGTTCACTTGCATTTTTGGTAGGTACGGCGAAATATTGCCAGTTTCCACACGAAAATAACTAGGTATCGACAGTGCACAATTGTGCCTAATTAAGAGAAAGAAAATGTACTGTAGTTAGTCCTTTAGATTCTATCGGATCTTGTCCATGACCAAAGTTTCACATAAGGGCCTATCAGCGGGAAACCGCATCCCCTAAATCTATTGAAGGTAAAAGTTCCAGTCGTACAGCATGGGTATAAAGAGCGAATTTCATAACTCTTCGTAAAACTGTATAATTTTTTTGGGATTTTAGCCGTTTTTACCAATTTTTGACCCTTAAAAAGTTCTACCACTTGAGAAAAATATTTGTATCATCCAAGTAGTCCCTCTTTCTGTCGTGAATCACCATCCCACTAAGGGCCTATTTGGATGATACTGTGGTAAATAAAGAGCTCGTGTTCATCTCGCTAATTTGTTCCGAGTTCAATCAACAGGCAGTGTTCAACAGTTGGTCAACCAAGCGTTCGAATATGAACTTTGGACAGTTTCTTTGCAAAATCAAATGATAGAATCAAAATAAAGTTGAAATACCAGATTTGTTAAAGATTTCTGAGAGCAAATTACATTTATATAATGCAGATAAATAGTTTTGGACCAGACGTCTTGTAAAACAGTACAACTCAGTCAGTAGATACACAAAAATAAGCAGTGGTATGGGTAAAAATTCTAACAACAAATAATAAATGATGGATGGCGATCTCAACTTTTCCAGATACCTATTGCCTTTTAATTGCAACATTTCATTAAATATAGGAGTTCTGTGAGAATTTCCCATAACAAAGAAATCCTGTGTATTCCACCAACCTTTAGTTATTTATGACGTATGCAGCAATTCCGCATTCTCAGGTTAGAAAAAATCAAAAACAGCGGTTATAAGATTGGTTAGGCACCTACTGAGAGCTATTACCAAATACAAAAATCATTGGAAAGTAGGATAGGATTCGTATGGGAATGTACTAAGGCGATTCATATGTGAGGCGTTTTAGGGGATATCTTTCAAAGGTGCGTTCATGGGAGATGGGGTGGGTGGAGGTTTGGTTCTTAACAAAGGGTTTTTCGATAATGGTTTTATAGGAGAGGCAGATGTATCCTTTGATGTCCGTAGATGTCCACTTGCTGAACGTTTTTGAGACTGGAACGAAGCACGCAAAGACATCGAGCGCTTCAACAGCTTCCGCTTTTTCACCTACATTCAACAACATTCTGAAATTTTCGGAAAACCAACAGAAAAACAAGGTTTTAATAATACATTTTTTTTAGTCAATGTGAGTCATCGAGTGCTACTGATGGACAGCAAGCACTTGAGTCCGGCTAGACATTCAGCTAGGTAACTAGCAATGCTGACGTTAATTCGACGATCATAAAGAGCCATGCAATGAGATTTCAACATGGACGAGGACAACTGGAGTCTGCATTTGAGATGAAATTGAAAACAAATAACAGAAAGAAAGATGAAACGAAACAGGACAATGAAGTAATAAACTGAATGAGGATAGATATTCTCAAAAAGTGGAGGGAGAATCTGCAACAGAGAACCTACACTCACTGATAAAATCCTGCAAGTAGGTATTCCAGGTTCCCAGATGTGCTCTCCTTATGTCCTATATTCCCATTCAGCTTGCCTATTCAATTGTTGTGTCATATCAATTCTACGTACTCATGGTTTACAAATCGGACGAGCGGTTTAGTCACAGTATTCATATTAGTTTTAGCTCATTTTGAAGCACAGCGTGGTGGCAGCTTTTGGAACTAAACAGGGGATATTTAGCCTTAACAGCATTACGTCAGATGAGTTGGAACAAGAGTATGCTTGGGCATAGAACGTGACTTTCCTCAATTAGCTTTATAAGCAAAGGAACTACGAACAAGAGGGCGTCTACCAATCAAAATCAAAAGTTATGCTCGACTAACCGAAAAGTAAACCTTTCATTTCCCCCAGAAAATTCTTAGGGACGTTCCAAAATATTTCCAAGGAATCTCTAATCTGCATTTGGTGTTTGCTACCATGGGAAGCATATCCCAAGATATTCACAGCTTACTCTTCTTCGACTTTGGATGTGAATACCATTTACAACGTTTTGGAAGAATACCAATCAGTATTGTCCCATGTTCCCAAACTCATCTAATGAACTCCTGTTTGCTGTTAATGACTTCCAATTTGCTGTGTGTTATTCAGTTTAGCTTCAATGTGTTTCAGTGTAATGTAGTTCACATCTAGGCTGAATTTCGTATAATATATGAAATCAGTGTATATTACCTTATAAACCTGAGGACACCTCATAGGGGGAGGTGATGTTATGAACCAGTTCGACGAAACTGCTTTGGTCAGCTCGACCCAGTTTTCCCGAACTCCCCTCAAGACATCGCCCTCCGGTTCAGTCTGCTGTAGCACCTTGAACTTGACTCACACTCCAACTATACATTGTGTTATTCATCCAATACCCAAATAAAATTAATACTGTAGTGTTCCATGTGGGATTTATGAGTACTTATCATCAGGGGTGCCCATCCCCCCCAAAGGCTATGGCGCATTCCCCCCCAAAAAATTTACCATTCATGGGGGTGTATAAATTATACAGTATAATTATTGTAAAATTTTTTTAATGAAATGTAGAAACAACACATATGCCATACAAAATAATAAATCAATGTACAGTACTATCATTAAAAGTCAAAATGGCTAGAAAGTGTTGCAAAAAGGTAACTAACTTGATGAACTTAACCCTTGATTACCCTTGATGGCATTTGTAAAGCAGCAGTTTTTTCCTGTTCTCACTTGAAATGCCAAATTTGTCTATGATCTCACTGTTTGGAATTGATTGTAAAATATCCTTTTCGGATGCCAAAACCAACGTATCAGACAACCAGGTATCACCCATACTGCTTCTCAATCTATTTTTAACGATTTTAAGTTTGCTCATTGCTCTTTCAGCAGAACAACTTGTGGGCGAGAATTATCTGATACAATGATGTCAAATATGGAAACCCAGATATGTTCAATAAACAGCGATAGGGTCTTATAAAGCCCTTCTTGATCCATTGATCAAGATATCGTTGCTTTGCAATTGTACTTGTACAATCCAATGTTTCATCAGAAGAATCTTGGGTTTCAACTTCAACTTCTTCATTGGTTAGTCTTGCGTTTTTGTATTTATCATCTTTTGAAGAAAGGACATCTGACAGGTCAATATTTTGATAGCTGTCTTTGTATAACTGGCTGAAAACATCAAACTCCTCACAAAGTTTCTCGGTATCCAATCCATAGTAACCACACAGGTCACTGACAATGTCTGGGTTTAGGGTGTCGTCCCCAGTGTTTAGCAGCTTTTCGTGAGAAAAATGAGTCATTTGCTGCACAATATTTAATGACCTTTCAGGAAAACGATCATGTAGTTGTGTGATCACGGAATCAAGCACTTTAAAGAAGACTTCTGTCCTCAGTTTTGCCATAGGATCTAATATTATTTCATCAATGGCAAGTTCGTCCATGAATCTTTTTCTCTTTCGGATTCGTTTGTTTGAAGTTTGCTGGAGATTGTGTTCTTGAGCAAAATGATTAATACTGCCCACCATTTTGTCCCATCCCTCGTCGGTTCTCATAGATTGGAGTTTAGAAATAGTTTCAGACACCACTGTCGGAATCATTCCATAGTCACTGGTGACAGAATTTTGAATAGTTCGGCAGCAATGATCATAACTGCAGCAGATTCATAATCAAATAGTGCTTTCAGAAGTCCTTTTGCTGATGTTCTTGAGTCCGTTTCAGATTGAGTGTCATCAGATATGTCTTCCAGGGTTTCTCTTAGGACATCATAGCAAGTTATAACGGTTTTTACGGCATCGTTTTTGCTTGACCACCTTGTCGTATTGACTCTTTTCAAACGCTTTTTTCTAGCCTGACATGGACCTTTTTCTAACTTCTCTACGAAAATATGATGTCTTTTATGTCCAGACATGAAATTGTACAGTTCTTGCAGAGTTGAGAACATGTCCCTTATTTGTGGGCACAATTCCATCGATTTTTCGACAACTAAGGCAAATCTATGCGAACAACACCAAATGTAGAATGCTTTAGGGCATTCCTTGAGGACAAATGATTTGCCTGCAAACTTGTACATTTTTTTAAACTTTGTAAATAACGTATCCGAAACCCGCTTTTTAAAAAGTTCCCCCCCAAAATTTTCATTCCCCCCCAATTTTTGTTTCAATGGCGCAACTTGCGCCATTGCTCCCCCCCCCCCCCCCCCCCGTGGGCGGCCCTGCTTATCATCCTACTCAAACCTTAAATCAACGCGAGGAATACTACATCTACATTCAAAGTAGGTAACTACATAACGAAATCGTGAGAAAGAAAAATTAACCATTGCGATGGGTAGGTAGGTATCCATCATTGTGTTTATTCTGTAGGTATGTGTGAAGGAATATAAGATTACCTTCCATTTGCGTCGCCTATCACTCAATACCTTTGTATCCAATGCTATAGTTATTTTTGAGTTTTGATGTTTTCCAAATCATCAAAAGCATGTGTTAGATGTTTTTGGAATGCGACACTCCAAATTTCTGTTTTCTAGAGTCAGTTCGGGGTTTTTACTAACTTCTTTTTGTGTGTTTTTACCACTCAATTTATTTTGCGTCACGTTACAAATTATTGTGAATACATATTTTTTATTTGCAGTTAAATCTTTTCGAGTAAGATTATATTTGCAGTAGATTGTTGAAAGTCGGCCTTCGCCTTAACCATCCTAATGCAATCGTTATCTGCTTTTCATCCAAGCCTATTGCTTTACAAGATGAATAGGTAGACATACCTAATCCTTCACAGTACAGAAGAGAGCAATTATGGAAACTCATCGCAATAGTTCAGTTTCCTCTCTTTTCTCATAATTCCATACTTTGAATGTAGACAGGTACCCATATTTTTGAGGAACCGTTCATTCAAATTGGAAAATCGTTGATTTGGAAAACCATTACCAATTTATGATGAAAAAACCATTACCAATTCAATAATTCAATTTGGAAAATCGTTAATTTGATTTGAAAAACCGTTGATTCAATTTGGAAAATCGTTAATTTGATTTGGAAAACCGTTAATTCAATCTGGAAATCTATAATAAAGTTAGCAGCTAATAAAGAAGTATGATGGGTACCTAATGAAGGAATAATGTTCATGCTTTGTCCGCTAGAATGTGCTCGGTAAAATACGTCCATGCTGCAGTTGCGCACGATCATCGCACGACTTCCTCAAGACAGCTAATCAAAAATTTGGCATTAAGTGAGATGTGAGACATTTTAACATGGAACATGTTTTTACGGGGGTAAACCAGGCTGGAGAGTGTCCGTGTCTGTGTAACACTCGGCTCCTCTCCTATACCCGTCGCACACACAGTTCTCTCTCTACCCACGTCCTCTCCTACCACACGTGGTGCCTTCCTCTAGAAGAGTCTGGCCAGAGCCCACTCCGCCGAAAACTGCCGAGGAAGTTCGGCCGTTTCCGGATG
Organism: Leptopterna dolabrata; assembly: GCA_954871275.1. Classification (NCBI taxonomy): domain Eukaryota; kingdom Metazoa; phylum Arthropoda; class Insecta; order Hemiptera; family Miridae; genus Leptopterna; species Leptopterna dolabrata. Next base: position 91,367,560 of record OX940974.1, on the reverse strand, counting down.
TAGCAGCTGCCAGCTACTACCTCACGGAAGTCCGTGGAAGTTTCAGCTAGTTTGATGGCACAGTGGTAACGGCATGTATTACATTACACTAGATCGCTGGTTCGAGGCTTGGAAATTACAAGAAGTTTTTTTTTCTACATATCTATGTATCCTCTGTTATTTACCTATTTGAAAAACATGTTCCATGTTTCGCTGCTTTGATCCTTGATGTAAACTAAACTGTTATAATCGGGGGGGTCTGGGGGTGTCCATCAGATTTCATTCGACAGCAAATGTACCATCATGAACACAAACCACTGGCAGCTAGACACCCCCTACGGCAACGCTTTTTTTCATTAACAGATGCTGTTCCTTCGAATTCTTCAGTCATACACTACCACAACAAGCTTGGAATCTTTTAATCTGTTCAAAATTCTCCCGTCTCACTCCTTTCTATCTACCATCCCCATTACTTCATTCTACTTGGATAAGCTACCAATCCCTTTCATAAACAGCCCGCAAATTCAGGGACCAACAAGAATCCCAAAATAGCCTTTACAACGTGGTACAACCAATGGCTACATGAAGATCCTCCTCATGGCCAAAACCATGAGAAGAAGAAGAAGAAGAGAGGAAGAACACATGTTTCCACATTTTGTGCGGCTTATTTTAAATAAGTGTGTACTCCTCCTCTGTTATCAGTTCAAATAAGTCACCTGATGATCATACGTTCGAGATTAACTAGTATACCATTCAAGCTAATAACCTTTTAATTTAGTTGAAGCTTCTCATATTATTCCAGTCTCTTGTTGATCTCCTTCAGTTAGTTGTACTTTAGCGGAGGTGTATGTTTTAACCCGAATCATCAGCTATAATGAGTAAGGGTTCAATTGTTGATAGGATTTATCGAAGTTTGCTTCTATCAAAGTATTTTACCAACGGGTGGGGTAGCCCGAAGGACATCAAAAGGTATGTAAGTGTTTTCTGGACTTATTTTTGAATACTAGGTTCTCGAGATCAGAACTTCCATTCCGCCCGATTGGCTGAAAAAGTAAGGAGTGTTCCTCGCGATCGGTCACTCGCGCTACACTCATTTTCCATGTTATTATGATTGTTGGTAGTAGGTACGACTTGTCAAGTTGTGTGACACAAATAAACACCACTTTTATCCTGCGCTTAGGTGTGGAACTGGTTTATTTGTACAGAAAAGGTAGTTAACAAAATGAGAAGTTTACAAGTGGTTAACATATGTCTGGTAGTTTTGTAAGTAGTATTAAGAAAGCACAAATCCCACATAGGCAAGGAGCCTGTGCTTGGGCATATCCGCTAGGATTGAAAATATGATAAGTTGCGCCATTATTTACAAACTTACCTATTCGTTTTAAAAATAAGGAAAAAAGCAGATGTGATCGTTAACAATAAACTCTAAGTAACTATTATTAGATTATATTATACAAATGAAACTGAAGACGAGGTCTGTTTACACAGAAAGAAGTTTATGAAGAAGTGTCATGATATACCCAGGTAGTCGAATAATAATCGTTTGGTAACATACATATAAAACTTATTAAAGTAAAATAATATGTAATTTTAATTAAAACAAAAACAAATAGAAGAATCAGAACAACATGGTTTGGATTGGAATTATTTATGAAACCAATTAGGTACAATTTTATGTTTCTGAAAATCCACCCTTTTAGTTCTTGTTTTTCTGATTGTTTGGTGGAGAGAGACTCATTGGAACCAGGTTCAGGAGCTTTGGTCCATGGTGTGTTACATTCAACAAACCGAGCTGGGTGCACTTTTGGGGCAGGATGTATATATTGGGGTTTCTAGTGGATTGTAAGGATTGTTTTTTGGAGAAGCCACGGTCTATTTAAAAAGAATTTTATTATTTGTAAAGTTACTGTTTGATTTATACTGAATAATTCTACGATTAAATGAACTTACTGAAGTTCAATCGTGATTATGTGAAGCATCCTGTCCGAAGATATAGTGATAAACTGTAGTACGTGTTTATAGGAGAGCCCAGTCGCAAGGTTTAAAGAGAAGAGAAGGGGTAGCTTCCCCGCCCGCTCGCTGGAGGGGAGGGGGGAAGATACCTGTCATCCGCCATTTCAGTGTTTTAAAGATACAAAATTTGGAATGCTCATGATTAAAATTGGGACCCGGGTGGGTTGGGATACTATATCTTCGGACAGGATGCTTCACATAATCACGATTGAACTTCAGTAAGTTCTTTTAATCGTAGAATTATGCTTCAGCATCCTGTCCTCGATATAGTGATAAACTGTAGATGTTTAAAGAGCTGGATGAGCGTTCCAGAATCAATATTGTAAGATATTGTTGATATAACACAAAATAGCTAGAGGCCATACCAAAATTTTTATTGAGAATAACATTTGAACAGCATAAAATTCGCTGTGGGGCATCTGAGTTAAGGAAATACAGAATTTAAGAGATTTACCAGTTTGCACAATGGCCGGTTGTAAAATTTAGCAAATGTGGATGACTTGTGAGACCATCCAGCAGACTTGAAAATAGTGTCAATGCTGCTGCTGAAGTGGCTGCATGTCTTGTAGAATGGGCAGAAAAAATGGAGATATCGACTCCTGCTGCACGCAGGATATCTTTAACCCATCTGCTCAAGGTTTGTTTGGAAGCTGGTCCATGAGGAGCGGTCGAAGTGATGAAGAGTTTTTCACAATCAATGGGACGTAATGTTTTTGTAATGTCCAGATAGTTGTCAATTATAATTGGCACGCATAATTGTGGATCCAACGTGTTACATGGTAAGTCTAGGCAGGGCTGAGTGCGTCTAGGGCCCGAGGATTTTATTCTAGCAGATACTAGAATTGTAACTCCTGATTCGTTTCTTATAATATCCGAGGTCTTGAGAGAATGAATGGTTTGAATCCTGTGACCCGAGGCTAAGGCAAGGAGTATCACAAGTTTGCTCGAGACAAACTTGAGAGTGTCGTTATTATTTGACTTCAAGTATGAGAAAACCAGCTGAGGCTCCCAGGTATACTCATATTTGGGTTTTGGTGGGCGTTTTTGATAAACTCCTCTCATGAAGCGTTTTATTGCAGGGTCGTCTGTATTTTAGATTTTGCAATTAAAGAAAGTGCTGCCCTATGGGTATTGAATGAATTGTATGAATTAGTAGAATTGTCTAATAGATTTTGAAAATATGTTAAAAGTTTGTTAGCGTTTACGTCGAAAACTGAAGTCTTTGAGGGCAGACAGAATTCCCACCACTGTCGTAGAGACGAGTTATATTGACGGAGGGTCGACGGTGACAGAGACTCAATGATGGTATCAATAGCGCATTCTGGAATACCGTTGTTTATGTGTGCTTGCCGGATAATTTGGCGGCTACCAGGATAAGATCCTTCGACAGTGGATGGTGCGTTTGATTCCTGAAAGGAGAGATAAGTAGACTATCATTAGGACCAAATGTCAAAGAGCGTGAAGTGCAAAGGTGCATGAAGAGGGGATACCACCCTTGTCCTTCCCAGAGGGGAACAACGACAATACCTGCAGCCTTGTCCGTCATAATTTTCTGAAGGACTCGAGTTATTAAAGAGAATGGGGGAAACGCATAGAAGTTAAGATTACTCCAACTAACAGTGAAAGCATCGACTTTCCAAGCACCTGGTTCTCTAAACCATGAGACGTAGGTCTCACACTTGGTGTTGTTACTCGTGGCAAACAGATCAACTTCCAGGTAACCAAGTTCTGCAACAATGGTGGAAAAAACATGTTCATTCAACGTCCATTCGGTTTCAGGGGGTAGAATCCGAGATGCATCGGCCTCATAATTATCTTTAGAAGAAATATAGGATGCGAATATCCAAAGGTTCCTAGCCGCACACCACTCCCATATTTCTCTGGAGAGGTTGTTAAGGGTTGGGTGCTGTACACTACCCATTTTATTTACGCAGGCCAAGGCAGTCGTATTGTCAGTTCTGAGGAGGATATTGCAGTCTTGCACAGACTTAGCAAAAGTTTGTAAGCCAAAATATATGGCTTGGAGTTCCAGAAAGTTGATGTGTTTATCAGAGTATCCTGATGTCCACCAGCCGTGAACAGTCGTGCCATTACACACAGCCCCCCACCCACTTAAACTAGAATCTGAACTAATTTCCATTGAATAAACATCGTTTGTAAGGTCATTCTTACTGAATGGTAAGGTTCTCACCCACCAAGCAAGGTCATCCCTAATATCATCGGGGAGGTGCATTTTTGCTGAGTAATGTCCATTACTTTTAGTCAGGGCCAAGTATTTGGCTCTTTCTAAAAGTTTTGTGTGGGCCCAGCCGTATTTAACGCCTGGGCAAGCAGAGGTCAATAACCCAATTAATTGAGCAAAGGTACGAATTTTGCATTGAGTTTTAAACTGAAAATATTGAAGAAATTTGAGAATTTTCTGTTTTTTATCATATGGTAGTTCGAGAGTCATTGACTCTGAATCAAATTGAAACCCTAAAAACTTGTATTGTTGGCTGGGGGTAACCATACTTTTTTCGTAATTTATAATGAAACCTAATTCCTCCAATAACGATATGGTGTACTTTAAGTTGTTGGAACATTCCACAAAAGACGAGCCTATGAAGAAAAAATCGTCCAAATAGTTGACAGATATTATGTCTCTGCTACGAAGATGCTGAGTAATGGGTTTCATTAATTTAGAAAAAGTGTATGGAGCAGACGATAAGCCAAAACATAGGCAGTTGAAGTGGTAGCAACGATCTTCAAAGTCAAATCGCAAATATTTTTTATGATCCATGCAAATAGGAAGCATATAATAGGCGTCTTTGAGGTCTAAAGATGCCATATAGCTGTGAGGTCGCACAAGTCGGCCGACCGTTCTGATATCTTCCATTTTGAAATGGGGAGCGTTGATGAAAACATTCAAACTTTTCAAATTCAGGATAAACCGTTTATTCCCGTTTGGTTTATCAGCAAGGAAGATTGGGGAAACAAACTGGTGAGGCATGGGCTCACATTCGCTAATTGCTTCAATCGTAATTAAATTTTCGATTTCAGTTTTGATTTGGCATTTCTCCAATGGGGAAAAAGTAGATGGGCGGGTAATAATTGATTAGGTGTATCAATGAAAGGTAACCTGTAACCCTCTATCCATTCAAGAAGTAATGGATTAGAAGTTAACTTAGTCCAGTTATCATAATAGTATCCCAAACGACCAGCATATTTTTTGCTTACCGTGTCTAACGTTTCCTGTCGCGTAAATCGTCCCTCCGACTCTTGTTCTTCCATTGGTCTCTGGAGTCCGACTGCATGTTGGACTTGGAGGGATGCGCCCTGTACCTCCCCGCATTCCTCTGGTGGCGGGCAGGGGGTTGGAAGTTTTTTGACTGTCGAAGAATGGTACGGGGTGCACCCCCTCCAATTGAAATTTTGTTTGACAGAGACCCCGAAGGCTGTATAGGCCCCTTCACAGGAGGTTTCAGCTGTTTACTGGCTTGTTCCAGTGATTTTACAGCCTTAATCTTCTCGCCAAGATCCGAGCCAAACAATAAATCAGATTGATTTGTAACTTGCGAAACTTGTTCCCTAATAGTGTTGTCAAAAACAGGACTAATCAAGTTCCTACGAATTACGCTTATGCGGTGAAAAAGATTGGCAAATATGCGGCCCGAGTCAGACAAAAATGACAGAATTGATTCTGGAGGGACATGTGTCCCCCCCTCCAATAAAACGTTGATGCCCCTCCCAAGTGCCTTAGGCCTATACCCAATTGGCGTTGTAGCTCGAGGTAGGATCCTTCGCGAAGAAGGTCCTGTCTAGTCAAAAGGGGTTGTACCTCTGGGTTGAGGGACGGTGGAGAGAGGGACGGGATATTGGAGGGGAGTTTATACTGTTGTAGTAAGGAGACAAGTCTCATCTTTTTTGAGACCATGCACAAGGATATGGTTCCAACGGGAGACAAGTGCCTGATGGTATGTAAACGAGTCAACCTCTTCAGAGTTGGGATCAGCTCCTAAGATACTCAAGATTTCGTCGGGTAAAATAGTTATTTCAAGGACGTCGTCTGTGACGTCATTGGTCCCCGAGCTACGGACAACGGGATCAGTATTAGCTGTTTCGGCGTTGCACACGCTGGTTTTTGGATTGCCGCCATCAACCGTTGCACACGGAGTGACGTGGGTAGGAGACGCTGAACGGGAGACGGAACATTCCGGCAGAGAATGTTCCTTACGAACGGGAGAGAAATGGAATTCCCTCTTTTCGTTTTCTGAAGAGGATGAGCAATGGCGCGATTGTTCACGCGCTCTACACCCGGACGATTCACTTAGAACAGAGCGAGCCCGTTCTGAGGTCGAAGCGTCGCGTTGTTTACGTTTCTGCTTCTTGAATTTCTTTTCGAGTTTTTTCAATCGCTTGAGAAGCAATTTCTTGCTCATTTCGTCCGAACTATCGTCACTGGATGACGTAGATCTCTCACGCTTCCTTGATTTACCCATTGCAGAATACTGCAAGGCGAAAAAACAAAACAAACAAACCTAGGGGTAGGAATGGCGTCTCTAGCAAAAAATGTAAGATGGCGTGACTTACGTTTTGTTCAGGACCGTGATGGTTCTTTTCCACTCACCTCGTTCACTCACAACGTCTCGTAGTGCAATTATGGGACGAGAAAAAAACAGAGATTTCGCGAAAAGCGGACGGATTAAAAAAAACGTTCGAAGTAATCGGAAAACGGCTTGTTAAAAACTAGCACTGACCGAAAGCGACCAAGCGGACCGAGCGCAAAAAACACACTGAAATGGCGGATGACGGGTATCTTCCCCCCTCCCCTCCAGCGAGCGGGCGGGGAAGCTACCCCTTCTCTTCTCTTTAAACCTTGTGACTGGGCTCTCCTATAAACACATACTACAGTTTATCACTATATCGAGGACAGGATGCTGAAGCATAAGCCTGAATTTTCAAAAACATGTCGGATATAATTTTCCTTTTTTTAAATATTATCTTTATGATAAATTACTACGGGTGTTAAGTGGGTTTTATATGTACATCCCCATGCTATAGCGCCATAAGTGAGGTATGACTGGACCAGAGATGTGTACAGCACTTTGATAATATGAATGGGGAATACGTTCTTACTGTTCCTACTGCTTGATCCTAGAATAGCTGTGTGGTTTCTGTACATTAGCTCTACACTATTACGACCCCTGAAAAACGGCACAATGTCATAAAAATAGCTAAATACCTGAAAAAATCTTTCGAAACAGTAAATCATCAGAAACTCCCCTAAAAAATAAAGGATATTTATAGGGGTAACTGGAAAAGCTTGGGGACTGTTCGAAAACTATCTGATGGATGGATGGCAAAAAACCAGCAGTGCGATTCTGCAATCAGTGTGGCATCATAACGACGGTGAATTATTGTTAGTGTAACAAAAAATATCGATGTCACTAAATACCGACGATTGGTACTCTGTAAGCACTCAATAGCGTCATTTGTCACTAAGGCCCACTTTCACCAGAAAATTATTTAAAGGTGTTTAGCCAAACTCCGTTAAAGTTAACTTCAAGGTTTAAACCTGGAAAGGCAGCTGGCGTCTTTCACCAACCCAAATGTCGGTTAAACCCAGTTTGAAATAACAGAGTTTAGTTAAAATGTCCAAGCAAAAGTTGGACAATATGACGGGCCGGGACTATAAACTCGTCAAAACAACAGCAACCACCACACAGCTGATATGGATTCCCGCTTCCATTGTTCCGCTGTAGAAATAAACCGTAAATTTCCAAAGTGATTTCTGATTTACAACGACTCCAGTCACGAGATAAGGTATATATAGTATCATTGTGGAATTCATAGTATAGAGTAAATACCTATACAATGCCAACTCGCGCAAATTCATTTCACAACCTTATAACAACAAAACCAAAAATCAGCTGTAAGCTAGGCAGCCATATTGGGATCTGACGGCTAACGGAGATTAGCGACGTTAACTTGCCGGATTTCGGGTGTTTAAACTCGAGCCGCCTCGGTGGGAGTTTAAACTCGCACAGAGGTCTGTTGAAAGACAGTGAGCGCTAAACTCCGTTAATTTGCAACCTGTTCCGGGTTAAACTCGTTTCAAATTATTGGTGAAATTGGGCCTAAATTGTCGCTAACTTGTTGTTAAGGCGTCATCTTTCTGACCCCCCCCCCCCCCCCCCCCCCCCGGATAACCGTACGGACAGCTCGTTACACCCGAAAAACTTGGCATGGTGTTGCTTTTCAGTGATAGGAAGAAAACAAGTCGTTCAACATTAACTTTTGTACAAAATTTATTTGTGTGCTTTTATTTTACACTATTTTCACTATAAATTTGTATAACAACATAGGATAAACCAAGTATTAACAGAGTATTAACATTAGTACTAACAGATAAACCAAGACAATTCAATGACACTTTCAGTGATTGAAGATAATTTGTCAAAAATAGGAGCTAATTCGAGTTTTTGGGGGCTGAAGGTGTTAAAAACCGTCAAAATAGCTATTCCAATTATTACACATGAAAGAATGAATGAGGTGCCAACACTTCCGTATATCTACTAGCATAATAAACGTATACGTATACGTATAGCATAATAAACCCCTGTGACAAGGACTGCAGGGTTTTTCATTTATTTCAGGTAGTTACCAACATGTTTCAAACCTCATTGGGTCCTTCTTCAGCCTAGCGGTTGAGGTTTTTGTCAATCATGAGTTTCATGCGTTCGATATTCATATCTAAGACTCGTCAATTTAACAGGGAAAACCATAGTTATGAAATATAAACATTTTAAAAAAAACGCGAAAATGCAAGATTTCTAAAATTCATGGAGACTGTCAACTGAAAAGAAACCAAGGGATAGGAATTAAAATGATGGGTTTATTATGAATGCGGTTCACCTGGTAAGTGGGCATAACCTAGAAAACCTGTAAAAGACAAACACCCTGTAATCCTCTTCGTCTTCTCCACTTGTTTCCAACTAATTCCTTCCTTAACATCAGTTGGGGGCAGATAAAAGAAGAACCACACACACTGTTCACTTTATCACTGCTTATCTCCATGGAAATGGTGATAACGGAAAGAGTTCCAGTCGATTGCTCGCCCTAGACTCAGATTTCGTGACTAGGGATGTTGCGATACCACTCTCGATACGATACTTGTTATCGATACCACATCGGAACTGTGGTATCGATACCGATGTAGTATCGGACTGAAAGTATTGATACCATAAGTATCAAATGAGTACAGTATCGAAATGTTTTAGGCTAAGAGAAACACGATTAATTTCGCTTGGATTCTTTATGAAATATGCTCGTATTCCTTTATGTTTAATAGCAATTTATTAAATTAAGTACACTGGTAATTACTATAATTAGCAAAGTTGCTCCACAGTTTACTTGTGGAGGCATGTTAATAAATACATACACACACACATAAACTAAAACACAGCAACAACAATGAACACCAGACTGAAGTTGGTAACTGAACTCTGAACCAAACCTAACTGTCATATAAACTCTGGCTACTCTGGCTCTGGCAGCCAATAGCGGAGTAGGAGCAATCTGTCACAGTAGTTAGTCGCGTGGTTGCTATTGATTACAACAATTGAAATGGTGATTTAAAATGTGCATAAATGCATTTGTCTGCATGAGTCTTCGAAAGTATTTTGTTTTTATAATAATTGTGTTTAAAAATAAACATACTTTTTCAATACGATACCGCAGTTATTCTTTCGATACCGATAAAATATCGCATGATTCGATACCGAGATCGATACCATTAGTATCGAAACCAAAGTATCGATACCTGCTGGTATCGATAGTATCGCAACGTCCCTATTCTTGACGCTGGTATCTCATTCTGCAACAACAATTCGTTATTCAAGTTCGGTATCAAAAGTTCCTGAATACCAATTTCGCTATTTAGGTGTCGTTATACGAGAGGGATAACGACACCTACTCCATACTGAAAAAAGGTAACAGTTGAAGAATTGCATTGCAGGGTAGGAAAACCCAGCACCCCTAGTAGAGTAGAAATAATCCCCCAAGGCACAGTACTACCTAGGTCACCTCCTATTTGTTAGGTATATGTGTTAGTGAGTTTTGTGATCTAGAAATGCCTGGAAAGATAATATCATACGCCGACAGCACAATACTATGAATAAAAAACGGCACTTGGCAGAAACTTTTCAAAATGCAAACAGCAATTAACTTAGCCTTTAACTAGGGCTAAGTGAAAATTTACTAGCCTTCAATGAGCAAACAACTGTTAAGGTACATGCCCTTAGCTTGTAAAAAGTCCGAGTTACTGCCTTCAACATTCAGGATTGAAATATGTTATTGCAGCCCTAACCTAAGTAAACAAGAAATAAAGTGAGTTGACGAGACAAAATACCTGGAGATTTACATTGGACTACTTACTAATTGGAGATTTAGCTAAAATGGTTCCACCTACCATTTTTCTGCTATCGAGGTTGAAATCTATCCTGAGAAAAAGAACAACTAAAACTAATATATACCTCCCTGGGTTAGAGTACAGTAACGTAAGGACTAATAGGTGGAGTTCTACTGCAGACTGTCTTATAAAAAACTGGATGCAACTCACGAATATTTACCTACTAAAAACTATTTCCTCACTAGACTACTGTGTACCAATTTCTGAATTATACTGGAAAACTAATGTGCTATTAGAAGACTTTATTATTAGATCAGTATTAGAAAACCTACGGCAAACACTTCTATTTACACACAACAATCTATTTCAACCACTGAAATCAATTAGGTGCTCACAACACTAGACAAAATCACTCATATGCAGTAACTTTCTGCACTAAAAAAATTACTCATACAATAAAGCTGCGTCCATACTATGCCGCTCGGGATCGTGTTCGGCCGGCACGTCCACACTATAAAGTAGATGTTTGGCTCGTCATTATCAGTAGTTTGTAGGTTGATAGTTCAATCTGAGACCTGACGTCAGATGTTTGTTCAGAGTCCTGATGTCTGTTCAATCTGAGAAGAAGATGAGATGCTGGCAGCAGCTGCTGCAATGGTTATTGCAGCAACAGTGGACGGAGAGCATCAACATTGACTGCAGAGGTGGTGGGTTCACCCCAGTATCAGGATCGTGAGAAGGAAAATTATGAAATACGTAGGTATTGTTACGCTCCGAACTACCCCAACAGCAGTAAGAAGATGACTGAAGACAAGCATTGAGGCCAGGTGGTGCGTCCACACTAAAAAGTGCAGCTCGGTCCGGCTCGGCTTCCTCTGATCTGGACAGACTTCGTGCGGGTTAGGATTGGGCTGGCTTTCGGCAAACCCGTGCAGCCTGTCCACACTTGCGTGGCTTCGCCAATCGGCCTGTGCCGGGCGAAGCAGAGGCTTTAGATTTGTGTGGCTTTGCTGACAGGGCTTTAGATTGATTGGATCTAAAATGTACGATCTATTACCCTGCCAAAGTAGAAAACTACAGGGGAAAAAATACTCATCGGAGATGAAGTAATTCTATGGAAACTGTACATAATATATGTGACGTGAACATATTCTGAACAGTATCCAAACACTAACTACCATCAGAACAATATTAAATTAAATAGACATAAGACACTCATAACAACCACAGCAACAGTAGTATTGAATGAGCTGTACTCATGACTTCTGCTCATATTACTTTCCATTTTTCAGATGAAGGTAGGTTCCATTCTGAGAATTTTGAGACCAGCCGCATTCTCCTACGATGAATAGTTCTTTTTCAAAATTTCGGCATCGAATGACGTCATTACACCCCTCCGGCTTGGGCGGGACCCCCTTGCCCATTTTGAGTTAGGTAGGTAGTGCTGGAATCTTTGAAAAATCATAGAAAAAGAACCATTCATTGTAGGAGAGTGGGGTTGGTCTCAAAATTCTTAGCATGGAACCTACTTCCATTTAAAAATATAAACAGGAGTCATGGGTACTCCTCATTAACTGTATGAAAGATAAGACTAGCTACATAAATGGTACATATAATACTAAAAAATAATCCTATAAAGACGCCACGTACAGGCCAAGGCTTTAGTGGGATTTCCCGAAATGACTCCTTTAACTTCAATTAATAATGCGATATATTTTTGTAAATTAGTTGTAGGTTTTTATGGTTTGTTAATAATTATTATAACTTTGGTTCTTTAATAATTAGTTGTGCCTTTGGGAAATGAAAGCTTTTATCTATCAGTCTATCTAATATATTCAATAGTGCTCATGGAAGGATATTGGTAGATGTGTGAGTGCTTTATAAATTATGTCGAAGCCCCCCCCCCCTCCCATCGTTACCAGTGCTGGTATCGTGGCACTCCTTCGAGTCAACCATGTTTTGGAAAGCCCAATCCCACTCGCACTAGAAGAGTTAGTAGGTATAGGAGCTAACTGCATCAATACTGGCCTGGAAACTTTGGGAGCTAAGGCACATAGGGAACACATTTGAATTACTATGGGGAAAATCTAAACTGGGTCTTGACTGATCAGTACAAACCTCATCAACCTCGGGATCAGCAAATAAAGAAGTAGTGGTGTCAGTGGATTCGAGTCAAGAAACATTCGTTCAACTAACTGGAAACACCCACCAGCTGAACAAATTCAAAGACGAGCTAAAAACCGCGAAATTAGAGAGCAGGAGCAAAGATAAATGTAGTATAGGAAGGATTACGAACGAGGAGAAAAATTGGGAAAATGAATACATAGATAGAATGAACTACAGCCCCGTCATTGTGCCCCATTCGTAATTATCAGGAAAATGACAACCTGGAACACTTATTGGTCTCATGCCCAATGCTCAGATGTGCCCGAACAAGTTCTTGACCCCTTTGATCAGTATCCGTCTTTCTAATAGGAGGTCGGTAATTAATATGCTCAATCTAGAAAGAAAGTTCGATCTCATTAGATTAAAACCTTTTCTCTCTGAAGCCCTCGAGGCGAGGGAATTAATAGTGGGGGACTTAGGGACAGGGTGAAAAGGCTATGTATAGGAGCTTAGTTCCTATAGGTAACTAGTATGAACATATAATGGAAGAAAAATATAATAGAAATAAGATTATTATGATGAAGTAATTAAATCCTGAGGATTTAATTAAAATTATTCAAATACCTATAGGATGTGAAGAAAAGTATTGTTTTGCACCTGCATATACCTACTGTGTAAAGTGAAAGATGGAGACTGATAGTATGAAAAAATGTATTTTAAGCTGGAATTAAAAAAAACTTTACTGTGAAATTCAAGTACTTGTATTCGCTCAGCAAAAATTTGTATAACACCCACTCAAAATGTTTTCTTTTACGTTTCAAGGTGCGTAGGTTCCAAAAATGCAATGTCCGTCTGCCGGCCACCATACGCCGTATCATCTGTATCTACTTTATTTTCGGTCTAAAAAATCCGTTCTTTCACACACAGGCTCCATTTGGGCTCTACTTAGTGTCCCGAAACTTTGCAGCCTGATCGGAATATACCCAAGGTTGTTATGAGTGAAGAATGCTGCGAAGTCCTTGTCACATGGGTTTATTATTCTATCGAACGTACTATAGAAATTTTGGCTGTTCATTTATTTTTTTCTTTCATGTGCAGTAATTGAAAAAGTTATTTTGTATGATTTTCACCAGCTTTGGCCCCCAAAGACACGGATAAGGCTCCAATTTTTTTTTTCTTTAAACAAATTATCTTTGATCATCGATAATGCCTTGTAAAAGTCTTGATTCACCTGCTAATACTAATTCTATAGTTGTTATACAAATTTATGGTGATTTCAGAAATTTTCCAGGTTTTTGACCCATAAAAAATGAATTTTGAGAGGTGAACCTTCGTTACACCCTCAATTCTCGGGGGATGAGTTGAGCCTGTGTGCGAAAGAACGAATTTTTCAGACCGAAAATGAATTAGATATGCATGACGGCGGACGGACATTGCATTTTTGGAATCTGCGCACCTTGAAACGTAAACGAAAAAATTTTGAGGGGGTGTTATAAAAATTGTTTGCTGAGCGAATACATAGATGTATTATTCACAGGATAATAAACTAAAAGTTCGAATGTCCGCTTGAAAGAAATGCTTTAATCGCCGAGCATGTCATGTAATGATGACTTGAGACGGAAAATACCATCTCAGTTGTCAGTAATATTTTTGTAGAAAAAAGGGTCAAATTAAAATGTCTGAGGTTCAACAAATTTGAGTTTACCAGATCATTAATCCCACATAGATAATCACTGATCATATCTATAATCACCACATTTGACTCGAGATCGAAAACGTATATTTGATTGTTGAAGAAAAAAGAAAATCCGGCTTCACACATCAGTATGTAGTATGGGTTGACTCTGACACTTGTTGGATTGCAATTGTTCGATTTTGATAGGTTTTGTTGTTACTTTTCAGACTGTTACAGTTTCACAAAATGGTCTCTGATCGAGACAAATGCGTGAGATTGGTGCCAGAACAGTATCCTGTTGAAATACATAAGGTAGGTAGGTGTAGGTAGGTAATATGATTAAACTCCCTTTATTAAGGGCTAATCAGAATGTATAAACCAATATTTCGAAATTATACCTTTTGTTAGTAAATTTTGGGTCTTGTTAATCAACATCATTATTATTTAATATACAAACCTGTTTTTGATCCATTATTTGTTGTTGTTTCTTTTCCAGGATCATATCAGCAGAGGTATTCGTTTAATAGAAGGAAGTTTCCACAGTCCTTTTGATCTTTACTTGCCAGAACTTTTACCAAAGGAAGTCAAAAGCTCTCATTTTCAAGTGGTTCTACCTATTGATTGGCAAAATGAAAACTATAAACCAGTTTGCATCCATATGGCGGCTACTGGTGATCATGTGAGTTAGCTGATCATTACTGCGTTTTATGAGATGAATATATTGTTGATTGGTTGGGAATGAGATGTGTAATCACACAACAAAAAAGGCGTTTTCGTTATGATGAATCACTACCTAGTAAGACAGACACAGAGAGCGAGAGAGAAAAAGCGAGGGAGGGGCTGAGAGAGGAAGGAGGTGAGAACGGGAGGGGGTGAGAGAGGGAGGGAGGGAGAGAAATCCAGACTACAAATAAATAATGAAACTTCTCTAAACTTCCTTAAAATAACTGTTGAAGACTTAGTTGGCTCAGTGGTTGGTTTTGGTTTCTCGATTTTGATTTAAAAATCTGACAAAATCAGCTGGTGACTCTCTTCCGACTTGAGAATGAGGGTGTAACAAATAAATACATACATGATACATCATATTGTACCTTTATATTTATCCATTCTTTTTAATCTAGCCCCACGCCCTCTCCTCAAAAACATGAATGAATTAAATAAGAAAATCTTGAAATAAATTTATTTCCCACGCTTCATCAACATTACTAACTACCTGTATCAACATCACTAATTTCCCACACTGTGTCAACATTATTAACTAGGTATACAATCAGCCATGTTTTACCGACTTCATTATATCGAATCATATCTGTCCGTTGATTTTGACTATAAGTGCTAGAGTAAGTTACATTCAAACCTGCGTATGTGAGGAAGATTGTATAGCCTAGTTTGTCAAAACATTTTTCCTCAGCAGTAATATCATCGTTTTCCACAAACCATCTCCTAGTGTGTTAGTTTAATGGCAAATTCAATAGGTGCGTTTATTCAACTGGTAGGTTTCAAGTAGGTTTAGTAGTTTAATGGTCTAATTATTGTTATCTTGAACTATCCAGTATTTATGTGTTACATGTAGTTTGTGTATTTAGTAATTTTTCTAATAATTTTGTTTGGAATACATGTGATTGGTCCTACATTCTTTTATGTTGCATGCAGTTCTATTGGAGAAGGAGATATTTAATGGCTAAACCTTTACTACAAGAGGCTGGCATAGCATCCATTATTGTTGAGAATCCATTCTATGGTGTTCGGAAACCGCCGAAGCAAAGGTAGGCCTTCATTGTCTTTCTCAGCTTCCTCAATTATATAGATAGATAGATTGCATGTTTCATTGACAGAAATTCCATTACATTAAACACAAAGAGTAACATGTGAGGCTATGGTATAATGTATCATCAGCCGGAGCTCACCATTTAGTATAGATAATTAATTCAAACCTAACAGGTTTGCTGTGCATGCTGTTACCTACCAATACAGTTTTTTGCTTACTCACTACCTTAGGTAGGGAAGCTCTGTATTCGTGCAAGAGTCGAAAAAATGTATCTCCTCCAAAATGAAAATTTCTACTCTCATTTTATGTTTCAGACATCAAGGAACATTTTTGGTTCTGTGTCTGTCTGTGGTCAGTTCGTTGTAACGCCCATAACTACCCGAAATAATGGTCGAAGTGGGATGAAATCTGGAGGGTAGGTGCGGGTTGGATCGCAGATGGTCCCATATCAAATCATTGAAAAAGTACTATAACTTTCGTCTGCACATGGGCAAACATGAAATAGTTGAAACGCTCATAACTATCTTAAGTGTCGTTGAAATGAGTTCAAACTTGTAGGGTCGATCAGGAATAATACTTTGATAGTTCCGTATGAATTTCATTGGAATCGTACTGTAACTTTCGTCTGCGCATGCGCGAACATTAAATGTTGACCTTTGAACACTTCTAACTACGCGAAAAATAGTCGTAGATAGCTGAAATTTTGAGGCACGCGTGTTAGATCGCAGATGATCCCACATCAAAATCATTGAAATCGTACTGTAACTTTCGTCCGCGCATGCGCAAGTGTCAGATCCACGTAGTGCCCATGACTACCCTGCAAATCATCGTAAAGCGGTGAAATTTGGAAGATGGATGGAGGTGAGATGTTGGATGGTCTCAAATGCATGCATACTCCACCTGTCCTGTGAATGAACCTACCCTACTATTCTACACGTTCTTGTGATTCAAGTGAGGAAGCTATACTGCCTACTCGAATTGGCAGACGTTTTTAAATCGATTATCATAGTTGAGCTCAGTAGTTGGATTGCAACGGTTGGTAATGGGCTATGTGCACATAGTTGTTTTATTTCTTTAAATGAAAGTAGGTTCCATTCGGAAAAAAACATTCTACATCGCAGTTGGCAGGGGGATCCAGCCCAGGCGAGAGGGGTGCAGTGACGTAGGAAGTGCTGGAATCTTTGAAAAGTCATAGAAAAATAACTATTCATTGTAGGAGAGTGCGATTGGTCTCATAATTCTTAGAACCTACTTTAATTTAAAAATTATACAAACCGCTTTTTTCACCGTTGCGCATACCCCATGGGAATGCCCATGGGGATTTTGAGAATTTGATAGATTATTCCAGTCTCTTCCGTTCAGCATCTGGATCAGTTCCATCATGATTAGGGTACTTGTGTGAGTATATTCTTCTGTAATATCCCAGTATTGGGCATTTTGCTAGGAAGTGTTCAATTCCTCAATTTCCTTCCTGTTGCATAAACCCATAAATACGCTCTGTTTCTTCTTTAAATGACTTTATTCCTTCTTAGAGTATTCTAGTTACAAAAAAACCCGCTGATTCCCACTTAGTGTGTGATGATAGTTATCCAACAAAATCTCATATCCAACAAAATTATCCAACACAATTTCATGGTGCGTTATGATAAATTTGCAAAACAGCCAAATTTTTGCACTTTTCGTTTTTGTTTCTCGCTTTTGCTGGCATGTGTGGTAGCGAAAAAATAACTTACCTTTTTTAAAATAACTCAATTTGCCACAATTTGAGCACAACCGCAGTTCTGTGAGCCCAATTGCTTCCGAGACACAGCACTTCAAAAATTGATCATTTTTCTAAATTTAAAAAAAGTGAGATTCTAAAATGTGGATAAAATTTGGATCAAGTTTTGATTCAAATATTGGGATTTTTTTTACCAGTCCGATTTTAGTGCAGGCTGAATTGTGGAGAGGAGGCCAGCAAAACTGCAGTACAAAATACATTTGTGAACCATGTTGTGGACAAAGAGTGCAAATATTCGTACTTCCACTATGAACCCAATTCGGAAAGCCCTGCATTGATTGCGAAATTGCTTGAATCTCTAGTCAAATGGTACTTTTTTTCCAAATCTGGGAATTGTGTGATTGGTTCAGTAACTAGTTAGTTTTTACTTGTTTCAGCAGCATTCGCATAATTGTAGTCACTAGTGTCAACTGTGGCTCCCTTTTCAATCCTGTGGTTAGGAGCTTTGTTATTCAGCTGTCATTGATTAAACATAGCCTAGTAATAGCCTAGTAGATTAAGGCTTCTTTAGGTCATCACGTCTTTAGGCCTAGTAGATCAAGTTTATTTAGTATTTTTGGGTTTGGGGTAACTCAAAAAGGCTGCAATTGTCTCATTACGCCCTAATTTATACGTCCTAAGAAACTTATATCTTGTCTAGTTCCAAATCCTCCAGTCTTGCTTCATCTTTCATAAATGTCCTCAAGTCTTGTTATGTCTTGGAAGCTGTTATTAAAGAAAATTATATCTTCCTTATAAACTGAACGGTGTTTATTTTGTATTCCTCCGAATATTTTACCCATAACTGGAATGTTTGTGGAGAGTCAACAAGTTTTATGTGCATCTTCAAAAATTGTTCTTTAGAAAATTCGGTTTTATCAACAGTACTTTTTCCTGGATTTTTTTATTCCACAGGCTACAGAAAACCAGCTATGCTAGATTGATTGTTGTGACATATTGACATTTACCTAGTTTATCAAAAAGTTCTGTGATATTAGGTACATATGGTACTTGTTAGAAATAGTTCATTCTCTCATTTACTGGTAGTTTCCTGTAGTGCACTCGAATCCTGTATTTCTATTTTCCAGATGCATCAGTTCATTAGCACCATTATGATTATGATTGAGTTCCAAGGAGAGTTTGAGGATTCTAGAATATTTTTTTTCAACATGCCATCATCTGTTTTGCTTCCACACCACCAAAGATAGGAAAGCTTTGTATTCCATTCAAGAGTTGAACAAAATGCATGCCCTTCAGAATGTCTACATGCATTTTGCGTTTCAGACATTAGGGAACAAATTTGCTTCTGTGTCTTTCAGTACCAAACTGCTTTCAACCACCATAATTATCTAATCAAAAGACTAATTTTGTTTGCACATGAGCAAACGTGAAATCATTGGCATTTCCATTGCAATTCAACCGATTTTATTGAAATTGTCAGGAATCGGGCAGACTGTGTCTCGGATGGTTTTATAAATTTTATCACAATTAGAATGATGTTAGCGTCTGCACATACCTAAACAAGAAAAACCTTGCAACGCTTTAATCTCTGGTTCTCTGAAACCGATCTTGCTGAATTCTTCAGGGGTCATGTAGACTAGGTCTGTGATATTCCCCTTTGAACATAATAACAATTGTATTGATTTTGTTGAAATCGCAAGGGATCACAGACTGGGTCTCTGATTTACAACAGCCCTCTGTACCTACATGGGATTAGAGTAACTGTAAAGCTATGCATAAGCTTGATCTCTAATTTTGAAACAGTCAGCATATGGATACCTCCTCCACTTCACTCGTTATTGGTAATTGGGGTGTAGTTTTTCCATGGGTAGCAGAGAACCTCTATACATTTTATATTAATTAATGTAATAATGTGTGAAGGGACTGCTCCTCTTTTTGGTAGATATTTTGTGCTTTATCTTTGTATATTTGGGGGTATCTGTAAGGTTTGGTATTGATTGGTGTCTCGTCATTCTTACTACTTCGATGTTACATTTGGTTAGTGTACTGAGTTCCCACTAAACATGACTTATCAGGTAAATTGCCAAGTAGTTCACTTCAAATCCCATTTAGAGCGCCAGTGCTTACGTTTAATGGGTTCAGATGGGTGGATGGAACTGCAAATTTATAAATAATTGTATAAGTTCCAGTCATGCAGCATGGCTGTAAGAGCGAAAAGAAATATTCAAAGAAATATTAGTGTTATTGTGTAAAAAGATAATATAGCGCAAAACCATTCCACTTTTCGTAGCATATCATTTTATTGTGATTTTAGCCATTTTTAATGATCTTGGACCCTTATAAAGTCAAATTTGACCCACTCTTTTTAGAGAAAAATATTTTTTATCATTGAAGTCTTTTTTTTATCTTTCTGTCGTGAATCACCATCCTACGCAACAGCAGGTGAGGTAATATGGATTTTAGCCCTTGACATCAGTTTTTACTCTCCATTAAAAACCAAAATTTGACCCCTTTTCTGTATAAAAAACTACTGAAATGGACTTCTTCTGTCATTACACCGTACTACTTTCAGTGATTTTATATTCATTTGCGGTTTTCACGATTTTTAACGATTTTTGCCCCCCCCCCCCCCCAACTCAAATTTTTTGACCTCCTTAGAATTTTGGAAAATTGCTCATCTTCGAACTCATCCTTCTGTTCGCCAATACAAACATTTTGGCGAAATTTGGAATTTCTATCATATACCTCCTACTTAAGTTCAGATATCATCTGGAAAGACAAATAAACAAGTTATAAATATAAATACATTTATAAAAACAACTCTGAACTCTGCTAAAAAAAACCCATTTATTTATTGATGAGAATACACCGTATACAAGTGCAGCATTATAATTACAAATATCAATTGATGAAATTCCTTCATGTGTTATTTTGAACTAGGTTGGTTATGCTTCTAGCCCAGTATTCTCAAGGTTGTATTTTTAATTTTTAGGCGTTCCGTTCTTAACAATGTTTTGGATATATTCACGATGGGAGGCTGCTTGATTATGGAAGGAATGGTTCTGCACAACTGGTGTAAGAGGAACGGGTTAGGTCCAGTAGGATTCTCTGGATACTCAATGGGTGGCCATGTAAGTAATCTCCTGAACCGTTCTATTCTGGTAGATGCTTGCAGACTGAGCTATGTGTATGACGAACGTTTAGAGCAATTACAGCCTTCAGCATACTTCCATGTGAGTAATAAATCGAATCCCCCACCCATAAAATTAGAAGCATCTAGCGAAGATAGGGATAGTTCTCAACCATAATGGAATGGACATATGGATCTTGATAGATGTTTGTGGTCCCCCCCCCCCCCCCCCCACGCAATGCGGTTGGATATTACAATGAAGCACAAGTGTGATTTAGTATTAATTCCTAGCGATGCTAAGACACGCACTGTTTTGTGCAAGGCATTTGTCCACTGTAATTCTTCATTTGTTTAGATGGCGTCATTAGCTGCTACTAGCATACCAGAACCAGTTATTCTTGTTCCTTGTTTATCCTGGTCCACTGCATCAAGAGTTTTTACTGAGGTAAGTTTCATTGTCCTTTCTTTTCATTTTTTGTGTATTTACTTAAAAATAAATCAATAATTTATTATGAAAACCTATTCAAACTGGGATCAGTCCATGAACTGTGTTCCGCTGTCGTTATTACCGAATTTTCCAATAATATGCGCTGTTGCAGTGGGTCCCAAGGTACATGAATTTTGGAAAATATTTTTGGTTTCCTTCCATTTCAGAGCAATCTGAATCCATCCCTGTTATAATGTTCGCAATGAGATGAGGTGAGATCAAATGAGGGGAGAGATGAGATCAGATGGAAATGAGGTAAGATAGTAATGAGAGGATGAGATCAAAGGTGAAAAATTTCAGAAAATAAAAAGAATAACAAATTCGAATTCTCTGGGTCAAAAATTCGTAAAATGCTTCCCAACTGCAATTCTAAATTGCATTTCCCAAGAACTCATTCCACCTTACTACCGTACTGAGTGCATGGTAATCTGAATTAGCACTAAGCTGGTAAGCTAAATATTATCTTGGGACACGGGAGCGTCTCGCTTGCCCTGAAAACTGGAAACCTCTACACCTACCTGCTTACAGCATCTAAGACACCGTTTACTCTAAATAACAAGTACGGTTTTTAACCCCCCCCCCCCCCTCCCTCCCTCCCCTCACGTGGCTCTGTATTGATTTTGGAAACAACCATTCTCGAGGGGCCCCTGAGGACTTGTACCGAATTTCAGCCCTCGGGACCATCAGGTGCCGCAGTCATAGAAGTTTGAAAACCGCTGTTTTTCAAGTTTCTCTACTTTTAGCGAATTTTCAAGGAAAATTAAGTTATTGTAGTAGGTCCAAAATTGTCAGAACATGAATTTTTGAAATTTTGTATAGGCAAATCCTCTTTATAGCATCCTGAATTCATCCCTAGATTTTAACAAAAAAGTATATGTATATATTCTGAGGGGACTGTATAATTTGAGCTCTAGGAGAGAAAAATCGGTAAAAACTGCTAAAATGGTGAATAATCGATGTAAAATCACTGAAAATGTGAGTAAAGACAGAAAAAGACTGGTTGTTTTTCATACGGAGCAGGGGTCATGTGGATTTTTGGAGATAAAAAATTGGTATTAAGGGCTAAAGTCAGTACTAATATACCTGACGTTGTGTGGGATGGTGATTCACGACAGAAAGAGGGGCTCAAAAAATAATGGGACTAACTTGACTTTGTAAGGGTCAAAAATCGGTACCTACAAATTTATTGCTAAAAATAAAAAAAAATATATATAACCTTACGAAAAGTGGTATGGTTTCTTGGTATATCATTTTACACAATAGCACGAATATTTCTTTGAAATTCGCTCTTATATCTATGCTGCTTGACTTTTTTTTTATCTTGTTGTTCTTTGACAGGGCTACAGCCTCACACACATAAAGGGTCGAGCTGAAATTTTGCACTCACATTCGTTGTGCTCCAAGAAGGTGCCTTTTGTGCATTTTGCCCCCACCTCTGTCAATTTTTAGGTATAAGTAGGTAGGGTCAGCAGGGGTAGACATGAACACGGGATAATTCAGAACATACCTTTTTAGCGCTTGTGTGGGCAATGCATAAACAAAAAAGGAGTGAAAATCGAAGTTTTACTCTTCGATTGACACTTTATAACTGTTCCTGCCAATTTTCGCCTTACTGGTGGCGCCATTTCCGAGCTCCGATAAACAGTTTTTCAGTGTCTTTGTAAAATCAGTTTTTCTGTCAGATAAAATACAGGTAAGTCGTTGTTCTCAACCAATTCACATTCAGTAATTATTATTCTAACAGGATTTCATTACAAGTTTGCAAAAACTTATTCTCACGCGCCTACAGAACAGTGTTCATAATTACCCTTTACTTTTTTTGATACGGGGTAATTATGAACAGTTGTTCCAATGCGTTTTATTGCACTTTATGTACGTTTTCATGGACTAAATAAATATTACGAACATAGAACTGAATTATCAACATCACCCAGTGAGTTGTTAAGATCTGTGTGTAGGATAGATCTCAAGATGCCTCGAACTTATGTAAAGAAGAAGCACCACCAGTTTACCCACTTGTAACGTTCACCTGTATCCGTGTCACCGTTGCGTGTTGTCTTGTGCCACGGATACGATGCCACGTACGTTTTTCAACCAACAATTTATCCCGTGTCATTGATCAATCATGTCATCGTATCAAAAAAGCAGACACAGGTTGACGGCACGGCAAAAACTCCTCAGTTTGAGAGGAACGGGCATAACTGTCAATTAGTTTGAGTTTCTTCCTGATTCCACGACTCCATTTGAGTGGAAATTAGGCCTTCACTCAGACAAAACAAAAAATTCTCGCGCGAAACGCACAACTGGTGTGATGGAGATTACAACAACTTATCAAGGAACTATGATACAGACAGTTGCATGGCGTGTCATGATTTTGAGACCGAGCAAAGCAACGTTTGCCTGTCCACATTAGTGACATGGTGCAACGGATACACATACCGATACGGGTGAATGTTACAAGTGTGGACTAGGCTTAAGGCTATTCTGCTCTCCCCAAAAATTGAAGAATCTGGACGAAGAGAGAGATGTTTACAGGTTTAGTGACAGTGTGAAAGAGCAATATTCTGTGGGAAAAGTTTTAATTTGTTTGACTCTTTCCAAGTTTAATTTCACTAAATGCTCAACTTACTTAACCTAATAGTCGTAATTGGCTACAGTTTCTGTGCTGCAGTTATGTAAAAATTGGTAATCCGTCCCAATTTGTTCAATTACTAACCTAATGACTCACTAACATGCTGGTTTTAATTTAAACCATGATTTCCTAATGACATTGGGCTCAAATATTGAATCTTGGGGTAATTATGAAGAACGTATTTCAACACTTATACGATGTCTGTTACTTGTTTCTGGTAGCTGATGCAAGGAACTGTTCTTGATTTTCAAGTATCTTATCCCAGAACCAAAATCGATGTTCATAATTACCCCATAGAGTATGCCATCGGCCTTGGCGCATTTGGAGAAAAATTTCACTGGAAGCAGCAATTTATTAACAAAGTCACGGCTAAGGGGGTTGTTCTCTTCAACTGATATATCTTTGTTGGATTATGAGGTATCGGAAATCTGCCGTGGCAGATTTCTCCTTAGATCCTAAGGTTCAATTCAAGCCCTAAAACAATAAAATCGGTTCATTTTTCGCGAAGTTACTGTGATCGGGAAAGGGGTTAGCGATTCGACAGTTTTTTGAACGACCGGAGAGAGGCGGCCATCCAGGAAGTGTAGGGGTTCGACGCTAGATGCCACTAACTTCCATCTCCTCCCAACTTCCCGTGAAGTCCCAGGAAACGTGAAGTCAATTTTCGCATGTGGAACACCTTTTTTCATTATTCTTATTTCATCTATCTCTTCTATTTCTAGAATAGATTTATTGTGGAGCGTTAGAGGTTTTCCAGGGCATTTTTGCTTCCGAGTCTACCAAAGGTAGCGGAAGCATTGTTTTCAATTTTTGGTTAAGAAAATTTGTTTTCTTCAAAATCAAAATTTCCACTCGCATTTCACGTTTTAGACCTTCCTGAACAATTTTGGTTTCGTGTCTGTCTGCCTCTCTCCGATTTCGTTCAAACATGATTGGTAGTTGGGGACTAATGTTTTGATCATCCCATAGGTATTTCATCGTGATCACATCATCAGATGCCACTGCGCATGCACAAACGTGATAACTTCGAGAGTAGTTGGGGATTACCCCAAAATTGAACCGTCATCTTATGTAAATCATTTCAATGATCTATACAATCATGTTACGGTTACGAGGAAACTATGTGCCACACTCACTTGGCAGACTTTTTTTATCGTGTAATTTTGTTGGTTGCAGTTTACTTTTACTGCATAGAACTCCAAGGCATTTCTTTAAGATTATTTTTGTTACACATTTTTTCCTTCATTCTTATACCTATCTGTTCAAAATGTGAGTTCCTATTTTGGTGGTTGTTTTAATTTCGACACAAGCAATGTTCAGTGATTTTTTTAATAATAAATATCAATATTTATGAATGCAAGTTTTCAACGTTTAAATAAATATGTACCACTCAAAATAACATTATGGTCTCATAGCTCTTCTTTTTTCCGTTTTCTTATTTCTTTTCATTTTATTTAATTTTTTTTTAAATTAGAGTATTGAAAATGTTTTCCCTAGTTTCGATTTTTCCTTCATGT